>CM031235.1:285447-407393 GCA_018340775.1 Taxus wallichiana var. yunnanensis
CTTTGTCTATCTAATTCTTTTGTTATCTCGTGTTCTCCTTTAATATTGTGGAGATCATTTTGTTCCTAACTCGTTAGTCTCTCTCGATCGCATACACTGCTCAATTTTGCAAATACATGTGATCTTGCACAACCAAGAAGGAACTTTGTGTCCTTGATTAATAAATCTAAAGAAGGTTATTTATGGAACTTTGTGTTTTAAATTTAATCTCATTTAGCCAACGCAAATGATCTTGTCTTAAATTCTTTGAAGCTTCAGATACACGAGGAATTATTCTGCTATCTATAATTCTCAATGTTGCTATTCTCGCTCATCTTCTTATTCCCTTTCCTCGCCCTTGTGTAATTGATGATCCTTGTGGAAAACACTTTCGTAAAATCCAAGTTTGACCATAAAACAATGTTCTACGTACATTTGTCCTATCAACCAAGGCAAGAGAACCTATATTACAGCCCTTATATGGTAAGGAGATGGAGATATCCTTGTGTTTTGCATATGACATGGAAGAGGCCTTGTGAAAACATGATCAAGTATCCATTATCCAAACTCAAAGGAGTTGTCACTACTAAATGATGGAAATGTTTTCAAAACAAAGCTAGAGCTGCTAAAGACATGATAAAACCCTGATCAACTTTGTGCATTTTAGTGAAAGGATTGAATTCTTTTGTGGACACACAATGCAGATGCAGGGGTATTGTAGGTAGGATGAGTTAGTTTAAAATGAAATTCTGATGAGAGATGTTGGGACAAGAGTAGTTAGAAATCATCACCTTCTTTGGGAAACTTTGCAAATGAATTACAACACCTAAACAACAGAGATGTTTCAATGAATTTGAAGTGCTCTTTCAACCAGGATGTGTGCACACATGGATGCCCAAATCTACACTATTCCATACAAAATTTGATAACCTACCACAAAGGCTTGAAGAAAAATATCAATGAAGCATTTAGAAACCCTTATTAGATCATGACCTAAGGTACACCCAAAGGTTTACAAACACCCTCAATTTACAAGGAAGGTAAGATGAATTTAAATCTGTTTATCTTCACTCAAATGAATGCTCTTCTGAATGGAAGATTGCAGATGCCTTCAAACCCTCTACAAGAAATGAGACCATGTATGACCAATAAATATCCCAAACACAAGATTGCAACATGAGCATGAAACACAAATTGAAAACATACTTGAAATACAAGTGTATGCAAGCTTTGCCAAGAGATAAAACCAATTAATCCAAGAATTTGATCAAATATATCAGCAAGGGAATGTTATTTAGACAATCTCAAAGCTTTTGATGGCTTTACAATGAAACCAACTCAACATGATGAACATTTGATGCAAACAGAATCAAAATGGCTCTCAGGTAGTTTCTCCAAAAGAAAATGGACTTCTTCCAGTTTTCCTCAGAAAATTCTTCTCTTTCTCCAAAATTCTCAAATGCAAAATTTACAAAATGCCTCCAAATTACATCATATACCCTCTATGCCAGCTTGGATCCTTGCATCCCAAGCAAAGAATATGCCAAAGGGATCAAATTTGTTACAAAACTCTTATCCATTTCATGAAAATGACATCAAACTATAAAACAACTCGCATATTGCCAGGGATGCACAAATATTTTAAAATATTGCATGAACTCAGATCCTTATCCATCCTATGGTCACATTTTTGTCATTCCACCATGCCAAAGCATGCATTTGCAATCATTTTCCACCTTTTTCCCTCATCATTTTTAACTCTACAACTTTTAATTTTTTACCTTTCACGTTTTTTCACGGGCTGAGAAAATATTTCATGAAAAACACTATAGGGCACCAAATTAGCTCAAATGAATGATGCCATTGTGTTCGTAAAAGGTCAAGGGGGATGTAAAATCATATAAAATTTCATGTGATTTGGTGCAGAAATGATGATTCCAAGTTCTTTGGAGCTTCCATGGCACCCAAAAATGAAAATTACACACAGCTACCATTGATTAAAACCAACTTTAAATCTCTACCCTCCATGTGTCAGATTCAAATCCCCTTCAAAAATGCCAAAATTACCTTTTTTGACCTTTGAATAAGGTGGGACACGTGTCCAAATACCATTATTGGCCTGGCCCCAATCCTTAAAATGCATTTTAAACCTTTTTTTTCGACTTTGGGAAAATTTTAAAAAATTTCCCCACAAGCCCCCTTGACACGCCATGTGTCCTCCTGTGGGCCTTACTAAAAACCATGGGCCAAAATGATGACTTTTTCTCCTTTTTTGAGAAAAGGAAAATTTTCTCAAACCTCTCCATGGGCCCGAACACCCCTTCTCTTCCCCCCACGTGTCGCTCTCCCCATTCGATGCAGAGCCGACCCATCCAAATTTCCTTCAACCCTCCACGAGCACAAAATCCTCATGGGCCCCAGCTCTCCTTTTTTCCTTTTTAAATGTGCCACGTGTCTCCCCCGATTGGCTGTGGGGGACACCTCCAATTTTTTCCATGGGTTCATTTTTTCCTTTGAGATTTTTTGCCAAAATTTGGAAATTTTTCATTTTCTCCGCGCTCCAAATCCACCAAATCCGGACACGTGTCCATTTTCATTCGTCATGGGACTTCATAAGCCAAAATTTTTTTTTTACCTTTGAAGTTAAAAAAAAAAATTCAAATTTATCAAACCTCCAATTTCATCCCCTCCATACGTGTCCAATTCGATGCGGGATCTCTCAAAATTTTACTTTGAAATTTTGCATTTTGAAGGAAAAACTTTCAAAAACATCATCACCCACTTTTCCATTGCTCTCCATGGACACGTGTCACCATCTCATTCATCATGGGCCTGGGCCAAATTTTCAACTTTGAAATTTTGCCTCCAAAGGCAAAAATCCAAAACTTTTCAAAATTTTCCAAATCCCCCCCTCCATCGCTCCCCTCGACACGTGTCCACTTCCATTGGATGGGGCTTTCGGGCAAAAATTTTTCCTCCTACACCTTTGAGCCAAAAACAACAAAAATTTTCCAAGTCCTTCGCCATCCGCTCTGACCTCCTAGCCACGTGTCATCATGCCATTCATTATGGGCCTTCGGAAAAAATTGATTTTAAGAAATTTTCCAAAATGGAAGAAAATTTCCTAAGTGTGGCCCACCACCCGCCGATCCATCAACCAATCAAATCATGCCACGTAGGCACATCACTATAGCACTGTGGGGCCATGGAAAAAAATTTCCTTTTTGCAAAAAATTCAAAAATGACAAGTTATAACATTTTTTCCACACATCCCCCAATAGAGCCTCGCCACGTTAGCATAAAAATGTTGCAAAGATAAATTTGATGGGCAGATGACACCCGTATGCCCGTCAAAAATGTAAAAATGCAGGATGCCCTAGAAATCAAATTTTTTCACAAGGAAGGTAGATTTTTTGGTTTTGAATCCAATGAAACATGATTTGACAATGATTTAGGCCTGGGGATTAGGATTTTAATTCTAAAAATAACTCGATTCGATCTATTTTGAATTTTTTCATGATTTGGCAATGGAAAAATGACACAACCCATAAAAAAATGAAAAATTAGGGCACAAAAAGGGGAAACTTGGATTTTGTTTCAATTTAGGGTAAATAACAACATTGAGGGCACTTTCAAAGCATTCAACTGGAAAAATGAGTTGCAGATCACCACATTCGAGAAAAAATGAACGTTTTTGAGCAAAAATGGAACATGGAAATTAGGGAAAAGTGTGCAAACCTAGAAATTGCACCAACATTGGCTCCTGCTTGGGGATGGGCACTCCCAATGAGTGCCACAAGATCAAAACATAGACCAAGTGCCAAAATCCATTGGGCAAGGAGTCAAAACATGCAGAGCAGCCCAAAAACTAGAATTTTCACCAAAAAGGACCGAGAAAACTAGACCAACAATGGTTGCCAAGGACAAAAGGGAAAACCACAAGCCAACAACAGCAAGAACAAGGAAAAGACAAAACAAAAACAAGGGCTATACAAAATGTACAACTTGTGCATACCTCACATGGGGATTTAATCCAAGAAATGTTTTAAATGTCTACCATTAACAGTAGCTCCAACAAATCCCCATCCAAATCCTTAAGAAAAAATGTATTTTCTCCAATCCTGATATCAATGGCATAAGGGCCCATCCATAGAGCATCAAACTTTCCATGCTTTCCCTTGTCTTCATGCCTACTATCCCACAACAAAACCAGATCTCCAACACTGAAAGCTCTAGGGGTGACCTTCTTATCAAACAACTTCTTCAATTTCTCCCTAAATCTGACATGCCTTTGATGAGAAGCTCTCTTTCTTCATCCAACTCAATGATCTGATTGATTCTTGATTCATATGGGCCATGTTCTTGATCTTCCAACTATTGGGAAAACTAAAAAGTGGATAATTGTAGGTGTAATGGCAAGCAAAGCTTGAGTTCCATACACCAATTCAAATGGACTTTTACCAGTTGCTCTTTTTGGAGTTATTCTATCAGCCCAAACTACAAATTTCAATTGCTCTCCCCACTTCTTCTTGTTGATTTCCAAAGTCCTTCTAATGATCTTGAGCAAGTTCTTATTACTTGACTCAACTTGCCCATTGCCTTGTGGATTGTAGTTTGAAGAATAAGTCAGATTTATCCCATATTCATTGCACATTGCCATCAAAGGCTTGGCTCTAAAACACATGGCATTATCAGATACAATCTTAACTGGAACCCCAAATCTACATATGATATGATTCAATAAGAAATCCATTACCACTTGGTGTGTTTCCTTTTCTAGATGGAATTGCCTCAACCCATTTTGTAAAATAATCAGTTGCTACAAGGATCCATTTATGACCAGCACTAGAAGGATCTGAAATCTCACCAATGAAATCCATTCCCCATTGTTTGAAAGGAGCTTCAATTGATATAGGCTGCAAAGGAAGGGAGCCTGAAGCTTTCAATCTTCCTGAGAAGCATTGGCAACTATCACATCTTCTAACTAGTTGGTTTGCATCTTTAAAAAGAGTAGGCCACCAATAACCAGCTCTTAAAATCTTATGTGTTGTCACTCTACCAAAAAAATTTCCTCCACAAACTCCCCCATGGAAATCAGCAATCAACTTGGGAGCTTCATCTTCAGTTATGCATTTCAAGAGGACACCTTCAGGGTTCTTCCAAGCCAGCCCAAGGTCTGTTATGATATATTTTGAGAAGCCAGCTTGAGGGCTCTTTTCTGATTTTTATTCAAGTGACTAGGACAACATAGGTGCTTGAGGTAGAAGACCACATCCTTGTACCATTCAGAATTCATCAATTTGTCAAGTAGATCTGCCCTTTCTTCCTCTAGCTGATTCACTTCTACATTTTGCAAATTACTCTCAGCCATGAGCTTGGCAAGACCCAAACCTCTTACCAGCTTTGTTGTTTGGATATCCATATCATATTCTTGTAATTTGTTGACCCATCTACATCTCTTGCTTGATATCTCCATGTCTGATAAGATGTCTTTAACCATTGTATGAGGAACATAGGCAACAACCTTTGAACTCAAAATGTAAGGCCTAAAAATCTTTGTTGCTTTTACCAATGCAAATGCTTGTTTCTCCATAATTGTATACTTCAATTCAGCTACTTGTAAAGCCTTGCTAAAGAAAGCAATAGGCCTCTCAGCTCCATTCTCATCCTTTTGTAACAAAACTGAAGCAATAGTAAATTCAGATGCAAAAGAGAAGATTTGGAAAGGTCTCTTATAGTTTGGAGCTGCCAAAATAGGTGCATGCTTAAGTGCATCCTTTATTCCTTCAAAAGCTTGAATGGCAGCCTCTTCCCACTTGATAACTTGATCCTTTCTTAGCATGCTTGTGATTGGAAGAGTTAGCTCAAAAAATTAGAAACAAACCTTCTAATGAAATTGATTTGGCCAAAGAAAGATTGAATACCTTTCTTGGTTCTTGAATAGGCACCTTGCTGATTGCTTCCACTCTCTCATGGTCTATCATAACACCTTCTTTGGACACAATATGCCCCAAAACTTGGCCTTTTGCATGCCAAAATGACACTTCTTTGGATTAAGTGAAATGCCATACTCTCTACATCTGATCAACATCTTCTCTAGGTGTTGCAAATGGTCTCGCTCGCTGCCTTGAAAAAATAGTCACATCATCTTGGTAAACTACAATAAATTCATTGATATAACCAAAAAGGCAACATCCATTTCCCTTTGAAAAGTAGCACCAACATTCATCAATCCAAAAGGCATCCTTACAAAAACATAAGTCCCCCAAGGAGTAGTGAAGGTTGTCTTAAGTCTTTCTGATTCTTTGACAACTACTTGATTGTATCCGAGAAACCATCCAAAGTAGAAAGCATTTCTGACCCTATTACAAGCTGCAACATATTCTCCATGTTTGGAAAGGGGTAGTTTTCCTTCATAGATGCTTTGTTTAGATTCCTAAAATCCACACAAAGTCTGATATCTCCATTCTTCTTTCTAACTGGGACAAGGTTTGCCACCCAAGATGAGTATCTAGTAGGCTGAATGATGCCACCATCTCTCAATTTCTTCAACTCTTCTTGCATTTTCATGGAAAGAAGTGGGTTAATAGGCCTTTTTTTTTGTCTAAATGGCTTAGTTTTGGCCTCAAGAGGAATCTCATGCTGAAATAAATCTTCTCTATATGCCTTCAGCTCTGAATAAGACCAGGCAAGGCAGTCTTGATACTTCTTTAAAAGTTGGGCATAGGACTATTTTTCCTCTTTGCTGAGATGGCTGCCCAACCAGATCTTCCTTGGTTTGTCCTTGGTTCCCAAGTTGTGCTCTTCCACATCCCTTGAAGCAAACATCTTTCTATTTATGATGCAATCAACATTGCTAAAATTGGATTCAAGTGCAACAAGACCTTTAGGAATGGTATTTGTTTTCAATTGTATAATATCCTTGTCAAACAAAGTTTCTCTACCTTCATTCATGCATACCATTGGTTCCCAATCAATATTCTGACCAGAAAACTCACCTTGGCATTGTAAGAATCTCAACACTTGTGCATCATCATCAAAAATCTGCCAATGTTTCACATTATCCGGACAACTGGCCTTGTTAGCACTTCAATGTCATATTCACAAAAAGGTGAAATGGTGCAATTGTCAAATCTAGAACCAAGGACAGCCAGCTTATCAGCAGCAACATTAAGACTTCTATCATGGTAAACAATGTTAAAGGAATCAAACATTTCAATCAAGTCCCAAACAACATGCTTATATTGTTTCATACGCTGATTTTTTGTGGCATATAACTTTCTTACTTACTTGACAACCAGCTCTGAATCTCCTTTAGCAACAATATCCTTCACTCCATATTTCCATGCAATCCTTAATCCCAATAATAATGCCTCATACTCAGCAATGTTGTTAGTGCATTCAAAATTGAGCTTGAAGGAGAAAGGAAACTCTTCCAAACTAGGAGAAACCAACACTATACCAACACCATTTCCAACTTTGGAGCAAGCTCCATCAAATAGTAATGTCCATGGAGAACCTACCATACCAAGGCACTCTGATTTATCCATCTTATTCTCTTTTCCATCAGCAAAACCAATGAAGTTATCAACATCTACATCAGCAAACAACACTTCATAAGAAGCATTGTTGGGATCTTCAATCAAGTGTAACATCTTCTTTTCACCATAGAGTTTGACAAGGCTGCCCTCAATGGGAATGGTGGCAAAAGACATGTCCATTTGAACACTACCACCAACACTTGCAGCCCATTTTCTTGACAAAAGCATACCCCATTTGGCAGGGCAATCAACAATTACAACATCAAGTTTTAAATTCTTACCCGGATAGGCTACAAGTTGCACTACTAAACCCTTCACACAACCAACAACCGGCACTTCCCTTGAATCCATGGCTGTACACTTCCCATATGCTATTGTCACTTTGATATCCAACTCATTCATGACTTCTAGAGGCATGACATTACATGATGCACCGAATCAAACATGCAATTGTGAAGCAACCTATCTTTTATGAGAAAAGTTGTGAAGAATGGATCAACATTCAATTGGGAATCAACCAAGGATGTCCCCAAATATACTTCAGGTGCCTCTCCAAGATCTTCCATTGGTGGTGGTGTTTCAAGGCCAGCAATGCTTTGAAGAGGATTCTCAACAACATTTATATTTCTACTTGGGGTAACCTTTTCTTCTTTCAATCCCAAGTACTCAATGCTCTCTTCTTATGCTCAGGAATTCTAAGCAATTCAATAATTGGAACACTCACTTTAATTTGGCTCAAAACTTGGGCTATATCATATGGAACATTCTTTGGTAAAACAACATTGGAAGGGAAACAAGAAGGTTCATCAGATGGAGAAGTATTCTTGGCAGCCTGGGCATGAAGAGGACTGATATTTTTGCATGGGACAACAGGGTTCTTGCAATTGTTTCTTTTCTAGGATTATCTTTGGGAATGCTTGTGAGCAAGGGTGTCTTTGGTTTGGCTTGAGGACCAGCTCCTCTAACAACTTTACTTCTAGTATTGTACTCTTTCTCTTGACCAACCACAACATTCATTAACAATTGTCTATCTTCCTCCAAGGAATACCACCATCATACTTCTTGATCATTAAAGCCCTTAGATATTCAAAGTCATTATTAGGAATTTCAAAGGCCTGAACTACATCTACATCATGAGTTTGAGGAAGAGAAAGAAATGGTACCCTCTTTATGCAATCCCAAAAGGTTGCAGCAGTCCTTGCACTTATCACATCTATTGATGTTGCTGCTTGTTGTGAGCCTAAAGAGCTACCCATCATACAAATGTCATCATCCATTTCATTCTCATTATCATCATCAATATCTTGCTTGGTCCATTTCACATGGAGGATGAGGAAGAAAACATCTATCACACCAATCCATATCAGCAATTTCTTGAACAACAGTAACTCTTGCAATCAGGGTCAGGCACCACTCTATTTTCACGTGCTTGGGGTTGTCTATTTGCAGATCCAATAAGCCCTTTACCTCTATCATCTTGTCTTTGATCACCCCTAGGATGATTGCCAAATCTATCATGGTTTTGAGTTCTTTTCTGTCCTTGTGAACTTTTCCCAATTCCTTTCTCAGCCGGCTAACTTGTAAGAAATTTCTTTGACAACCCCTACCAAAGTCTTGACAACATCTTCCAAATCAGCACCCTTGCTAGCTTGAGGCTTCTCAGGTTTATCAGCTTCACACCATCCCTCTTAAGTGGTTTACCAAT
Source organism: Taxus wallichiana var. yunnanensis (assembly GCA_018340775.1). NCBI lineage: Eukaryota > Viridiplantae > Streptophyta > Pinopsida > Cupressales > Taxaceae > Taxus > Taxus wallichiana. The sequence continues at coordinate 294,673 of CM031235.1, forward strand.
AGCTTTAATATTATTTTCAATTTGAAGTGCCATGGTGAAAGCTTGTCTCAAGTTTGTAGGATTTTTGTCTCTCAAGTAATAGGCTACCTTTTTATCAAATGCATCTACATATTTGATCAAGCAAGATTCATCACAAGGCCTCAAAATGATAGGAAGCCTTCTCAATGTTTTATTAAATCTTGTATTAAAATCATGAATGGTCTCATTAGGGTTCTTCTTGATGTTCTCAAACTCGGATAGAAGGAACCTTGGATCTGTTTTGTCTCCATATTGTAATCTGAATGCATTACTCATCTCAGTCCATGAATCAATAGAGTTATCAGGTAGATTTGTACCAATCCTCTGCATCTTCCTCAAGTGTATGGATACAACTTAATATACACATCCTCAAATTCTATCTCAAAATCTTCCATCATGTTAACAAAGAGTTTGAGATGCTTGATCTCCAGTAATGGCATTGTTACCTTGGAATTTTGGTAACCTATTTCTCACATCTTGTGGGACAGCATTTGGATAACCATCCATTCCTCCAAAATTTATAGGACCAAAGGTGTTAACAACAAAAAATGGAGGTCTAGGCTTGAGCCATATTGTTTGGTGGGGGTGATCTTGGAGGTGAAACAAGCTGATGAGGAGTAGTAATGGGTCTGATTGGAATAGATGAATGATCTCTAAAATGACAACCCCCCAAAGGCTCTCTCTCTTGATAAACTTTAGCAAACTTAGAAACCACAGGAGCAGATCTAGGAGTAAGTTTTTTAAATACACAAGAAGGTCCCTCACCTGATGGAGAATGAAAATCAGCAAGAAGATTGCCTGAATCAGATCTACTTGAAGAAGAATTATAATCTTCAATAACAGGTTGCTCTCCTTCAAATTCAACTATGGGGATCTCTTTTCTTGCAACCAAATCACCAACCACTTTCCACACTCTTCTTCCTTCTAGTTCTGAGCTTCTTGATTCAGTGAGAAACTTCTTAGAAGAGTCCTTGATGAAGAGGGATCTCCTTCCCTCCAGCTTGACAGATTTAAACAACAAGTTTCAAATGATAAAATGTGTAAGACAACTGGTATTTCAAGATCCAAACAACATGGAGTCACCACTAAGGATTTCCACCTTAGTTGTGCAAGAAAGCACTAAAATATTCTGTCAAATGTATGCTATGAATGAAAACTTTGCAAGGATTTACAAATCAGATCTTCTTCTTCTTAATTCAACCAAAAACAATGCATCCAAATCATATAAACTACTAGTAAATGAGAAGAGCAAGCTGAGTTTGAAATCTTTTTACCCAAAACATCCAGATCTGAAGTATGAAATGATATCTCAAGAATGTAACAACTCAAATACTTGATCACACAAATGCTCAAACCTTTCAAATACTTCAAAACCACCAAGAAATTGCAAGAAGTCCCCGGCAAAATGGTGCCACTCAGTGTGTTGGTATCTAGATTTAATCTCCTTCACAACTTGAACAACATCATGAACTTGCACAAGACACTCAAGGATAGATAGATGGTTTGTATGTCATTTGTAGCTAGGGAGCACACCTATCTACTTGTTTGCATTCAAGAATTGAGGGAGTGGATAGCACCTTCAAGAGGGTTTTGATCTAACCCTCACTATTTTAGGTTGTGCCTATCAACCAAGGCAAGAGAACCTATATCAGCAGCCCTATATGGTAAGGAGATGGAGATATCCTTGTGTTTTGCATATGATATGGAAGAGGCTTTGTGAAAACATGATCAAGTATCCATTATCCAAACTCAAAGGAGTTGTCACTACTAAATGATGGAAATGTTCTCAAAACAAAGCTAGAGCTGCTAAAGACATGATAAAACCCTGATCAACTTTGTGCATTTTAGTGAAAGGATTGAATTCTTTTGTGGACACACAATGCAAATGCAGGGGTATTAGTAGGTAGGATGAGTTAGTTTAAAATGAAATTCTGATGAGAGATGTTGGGACAAGAGTAGCTAGAAATCATCACCTTCTTTGGGAAACTTTGCAAATGAATTACAACACCTAAACAACAGAGATGTTTCAATGAATTTGAAGTGCTCTTTCAACTAGGATGTGTGCACACATGGATGCCCAAATCTACACTATTCCATACAAACTTTGATAACCTACCACAAAGGCTTGAAGCAAAATATCAATGAAGCATTTAGAAACCCTTGTTAGATCATGACCTAAGGTACACCCAAAGGTTTACAAACACCCTCAATTTACAAGGAAGGTAAGATGAATTTAAATCTGTTTATCTTCACTCAAATGAATGCTCTTCTGAATGGAAGATTGTAGATGCCTTCAAACCCTCTACAAGAAATGAGACCATGTATGACCAATAAAGATCCCAAACACAAGATTGCAACATGAGCATGAAACACAAATTGAAAACATACTGAAATACAAGTGTATGCAAGCTTTGCCAAGAGATAAAACCAGTTAATCCAAGAATTTGATCAAATATATCAGCAAGGGAATGTTATTTAGACAATCTCAAAGCTTGTTGATGGCTTTACAACTGAAACCAACTCAACATGATGAACATTTGATGCAAACAGAATCAAAAATGGCTCTCAGTAGTTTCTCCAAAAGAAATGGACTTCTTCCAGTTTTCCTCATGAAAATTCTTCTCTCTTTCTCCAAAATTCTCAACAAACTTACAAAATGCCTCCAAATACATCATATACCCTCTTGCCAGCTTGGATCCTTGCATCCCAAGCAAAGAATATGCCAAAGGGATCAAATTTGTTACAAAACTCTTATCCATTTCATGAAAATGACATCAAACTATAAAACAACTCGCATAAATGCCAGGGATGCACAAATATTTTAAAATATTGCATGAATTGGATCCTTATCCATCCCAGGGTCACATTTTTTGGCATTCAGACATGCCAACATGCATTTGCAATCATTTTCCACCTTTTTCCTCATCATTTTTAACTCTACAACTTTTAATTTTTTACCTTTCACGTTTTTTACACAGGCTGAGAAAATATTTCATGAAAAACACAATAGGGCACCAAATTAGCTCAAATGAATGATGCCATTGTGTTCAGAAGGCCGAGGGGATGCATTTCATATAAAATTTCATCTGATTTGGTGTAGAAATGATGATTCCAAGTTCCTTAGAGCTTCCATGGCACCCAAAAATGAAAATTACACAAATTTCTGATTAAAAATCAACTTTAAATTTCCACCCTCCACGTGTCGATTCAAATCCCCTTCAAAATGCCAAAATTTTTTTTTTTGATAAGGTGGACACGTGTCCAAATATGATTGGGGCGGGCCCCCAATCCTTAAAATGCATTTTAAACCTTTTTTGACTTTGGGAAAATTTTGAAAATTTTCCCGCATGCCCCCTAGACATGCCACGTGTCCTCCTATGGGCCCCAAAACCATGGGCCAATTTGATGAATTTTTCCACCTTTTTTGAGAAAAGGAAAATTTTCTCAAAATTCTCCACACCCCCGAACACCCGCTTTTCCTCTCCCACGTGTCGCTCTCTCCCATTGGATGCGAGCCCGACCTCATCCAAATTTCCTTCAAACCTCCGCGACGAGCACAAAAACTCCTTTATGGGCCCGCGCTCTCCTTTTTGCCTTTTGAAAATGCCACGTGTCTCCCCTTGATTGGCTATGGGGGACACCTCCAAATTTTCCATGGGTCAATTTTTTTTGGTTTTGAGATTTTTCAAAGTTTGGAAAATTTTCCATTTTCTCTCCATGCTCCAAAATCTCCACCAAATCTTGGACACGTGTCCATTTTCATTGGTGGGGGACACTCGAGCCAAAATTTTCCTTTTTACCCTTTGAAGTTAAAAAAATTCAAATTTCTCCAAGCCTCCACCCCTCCATTTCATCCTGCATACGTGTCTTTCACTTCATTATGAGATCTCGGCCAAAAAATTTTTACTTTTGAAATTTTGAAAAAAAAAAAATTTCAAAAACCAAGTTCCCCTTTTCCCTTTGACTCTCCCTGGACATGTGTCCTCCCTTCTCATTCATTGGGGTGGGGCCTGGGCCAAATTTTAAATTTTTTTCCCATTTTGAAAAAAAAATTCAAAAAAAGTTTTTCCAAACTCTCCCTTTCAGACCTCCCGCATTCTTCCTCCCACACGTGTCCCTTTCTTCATTGGGGCAACTTTGAGTCAAAATTTTCCCCTCGACACCTTTTGAGCCAAAAACATCAAAATTTTCCAAGTCCTTTGCCATCCACCTCGACCTCCCGAGCCACGTGTCATCATGCCATTCATTGCGGGCCTTCAGAGAAAAAAAATTTGATTTTGAGAAATTTTCCAAAATGGAAGAAAATTTCCTAAGTGACGCCCCGCCACCCGCCATCCATCAACCAATCAAATCGTGCCACGTAGGCACACACATCAGGCAATCATGGGGCCATGGTCAAAAAATTTTCCTTTTGCAAAAAAATCAAAAATGACAAGTTATAATGTTTTCCCCGCACATCCTCGACCAATGAGAGCTCACCACATCAGCATAAACAATGATAAATGATAAATTTGATGGGTAGAACACGCCCGTATGATTCCGTCAAAATGCAAAAAAAGTAGAAGATGCCCTAAAATCAAAAAATTTTAACAAGGAAGGGCAGAATTTTTTTTTTGAATCCAATGAAATTGATTTAACAATGATTTAGGCAACCTGGGATTAGGATTTTAACTTCAAAATAACTTGGATTTGATTTAATTTGAGATTTTTCATGACTTTGGCAATGGGAAAAATCACACTCGACCCGTATAAAAATGAAAAAATTAGGGCACAACAAAGGGGAAACTTGGATTTTGTTTCAATTTCACCGCCTTCTTTTCAAATATGAGGGCACTTTCAAAGGCATTCAACTAGAACACCACCGATAGAACAAATGAATGTTTTGGAGCAAAATGGAACATGGAAATTAGAGGCTCCCCCAAAACTGTGCAAACCTACATCAAGATTACACCAACACATTCACCCATCCATTCTTATCTTCTCATACCCCATGCATTGAGAAATGCCTAAATTCAATCATTTCAATAGCAAAAAGACCCATAAATCATTTTTCGGTCATTCAAACATGGGTGTTATATGACCACTCATGATGATGCCTTGCTAATTTTGAGAACCTTTCCATGTCCCTCACTATACCTCCATTAGATTGGTATAGTGGGTTACCAAACACTCTATATTCTCATTCAATCGGTAGCCCAAGCCTTTTTGGATCATTTCTCTATCAATATCACCAAGAAGGTTACCATGACCGATCTATATTCCACACGCCAAGATGAGGACGAATCTATCACAGATTTTTTCACTCATTGGCAGAGTATCCTAATCAATCAACTTACCTTCCAACTACCACAAATAGACTCATCGAGATCTTCACATGAGCTTATGTGACATATCTCACCGACCTTATAGGTCCAAACCTTTTGAACATTCGATGAGGCATTCACTACGGCATGAAAGTTAGAGATTTTGGCCATCAAGAGAAAAAATCCAATTACGAAATAAGAATTCGAGATTCAATTCGAATGAAACCTCTTCTTCTTCCAAACCACCGACCAATTATTCAAAATTTAAGGGCACCACTAACACATTGGTACTCAAGGCTAGCCCGACTCATCCATCAAATCAAGCTACCCCTTCATCTAATCTCTCACCTGTCCAAACTTTTCAATTCAGACGAGAGCAATGAAAAATATACCCCAATCGGGAGCCTTACTCTTATGTCTTAGAAAATTTTATCAAAGCCGAGCCATCACTCTTCCACCCATAAAACCACACATTAGTTTTGACCTTGCTCACCCCATGCCCGCATGGTATAAAGAACATGATTTCTAATTATCACCAGTAAGGGTCATAGTGATGGCAACTCCATCACTTTCAAAATATTGTCCAAGAAATGCTCGAGAAAGGTGAGTTAACCGTGGATAATCCTAATGCCACCTACCAACCAAAATCTACACATCTTCAAAAACCAATTCCCAACCATTCCCCTTCATCCAATCAAACCGATGAGACATCCACTCATGATACCCATACCCACGAGGTTCACGCTATTTTTAATGAGGTACTGTCACCTCCCAATTACCCCATATTTCTTCCATAGAGGAGATCATAGCCCAAATCCTCCTTCCACATCTGGAACCAACCTCCCCATTCCTTCACCAATATAGGAACACCTTTCATCTCATTCATCACCTATGGAGGAATATTTTGCTAACATTGAGACCATCTCACCCCTAGCTTCACCACTTAAAGATCCTTTAGCTACCTAGTACCTCCTCCACCCATAGAGGAGCACCCATTACCTCCTCCACCCACAAAGGAGAACCCATTACCTCCTCCACTCACATAGGAGCACCTATCCATTCCTCCACTTATAGAGGAGCTCTCATCATCTCCTCCACCCATCATAGACCCAATTGAGATACCTTTACCTCTTGGTGAGCATTCTCCATCAACTACCCAAAATCCTATAGACCTACTTTCGGCTCTCTTACCCACGGAAGCTAAAGCTAGCCAATTCCCCATCTCTAAGACACATTTTATGGGAATTGCCATTAGGTCCTCACCAAATCCACCTACGACATGTCATTCTCATGTTTGGCCGATCACTTAGATTATGTGGATAGAGGCATTATTATGGGGGTGCCTTTTACTTCCCATCTCAACACAAATGCAAAATCCCTCGATGATACCTCCACTATCTACCCAAAAACATTTCTACCCAATCAAACCAAATCCAACCACTATCTATCACAACCCCTTCCATGATACCTATTATAGCTCACACCACACCCTTACCCATAACTCAACCTACACCTAAACCCAAACCCATACCCACAAAATTTACCTCCACTAAACCCATTACAACTTTAGAGGTCACCTCGACCACCAACCTTACTCATCCACCTATTAAACTGGATTTAGCTACATCCTCAAAATTCAACACCATACCTACTCCAACACCCAAAAAAAAAAACCAAACCCATCAAACTCATACCCCACCGCACCAATCACACATGTACCTGTCCCATTTGCCTTAGGATATCAGCTTCCCCACATGATCAAGACCCTTCACCCATCCATAAACCAAAACACAATAGCCCATTGCTTCCTCACAAACCTCTAACCTACCTAGATGCTAAACCTAACTTATACCTACACCTGTAGCCTCTTTACCACCCATACCTCCAATACCTTAGCTATCGCTTCACTACCCACTACACTTAAGTCATTGTCCTCTCACATCTCAAGTACAACCCACATCATCTACCTTCATAACACCCCCATTATCCCCATGGGTAACTCACCCTCTTCCTCCATCTATTTTTTCCTTCTAGACCTCATACACCCACATCACCTTTCCCAAGAAGGTGCAACCCAAAACAAAACCCCAATACCCCACAATAAGGTAGTCAAAATGACCACACACCCTCCTACCCATCCATCTACTATATCCATACCTAAACAAACATGACCGATACACTCAAAACCACACTGGCACCCAAAACCATGGCTTCGACTCAACTTGTTCCCACTCTTCTAAAACCATTCCTTAACAAACCACACCTATACCCAAACCCACATTCACTTCCCATTGTGATCCACTAGCAGGGTCCTATGCCAAAATTTTAACCAACCTCCTCGAGACTTCTATTATCACATTACCACCACTCCAACCTTACGACCCCCTCAAACCCAAGCCAAAAGGGTTTGATGATACTAAAATTTACACATACCATCGTGTGCCAGGGCATGATGTGGAGAACTGCAAGGCCTTAAAACTATCCTTATCCAATTGTGTCCACTAGAAACCAACTTTGACGATGATGACCTTCTCGATGAGGATCCTACTTCACTAATACCCATTCCCACACTTCCCACTCAACAACCACAACCTCCACCCTCATAGCTCCTAGAGCCACACCAAATTTGAAATTAACATGGTTCACATCGAGAACTTGCCACATCACCACCCAAATGTCATTTCACCCAACTCACCTCACATGGTTTTTCTCCTCCAGTAGGTTTTTTCCCATCATGTCATTATACCACTCACCCTACACCTTCTCCATTTTCCAACTCCCCTCAAATCAACATGATACATGTCACTACACATGTGCAGAAGGGTAAAGAAAAGGCAACTGATCCACTAACCAATTCTATACCCAACATACCATCTCGCACCCATACCTAAAATCACTATCCGCAGTCCCACATACCCCATTTCTAATGGCATCACATCACACCATGCTCAAACAATACACTAATCTCCCCTCAAAATATCCTTATATGACATCATTCAAACCATGGAATCCCATCGTCAAGCTCTCATGGAGGTTCTTCAATCTATCAGGTTTTACCCAATGACCCTACACCCGTAGCCTCGATTATCACCCATCATGTAGCCTCTATCACCAAATTACCACCTTCATCCTCACCTACCCTTTTCACCAAGTGGCCTCCCTTAGCTTCTAAGAGGAAGAGATTGCACCACACTAAAATGATGAGTTGGACCCAGCCCTCTTCATCTCTATCCACATCGATGACATATGGGTATGCCATGTGATGATTGATGGGGGTGCTAGCATTAACATCATTTCATCCCATGCATTATCATTCAAATGCGCATACCTGACAATTACATGCATAAACATCTAGTCATGTTACATTCATTCAATGATTCTATCACCTCTACACTAGGCACCATCATCCTCCACATTCACATGGGCCCCCACACTGTTCCAAAATTGTTTTACATTTTGGAGGGGGAATTCCAATATAACTTGTTGCTTGGTAGACCTTGGATCTATGTCATGGGTTGCATTCCTTCCACTTTACATCGTTGTGTAAAGTTTGAACATGAAGGACACACTTATACCATTCCAACTGACCCATCCCCTTTTAAAACATGCAACATGCTTTACTGACCCAATGATGTGCTCATACCCATCAAGTCATCTACCTCCATGACCACTACCACTTCACCTACACCTCCACCTACTAAGACATACCACTTTTCACCGCACATACCTCCTCTATTCCTATCACTGCCATAACCTCTATGGCTGACCCATCATCTTCCTAATCCATTAACTCCACCTCCACATCAACCTCGGACACATTATCCATACCAGCTACCTACATACTAACCACCATCCTTGGAAGGTGTTTTTCAATGCCTCACTCTGGGGAGTACTTCCTATACAGTGTCAACACATTTATTACTCCACATGAGTATGGAAGCCTTCACCAACACCCTCACTATGATCACCATATAGGAGAATGTCTCCTTTATGGTCCTCCCCACCTTCGTACTATTCTCACCTATGGGGGACTTGATACAACCACTTACACACCTGAACCACCATCACCAACCCGCCCATTTTCCATTGACTTCCAATCACTTACCAATCACTATTTCACCCACACCTTCCTACACCGATGTGCGTAGAAGGGTTTTGATTTTGTATTTTATGAGCAAGGCCACCATACCGTTATTCCATGTACCACCCAAAAACATAACAACTGTAGTGGTATTGGCTTTCCCGAACCACCTACCAAATAGGCCCGCATTGAACTCATTAAGACCCTAGCTCTTTTCCACCTTCATCACCACCCTCACCATGGAGTGAATGGATCTTGAATCTATCCCTCTTAAAAAAATTATTCATAAACACCATTTCCTTGGGGCCTTTGACTTATCGATGTGAGGAAGAGGCCCCTTCCACTCTTCCCTTCCTGTATCTCCGAAATGATCGATGATAACACACCTACAATTAACATCGTTCAATGTCAGGATCATGAATCCATACTCACCTACCTTGGTGAAAGAAGACTCATATATTCATCGATTTTACCCTCCGAGATGCAAACCATGTTGAATGAATCAACTATCGAGATCAACATTCATACTCGGGATGAGCCGCACATCCTAAAGATCGAGATAATCTTTAGATGGTGCTAAGCAGAAGCCATCACTTCTTTTCTCTCAGATCATAACCACATTTTTTCTTGGTCTTATGTAGATATGCCCGACATTGATTCCACCATAGTGGTCCATAATATCATAACCATTCCACAATGCCAAACCTATCAAACAAAAGATGAGGAAAATGCACCCTCACATTGCTCTTCTCGTCAAAGAAGAACTTAAAAACCTTCTTTTGCTTCCTTCATTTTACCCATTGATTATCCTCATTGGATTTCTAACATTGTCCTAGTCACTAAAGAGACATGGGACTCTCAGTATTTTCATGGACTTTCGTGACCTCAACCTAGCCTTCCCGTAAGACAACTTCCCTTACCCGGTATGATAAACCGGTTGACCTCACCGCTTGTCATGAGATGCTCTCACTCATGGATGGATTCTCGGTTATAACCAAATTTTTATTTCCCTAGAAGATTAACAAAAATCTCATTCACCCCTTGGGGAACCTTATGCTATCAAGTCATACTTTTGGCCTTAAAAATGCTTGGTGCCACATATCGCGTGAGCTATGACTTACATCTTCCATGATATCATGCATCACATAATGGAAGATTACGTGGATGATCTCTTGGCTGAATCTAAATGCCACTCTGATCACCTTGCCATCCTCAAAACCATCTTTGACCACCTCATTAAATATTACATCCGCCTTCAGCCTAAGAAGTGCGTCTTCATGGTTCTCTCAGGAAAGCTCCTGGGATTTATCGTTTCCCTCCATGGTATAGAAGTTGACCCTACTAAAGTCAAGGCCATTATATAATGCCTTTTCCCACTAACCTTAAACAAATTTGTATCCTACAAGGTAAGTTACAATCTATTCACCATTTCATTTCACAATTATCAGATTGGTGCCAACCATTTCATCATCTTCTCAAGAAGGATGTCTCCTTTAAATGGGATGATGACTGTCACAAAGCTTTTGAGGCCTTAAAACAATACCTTCTCCAACCACCTATACTTATCCCACCTAAAGATGATCAACCTTTTTATCTATACATATCCACTACCAATCACTCCTTGGGAGCCATGCTCGCTCATCGCGATGAACAACACAGGGAGCAGGTGGTTTATTATATTAGCTATACTCTTTTGGACTACGAAACCTGATACAACCATCCTGAAATTTTTGCTTAGCCTTAGTTTTTATTGCCACCAAACTCCGTCATTACCTACTCAACCACAAAACCTATGTTGTGACCAACACCGGCCCTTTACACTTCATGTACACAAAACCTTATCAAAATTAGTGTGCCGCATGATGGCTTATGATTTTATTTGATCTTGACCTCGATTAATTCATAAAAATTCCATCAAGGGCTAGCTATTCACTGACCAATTGGTGACACTCCTATTTCTGGGATTAACCCTCTAATTTTGACTTTCCGATGAGTCGATAGCTACCCTTTCCCTGGACAAACCTCCTTATCAAATGACACTCTTGTTTTCACATGGTTCAAGTGTCGGCGTGGGGGGGGGGGCTGGAACTATCCTCATTCCTCTTGATGGAGAACCCATGCCTTTGTTTTTTCAAACTATATTTTGAATGCACCAACAATATTTCCGAATACGAAGCACTCGTATACTACATCTCTACCCCACCTATTCCCTAAATATCAAATCAATCAACATCTTTGGTGATTCTCAATTGATCATAAACCAAGTCAATGGTATGTACCAATGTCATAATGAGATACTTCAAAAGTATAAACATCATGTAGACATACTTTTGACCACCTTTGATCATTACACCCTTTAAACCATCCACGTTCAACCAACAAATTTTTAGATACCATGGTCTTCTTAGCTTCCTAAATACCCACTTCACCCGCCTATTCTAAAATATTTGTCACTATACAATGACTCCAATCACCTTCTTGTTTACCTCATGATGTTTACTTGATTGGAACCGCTTACCCCCGACTCCGACTGAAATTTGGTATAAAAAATACTCCAACTACCTTTCTCTCTCCATCTTACCTCTTTATCTTACCATTAATGGATAACGTGCCTTCCTTAAAAAGGTCTCCCATTTCGTTATCCTAGGGGAATCCTCTATAACTCAGTGTGGCTTATGGTATTATCTTACGATGCCTCACAAGTTTTGAAATTCCTTATACCATTAAGAAGATTCATGATGGTATATGTGGAGGTCACTTTAGTGGCCTTGTTGTTACTAAGCGTATTCTTCACCTAGGCTATTACTTGCCGACCCTTAACCATGATTGTTATGTCTATGCCAAACATTGTGTGAAATGTCAACAACATTCCAATATTCATCATACACCCAATATGCCTTACAGTCACTTGCGACCTTTGGCCCTTTCTCAATGGGGTTTAGATCTTGTTGAGAAATCAATCCTCATTCTTCTCAATGCCATCAATGGATCATAATGCTACCAATACTACAAAAATGGGTGGAAGCCATACCACTCATCTCCATGAAAGCCGAGAAAATATGTGAGTTCATTAATCATCACATCATTTTTCGCTTTGGTGTTCCTCATCACCTCATCACCGATAATGGAAAACAATTCAAAAAAAAAAACATTACAAAACTTTGATGCCTTTGAAATTCAGCTTAGTTTCTCATCACCTTATTACCCACAAACCAATAACGAAGCTCAATCTACTAACAAAACCTCAAAAAAATTCTCATGAAAGTGGTTGACGATACTGGGAAGGATTAGCATACACACATTCCTTTTTCCCTGTGGGCATACCACACTAGTATTCACACTTCCACTACGGCCACACCCTTTTCTCTCTGGTCTATGGTATAGAGGTTGTTCTACCTCTCAAAGTCTAGATCCCCTCACTCCACATTTCTCTCCATGACATGCTTACCATGATGAATTTCATTAGGACCATTTAGCACAACTAGAGTTATTAGATGAACGTATTAATGCTTTGGATTACCTTCATGTTTACCAACAACGTATCAAATGTGCCTATAAAAAATGTGTTCATGAATGAACCTTCCAAGTCGGTGACCTTTCTTGAAATAAAATCAATATGTGACCAAAGCGAAAAAGTAAACGGGTAAAATTTACTCCTAATTGGCTTGGACCATACATCGTGACTCATACCTATGGATCAGGTTTTATCTTTTATCTTCTCTTGAGGGTAAACCCAAACCTAAGCCCCTTAACGCATTTCATCTTTGACCATTCTATTGTTGACTCATCATCCTACCTCACCCTTTATCTCTTCCCATGCTCATCCCTTGAATGCCATTCACTCCATACACCTCCCTAATGATTAAACATGAATCATGTGAGTACCCTTCCCTCATTATCTTCTCTTAAATATGTGTACCATGCCACTACACATAGCATGATTCTCATGGATACTTTTCATCTACCTTTAGATGAGATCCCATGGTCCTTTCACCTTTCCCTTTGAACAATAGTCATATCTTTCACCTTGGTCTTTCCATGATTTCAAACACCTCAATGGGACCAAACTCCTTGAGTCAAACTTATAATAAAAAAGATGACTCCCTCAAAAGGACATCTTCCTCTTAACCAATTGTTACTATAAATAGACTTCTCCCACAAAGGAAAGCTATGTAAAGTCTTTCAAAAAAAAAAGAAACCAAATCTTCCCGCATCGTCAGCTTCAAGAAGACCTCAAGGAGTTCACCATTTTTTATCCCATATAGACTTCTTGCATCGATCATTCTATCTCAACTATAAAAAGCACTTTTTTGTCATGGACTTGCCCATTGTGACCTCGGATCTCTTCTTACGCCAAAAGTGCATGCTACCTCAAACCATATAAAATTAACTACCTTTCACCCCCTTGAACCATTTCCACTCTCATTTCCTAAATCACCTCAAGGGACATCTTGAAATTTAGACATTTGGTGATCATGTGACTACTTTTCACCATAGAATAGTCCATCGTGTAATTTTTTTAGGTCTTATGTTCATCACCTCCTCCAAGGTATGATCTACTTGGTATGATCCTACCCAATCAAGTGGCTTTATTTCCCCCTTTATCTTTTAACCATCTTTGTTTACGTTTTGATTACCTTATACAGACTTGGTCCTCAACGCTTACTTTTGGGGTAATCTCCTTCTTTCACCACAATCTCCCCACCTACACCATTTTGTCTATAATCTACCCACACCTATTAAACCTAAACCCATAACATGACCAAACCCCTACCAACTCATTTTCTCACCTCATTTTCTTCCCTAGCTCATGGGAGGACTACATCGCCCGAGGTCCCTTTTCATCGGGACTATGTAGGTAGCACTCTAACGAGGGCATGGGGCCCTTGGAGGTTAGCTCATATATATTCTACCCTAAACAATTCATCTTCCATGTTCCCCACCATTACACCATATCTCACTTAGTTTCCCTTTATATACAAAATTGGAAATTAAGCCACATATATAACAAGTTGTTTCATATTTTATAAATTTATTACACCTACCATTTCTCTATCATCACTATGCATAGATTACACTACATCTCACATATGACCCATAGTATCATTCATTGCAAAAATAATGAATCACAAATTCACCTACTTTCAACACAATCATCCCTAACAACCCTAACTCAACCATGCCTAACCAACCCGACTCAATCCATGCCTAAACCAACTCGATCCATGCCTATGCCTAAACCAACTCACTCATCCATGCCTAAACCAACCTAACTTAACCATGCATAACACCTAACTCAACCATTCCTAACTTGACTCAATCCATGCCTAAACCTAACTCAACCATGCCTAACTCAACCTAACTTTCGATCCATGCCTAAACCAACAAATCAAAATCTCATCCATCAACCTCAACTCACCATAATTATCCATCCATATCAATAAATTTGTAGCTCAAACCCATATGCCCATCTCATCAACATCAAGCCATAAAAAGCCAATATCTCATAAACATATCATCAACCAACATCACAAAATACCATGTATCTCATCATATAAATCAATAAATGTGTGGCTCAATATACTTGAAATATCTCATCATATCCATACATCTCAAAATGTCACGTAGGCTGGTATGTGATATACAATACTAAAAATTTCTTAGACGCATGCCATATATGCTCACATATAACAAAATCACTCACACATCCTCATTGAATCAATATAAAAATACAACTATCTTTAGCATGCAGCCGGTATATATCAAAAATAATCACCAGTATACATCAAAAATCGGGTGACCGCATATCAGACATCTCGCCGGATGTCCTCCATCTCTATGTCACCTATACCTTTAGCCTCCTGTGTCCTCGTTGGTATCACCTCACTCTCATCGTGCACTGCGTGGTGGCCTCACCTTGATCCGGCCTCGAGAGCTCACTACCCTCATGTGCTCTCCACACTGTGTGTGGGATCTTGTCCTCTCACTTAGACTGTGCACAGTTGTGCTCTATACTCTTTGCAAAGATAGTAAGTCTATCATAGATGCCATGAGTTGGTCCTAATAATATCGCCTCACCTAGGGCATCCCATAACCTGGATATATGCATGGTCTATGGTGGTCCCATAGGTCTTGGCCCCTATGCACCGCCCTAACCACCTACCCTACGCCGCTGACCAGCTCTTGCTCCTCGCTTGTGATGGCCGGTGCCTCGCCCCTTTGCCTATAAATTTTCCTATAAGGTCCTAATTTGTGCTTGGGATGTGTCCAACTAGCCCTATAAACCTACCACATGATGTTGTAAGGCTGCCACCGACCATACCCCATCCATCTCCATCTCCTCCATCTCTCCATCTACACCTGGGCCTGCAAACTAACCACCTGTACTCATGTGCTTCTACTACCTCTACCTCTAACCTCCAGCTTGTGTCTATAGTATACCCATCTAGGTGATTAACGTACTACCCGCCTTTCGTAGGGAATCTCTCTTCACTTGTCATGGTAGCTAGGTCTTTCTTCCTCGGTCTAGGTGGTATGGCTCATAAATCGAGCCACCTACCACCGCTTGTACCTTATGTGCATCCGAAATCATCAATATGCTGATCCATTGGCTACTCCTCCTCTCTATGTAGGAATTGTAGGTTATGGTAGAGGGAGAGTGCCTCTCCACGTCATCTCTTCGATACGTGGAAAGGGTGGAGGAATATCATGTAAGAGCTCAAATTGTTGTCACCCTATCAACAAGGGATCATCTCATCCTCCCTAACACGTGACCCTATATTCATCTCTCTAGTTAGAGATCAGCTAACTCCTCATGCATATTCCTATATGAGGGAATCCCATATATGGCCTCTATATAATGTCCACTCCGACAACCCTCTCAACAACTACCGAAAATGGGCCACATCATATGTCGGCCTATCTCGACCTCCACTCTCCTATCACTAGCACACCCATCTCCTATATCCCAACCGCACACATCTCGGTGGGAATACATCTTCTCAGGGCATCCTTATAGGTCGAACATATACACATTATGTGCTCATATTCCCAATAATGTAGTATAAATGTACAACAAAGCTAAACTCGCACAACTGCCCATATTCCCACAGCTCTTTGTATAACTACACTAAGAATGTTGGTGCCCAGTAAAAGCATGTCTCATGCACCATCATATCATGGAGCACCCCATCATTGATCGGGGAAAGCATACACCCTCTACATTTGACAAGTGCATAGCAACACACTACCTCCATCAATAAAACTACTAGCCTCATCTCATCCGAATGGGATAGGTACATCTCTCCATAGCTCAAATTGGCACTATGGAATCTCAAATCTGCTACCCCCTCACCAAATATAGTCCCAATCAACTCCTCTGAGGCCTCAGAGGAGATAGAGTACACCTGGGCACCCCAATATGGGTAACCTTAAATTTGGAACATCCTCCGGGTGATAGTCATCTCACCCATCGGAGGTGGAACATGTTGGTCAAGATTCCCATCTATCGATGAGTGCAACCATCAAACTAGGCTTCCGAATAACATGTGTTGTAGTGATGAAATACCACTTAAACCCACTGCCTCCACGTGCTTAGCTCTAAAGGGGTCATTAGGCCACCACAATGTCACCAATAGTAGTGGCGGAACCCTATCTCACCCATGTAAACATGATCGAACCCCTACATCTAATCTAAACAAAAATTAATCTACCATTACCATGACCATATTAATCACTTATCATTACCCACCACCCTATTTTTACTCTACTATCTCTCAACCACCTCACCCGCATCATTTTTTTTAGACCCTTGAGCCTAAAATCCCGAACGGTGCTAGTTCATCCTAACTCGACTCGGTCACCCTTAAATCGGCATCGGTCAACTATTTGGTGATGGATACTGGTCCAACTTGATCACCATGGTTACCATGTAACCAAGATGGGTCATGTTTTAGGCAACCGATCTTGATTCTACTCGAACCGACGCGCCGGTCACCGGCCATCGATCATTGTCGTAAAAATCTTATGACTTCCCAAACCCCCTTTTTCTAAAACCCTCCCACCTATCCCTTTTACCTCACCTAAATGACCTACACTACCCCAAACCCCTACCCACCCCACCTATTCAATTTCCTACCCTCTTCCCCTTCCTCTTTTTTCCTGTTATTTCCCTCCATACCCAATTTCACTTTTTTCCACCCACAAAATACAAAACACCTCCCAAATCCAAACACAAATAATCTACACCTTATTCTATCTAATTAACACTATAGAGTTTAGGTGCTTACCTTGTCATGCTACCACCATCTCGATGGCATGTAGCTATTGATGTGCCGGTGGTCCATCTAATCCCTCTCTAGCCTCTACCATCACCAAATATCTACCCATCACCTCCAACCAATCAACTCTCTCACCCGATCTCTGGACCCATTTGCTACTCCAAACCCAATCACCGTCAAATCCCACTGCCATCTCACTGTCACATTTCCTCTAGACACTTTTCTCTTTTCTCTTTTTTTGTCATTTCTTCACTTTGAAATAACAAATGAATAACAAAAACATGGATTTTTTTTTTTTATACCAAACCCGACCTAACCAACGTGATTTCCTATTGACCGACATCGGTCTTATGCCTTACCTAACCATCTCTCGGTTTTCTATACCTTGATCGGCATCTATGACCACCATCAATCACCCTTACCTACACATTACCCCTAATTTTCCATTTTACCCACCCCTTTCCATTGCTCTTTACCACATACCTTTACCCAACCCATCACCTTACCTTTCCTGACCTCATCATTTACTACCTCCATTTGTCCTCCTTTGGGGACTCATTATTTTACCCCTACCTTGGCCTTACCCATGCCATGACCTAGATATTTGGACCTGGACCATCTCTAGTGACCTTTGACCACATGTGTTCGCTTATACCTTGCGGCATTGTTACCTGTGTTGATTGACCCAATGACCTTACCTAGCCTATTGTCGTGACCATTTATCCTAACCCTACCTTTGGTGTACCAGAACATACCTAAACGTTCCTGCACCTAACCTACATTGTGTTTCCTAACCTTATCCTATACCTTGGATACCGGATTCACTTCAACCTTGTTTGGATAAACCTATCAACCTTAGATGATGTAGAGTTTTCCTACTCTTCAACCCGGTAGTGTGTTGTAGTTATACGTGTGCGCATGTTTGTTTGACCTTTAACCCTGACCCATTACCCAGATTGCCCAAGTATACCTTTCACTCTTTTTTCCCTGTACCCACTTGTCTTTTCTTCACATTTACCTTTTATCAAACCACTCACCGCTTCAGCCTGCTGCCTCATCAGTTCCTGGTTTGAGGGGGATCACCTTCACCCTCACATGGGGCAACCACATCTTATTTTTGTTAGCATCACTTACCAATACAAGCTACGCAACAAAAAGGGGAAAAATTTAGACACTAAAATTAGGTCACACTCCCCTTTTGTCCCTCGACAATAAGCACCCTTTCACATTTACCTAGCCATGGCCCCCTTCACCGCCTACTATTAATTTAATTAATTTAATTAAATTAATTCTTTATCCTCACTATATTTATTATTTACATATCTTATTTAAATAATATCTACACATATAGTTCACTTAGACACCTCACCAAGCTAACTCAACCTAAGACTTATTCTTAGCAAGTTCCCATAACTAACTAAGACTTACCCAAACCCTAAAAATCAATGCCTACATTCCCTCTAACCACATTCCCGCATGCTCACAAGAGGATCCGAGTCTAATATGTGGGATAACGACATGAGATCCAAGAAAATCAGGAGGATCTCCCTAGTTTAGTAAACCTAGGAAATCCCGCTGACTTGACATTGCGTCGGTTACCCGTAACCGTCATCGGTTAAGATGGACCACTGTCAGTTACCCCTTTTAACCCAAAACAACCTTATTCTCAAGGTTGAAACTTGGAAGTTGGAACTTGGAAGCAAGGTTGGCCTATTTGATGAGAAATAACACATCTCAAAGAGATAATGCATCTTCAGAGAGCTAATTCCAGTGAAAAATCACATCCAAGGAAGGAGATTGAGCATCTTCTCCTACATAGCCATCCTAGCCATGATATGATCTATCCAAGAAAAGAGGAGCATGCATCCAGCCCATGCAAAAGATTTTCTTTAGTTTGTGATCACTTGCAGCCTTCAAACCCATCATCAGCACCTCCATCCTTCACACACAGACCTTTAGGAATGAAATCCAAGAATTATAACATCATACTTCTTCGATTTATTTCATTTCATCATTATTTTATCACTCATTGTTTATATTGCTCCCTATTGACCTTCTCCAACATTTTCACCTCCATAGACCCATTAAAATCTCATAAAAGTCTACTCCGGTCACCCAATACCTCGTTCTAACTAACTAAAATACTTTGTGCAATCACAAAGGAGACCAAAACCTGTTTCGTGACATTTCTAAATCTCACGAATCGACACCGGTTATACCTAGCCACCATCGGTCACCCCCGATCGACACACGTTCTCTGTGTTTTCCCACACGGCCTTAAACAGAAACCTACCCACCTTATTTTACCTCACCCTCATTCACCCGTGATCTACACTTGAGACCTTTATCAAACCTCCGAAGAGACCTAGAACCGATCATTTGACCTTTGGATTCTATTCTAGCTTAGCCTATTAGATTAGATCTATTTTCTTATTGTGTTTTAAGTGAGATACCTAAATCATTTCAAAATAACAATAGGATTTACTTTGTTTACAACATTAATTTGTTTAAAATAGTGGATTGACAGCCATCTAGGAAGTATCATACTTCCGGATCTAGCTTATGCTAGGTAGTTCACTACCCATATTGTTTAATTTCTTCTGGTGGTCTTGTTTTCATTACAGGTAGTTCCTCCTAGCCAAAAGGAAGCTCTCACGATCAGATGTGGATTCGGAAGTCATACATGTGCAACAACCCATCAACCGACATTTGAACATGTATTCCTCCTATGCCTGTTACCCTATCTATTTCATCAACACTTCAAAGAAACAATCTAAGAAAAAGGTGAAACACTTTATCTCATAAAATTTCACAAACCCACGTAAGGCATTAGAAGTTACTCTCGCACCAAAGCTATTGGAAGTGTTAATACTAGTGTTAGCCCATTTTTGGAGGCTCAAATCAGTGTTATGGCTAAGAAGTCATAAGTTTGTGAATTCAGCTCATGAGACTTGTAGTGGTATATGGTGTATAGATTGTGAAGTAGAGGGGCATGTCAAGGATAGTTTCCTTGGAGGATAGTATGCACCGTAATTTCTCCTATGAAATTTTTCATGGGGACCGTAATGCAAGTAGATGTCCTTGTTACAACACATAATTCTTCGAATGTTTCTTGCTATTTTAAAATATGTACCTCTACAACCCATGATACTAAGGATTGTAGGATTATTAACCAGATCCATGAGGCCATTGATCATTGGGTGTGCCAGACTAGCATTGCCAATAGTTCCAAGAATGATGATCACCATTATGAGGATTGCGCAGATGGAGGCGTGCACGTAAGGGGATTTCGCAGAGGATTCTATGGTCATGGTAACTTCGGAGGAAGAAGTGAGTTCCCACATGGAACCTATTTTAATTGTGGTTCTACACACCACTACATAGAAGGAGTGCCCAAATTATTGTAGTGCTCATGGTGTCGGAAGAAACACAAGTACGAGGAGTTCCCTGAGTTGTTTGAGCACATGAATCAAGAGTAATTTGGAAAGAAAAGGGCACCGTAATGCTAAGCATTATGAAGGTAGACACACAATGGATGTTACAGGTGACACATGATGCAGGGCTTGGAACCTCTGTTATGGTAACAACAAGACCAAAGGCCACATGCACAAAGGAAATACCAAGGAAAAGAACCTTAGTTTCAAGAGAGGAATTTGTGCATGGGAAGTACCTAGACCCTACCCATCAGAAGGAGGTATACCAGGAAACTATGGACATTATAAGGAACTTACAGGATAAATCCAATGTCTTAAGGAGAATTCTAGGAACAGGAGCATAGGAGAAGTGTTGAGGCTCCATAGAAGGACATGGATGAGGTTAAGGAAGTGTGTAAGATGCTAAGGAAAGAGAATATTATTCCCTTACTAGCAGCATGGTTGAGAGAGAAGGTACCATGTACCCAGAGAAGAGTGTGAGAGGCAAGTCTTGCATGTAAACCTTCCCCCTCACAACCTTGACTATGATAGGGAGATAATGTTAAATACGGTCATGGATGGATGGATCCTTAGTAATATCCTCATTGACATCTGCATGAAGGTAAATGTTCTCACCTTGGATCTATGGCATCGGATGGGAAGGTCTGTGATTACATACTGTTTTTGCAAAATCACAAGCACCCCTGGATGCAGATCAGGTTTCTAGGTTGATGTTCAGGCATCCAGTGTGATTACACAACATGGAATCCTTTCTCCAAGTGTGGGACTTGTAAAGATGAGAAAGGATTCTCCAGAGAAGGCTGGTTCCTATTCCTCTATTCAGATGCACACGAAAAATGCAGAGGTTTTACTCAAAACCTAATCTAACTTGCCAAGGAGACAGAGAGAGAGGGATGCATAAAAATAAACCTAAGCTAATAGAGGTGATGCACCGAGGAATGAAGAACACCTATTTTTCTAGTAAACACAGACCATACAAATGTGATGCAAAAATCATGCACAGATAACAAAATTGTAGTGAAAGACTATGACGATGCAAATAAACATAGAGAGGGTTGAGAATCATCCACGAGACATGCATTACTTGCTCCAAAGATTGATACATACACTAAAAATACCAAGAGGGAGTCAGTCGCATTACGGTTCAAATGGGAGGTTCGAACTCCACAAATTCACCTGATAGGAGAAGAAGGGAGGAGCAAAATAGAAAATGTTCGACCTTTTTAAAGAAGCTCCTCTTTTAATATATAGGAAGAATGAGAGAGGGAAAAAAGAGGAAATTCAGAATCTACCCCAACCACTTCTAGGTCATATTTTAAATCATCTCATTATGGCAGAAGCGGCAGATCCTGGAAAAATGGCTTGTCTATAACGAAGCGGTGAACTGTCTGCTGCATTAAAGTTGGTTGTTGAGTGTCACTTCTGGCATTACCACGCGTTAGGGATGTTTTCTCAATTTTCTCTCTCAGAATGCACCAAAATGCAAGATTGATCCCAGAATCATGTAGAGAATTTCAAAAGATTTCCGTTGATATAAAGAACATGCAAATCTGAACTCTGGATCGAAAGATATGACGATCGAAGATTTAGGGCAAAAAAGGCAAAAACGGGCCAGGGAAAAATATTTGAACTTTCCCGCACCATGCCACTTGGATGACACGTGCAGAAGCGATTCATGCGGAATTCTCTCTCCACCTCCCGTGGGATTTTCCTTTGAAATTTCCTTGTGGGCCCTTAACTTGGACACGTGGCACTATTTCATTGGTTCGGGCAAGCTTGAAACCTCCCTTTGACTTTTGGACTTTCTCCTCGTGACACGTGTCGTGATTTGATTGGTATTCGGTGCTGCGCAGCTTTTTTGCGTCCACTACATCCATTTGTCCCGGATGTCCTAATGTTGTATAGGACAGAAACTTCGATCCGCCCGAAATGGGCTTCCTTTCCCTCATTCGGCCGATGACATGTGGCGTTGCTTGATTGGCTTTCGGCTCCTTGGCTATCTCGCATCCCACGCGTCCCTTTGTCCCAACTTGTCCCAGTGCTTGAAGTTCCCCATTTGAACGACCAATCGGCCGGTTCGCGTCCTTCTGTCCAGTAAATTTGTTCCAACTATCCTGACTTTGCTCTGGGGACAAGTTCTTCCGAACCACCCAAAATGGGCTTCCTTTGCTCTTGGCCGCTTCACCTTTTCGCATCCTCGCAGCCCACGATGTCCCAAAGGCTTAGTCAATTTTCTTCTCCTTCAACCGAACCCGACTTTCCGCATCCCACGCGTCCCGATGGCCCGATGTTCCTTTGTAAAGTTCCTTTTCGGCCGAAACCGGGTCCGAACCTCTGTCCCAAATGTCCCTTTGCTTCGCCCCTTTTCAGGCAATCCCACGTCAGCCTTGATGTCCCAACGTCCCTTTTGCGAGGACTAGGACTTAGCCAATTTTCATGATTTTTCTTGGCCCAAGCTTGTTTTTGCGCAACTTTTCACATTTTCTCGAACTTGCTCTTTTCTTCTTGACCGGGGAGTTAGAAAAAATTTGAGGGGACCCTAGACATGATTTTTTCCTGAATCAATCCATTTTCACTGAGGACTTGAGAATTCTGATGCATGTTATCAAATTAACCCTGGGGGTGAATTTTGGATAACAATTGGCGACTTCGGGGGGTACATCTACCTGCTAGGTAGAAGATACCGAGTTGCTTTTAAGTAGTCCATTGGGCATGGAGTCATAAAATATTTTGTTTAGACCCCAACTGACTCAGAATGTGCAAGGAGGAAGATGGAATGTCACCTGATGAAAGCAAGGACTTGCTAAACATCTCCATGGATAGCAAGTTGTGCCAAAGCACTTAGGGAAAACAAAACTAACCTACAACAAAACAATGTGCACAAGCACTTGGAGGAAAGAAAATCTAATCTAATATTTACAGAGGTAGTGAACTTCCCTCTAGAAGCAATGCTTGAGATAGATTCCATTGACTGGAATCTGCAGTTCTTCACCATCCAATGAGGCCAATTGGAAAGCATTGTTGTTCTTGCACTTTGTGACCATGTATGGGCCACTCCAAATGGCATCAAATTTTGAATGCCTTCCCGGTTTTGCTCTGTCCACATCCCATTTCAACACTAGATCTCCAACTTGAAAATATCTATCCTTGGCCTTTCTATCAAAGGTCTTCTTGATCAAAGCTTGATCCTTTTCCATTGCTTGGGATGCCTGATTTCTAATCTCTTGCAGCTCCATCAACTCTGCATACCTCACCTCCATGGGCTCAAATTCAAGCAACTCCAGCTGCTTCATGAGTTCCAATGTTGGTAACTCAAGTGACATGGGCAAGATTGCCTCTCTTCCATAGACAAGCCTGAATGGAGAGTTACCTATGGATCTTTTGGGAGTTATCCTATCAGCCCATAAGGCTGATTTCAACAGTTTTGTATGCCAAGACCTCTGATTCTCATCAAGAGTCCTCCTAATGATCCTCAACAAGTTCTTGTTTGTAGACTCGGCCTAGCCATTACCCTGAGGGTAATAGTTCGATGAAGTGCTTAGGTAAATACCATTCTTGACAGCCCACTCAGTCACCTTAGATCCAATGAATGCCAATGCATTATCAGAGATTATTGTAGCAGGTACACCAAATCTGGTTGTTATCCCCTCATAAAAGTCTAAGATGCTAGACTCATTTGCCTCTTTGAGTGCTACTGCTTCTGTCCATTTGGTGAAGTAGTCTGTGGCTGTCAAAATCCATTTGTGCCCTTGGCTTGAATTGGGATTAATGACTCCAATGAAGTCCAAACCCCATTGCATGAATGGCTGGTCAACTGAGATTGGATGCAATGGAAGGGCAGCAAACTTCTCTTTTCCTGTGAAGAATGCACAATTCTTACACCTCTTGATCCATGCATAACAATCACTGAAGATTTTAGGCCAATAATAACCAGCCTTCATGATTTTTAGAGCTGTCACTCTTGGTGCAAAATGACCACCAGCTGGTCCACCATGAAACTCTTCCAACACCCTTTGAATCTGATTTGTGCTAATGCATCTCAGCAGCACTCCATTCACATCTTTCTTGAACAAAACTCCATCAACAATGGCATATGGAACAGCCTGCAACCTGAAGTATCTCCTTTGGGTCTTGTTCATCTCTGGAGGGCATAGGCCTATGCCTAGGAAGTGTATAATACCTTGGGTCCAGCAAGGAGTGGGGGCAGCATTGTCTTCTTCTTGATTGCCACTTGGCTCATGGCTATCCTGGACTATCAAAACAGCCTCTTCTTCATTGCATACTTCTTTTTGCTTCCCCAAAACCAGCTGCTCACACAATCCTTTCCCTCTTACCAGCTTGGTGATCTTGATCTCAATGTCATATTCCATGACACGGGTGATCCAACCTGCCCTTTTCTCATTCAAATCCTTGTTGAGGAGGAAGTCCTTAACTCCAGCATGTGAGACCAGCAACTGGACCTTGTTGTTTGAGATTAAATGCTTGAATTTCTTCAAGCTTCTGATTACTGCAAGCACATGCTTCTCAATAAAAGAGTACCTCACCTCATAGTCATCTAGGCTCTGGCTGAAGAAGGCAACCGGCTGCTCATCATTATCTTTGTTCTGCTGTACTAGAATGGTAGAAATAGTGTCATCACCTCCAAATGCATAGAGGATGAAATCCTTGGAGAAGTCTGGGTTGATGAGAGTTGGTGCTTGAGAGATAGCTTCTTTGATTGCTTCAAAACTCTCCTTGCCTTCTGCTGTCCACTTAAAAGCCATGCTCTTCTTTAACATTTTGGTGATGGGCTTGACAAGGGCTGCAAAATCTGGGACAAACCTGCGGACAAAATTGATCCTTCCCAAGAAGCTTTGAAGAGCCTTCTTGTGACTTGGCAATGGTAGTGCTCTTATGGCTTCAACCCTCTCTGGATCAATTGCCAGTCCCTCTTTCGAGACAATATGGCCTAGAAGTTTCCCCTCATGAGCCAGGAATATGCATTTTTTGGGATTCAATGATACCCCAAATCTTCTACACCTCTGAAATACCTGCCTCAGATGAAAAAGGTGATCCACTGCATTTTTGGAGAATACAGTGATGTCATCAAGATATATCAAAACTATTTTATTGATCAACCCCTTGAATGCCATATCCATTGCCCTTTGGAAAGTGGCTCCAGCATTTGATAGGCCAAATGGCATCTTCTTGTAGGCAAAATTTGCCCCATTTGGTTGTGAAGGCTATCTTGAACTGATCTTCCTCCTTCACCATAATCTGATTATAGCCTGAGTAGCCATCAAGTAGTGAAAACCTTTACAACCAACTACTACTGACTAATATTTGTCCATGGAGGGAGTGGGTAATGGTCTTTGAGAGAGCTCTATTCAAGTCTCGAAGTCACACACAATGATCTCTCCACTCTTCTTCTGGCCAGAACCAAGTTTGTGACCCAACTTGAGTGCTTGATGGGAATATAATGCTTGCCTCTATTAGCTTATTTAGCTCTTTCTTCATTAGAGGCTCAATGTGAGGGTTTCACCGGTCTTTGCTTTTCACCTGATGGCTTAGCATCTGGATCCAATTCTATGGTATGTTGAGCCAGGTTGGGATTGAAACCTCTTCAAGTCTTTATAGCTCCAAGTGAAGACATCTTGGAAATTCTTGGCAAAGTTGTATGAAATCTGATTTCTCTTGTTCAGTGGCTACCTTGCCAATTTGAAGTGTTTTGTTTTCTCCAACCAGAATTGGCTCTGAATCTTCTCTTTTGACCTGTATGTTAGCATTTTCCTTACGGAATTAGTCATTAGGGTTGAAGATAGAATCCAATGTTACTAAACCTCTTGGTAAAGCTTGTTTGTTATGCAGTGTACTACACTACTTGATCCCCATACTGCCGCTTCTAATCTTGTCTTGATTCCTAGCTGAGAATTCAGCCTCTTCTTGTAAGAAATTGACGATCTGTTGATCGTTCTCAAACACCTACCAGCTTGTGTTATTATCTGGAACTACTGGCCTCACAATCACATGGATATGTGGCTGTGTTTTTTCCCTTTTGATGTTGTCAACCACATCAAACATTGCTCCAACTGCTGCGAGCCTATCCGCGGCTTCATTTTTCTTCCTAGGTATGGACACGATGTTGAAAGCTTTGAAATCCTCAATGAGGTCCCACACCCTGTTCTTGTAGTTCTTTAGCAGGTCATTCTTTGTAGCATGTTGTCCCCTGACTTGGTTGACGATTAGCTCACTATCTCCAAACACCTGCAAGTTCTTTATGCTCTTCTTGATTGCCCAATGTATCCCTTGCACCAAGGCTTCATATTCAGCAGTGTTATTTGAATAGGAAAACTGGAAATGGAAGGCTGAGTAATACCTTATACCTTGTGGTGAAACGAGCATAGCTCCTCCTCCTACACCTTGTCTACTCCTTGATCCATCAAAGAAAAGCTACCATACTTCATTCTTGTCCTTATGATCTGGCTTGGTGATGCTGGGGAGAGGTTGATCCTCTTCATGTAAACAATAAACCCCTAGCTCAGATTCTTCTACTTCTTGATAAGGATCAAAAGCATGCACCTTGCTTGCCCATTCATCAAGAGTCAAATCCGGGATACTTCCAACCTTGGTGTCAGCCTCGTCAGTGCTAGGGTGATCTTCTTGATCAAATGCTGAGAAATTGGCATTAATCTGACTTGGAGTGTAAGGCTCAATATGGAAGTTTGCAATAGGTTTAGACCTAATTGTAGCCTTAGTTCCATACCTTGTTCTAAATAGCATGTGTGACCAATCAGTAGAAAAATACCCCCCAATCTTGGCTGTGAAGTCCCTTGACAAGCAAAGGGCAAAGAGTGGTGGAAGGTCTATGATTGATACATCTTGTAAAACAACAACATTTGGACATGCATGCAAGGTAAGACTCAAATTTCTAATCACTCCAACTATTGCTATTGCTGTTCCATCTAATTTGCACTACCCTTTGGATATCATTTCATACTGGAGCCCTAGCTGATCAGCTATCTATTTAGGCATTACTGAGCTACTTGCCCCGGAGTCTATCATGCAATTATGTACTAGCTGATTTCCAATGATTAATGAAACATAGAAAGGGGGCTTCAACATTTTACCTTGTTGTCCTCCATGACTTCCTTCAGGCTGGGCAGCATTTGTAAGCACTTTTTCTTGCATCTGAACCTGCTGATTCAAAGTTGGCCAATCCTTCATGGCAGCTTGCAGCAGATCTCTTTGGCCTGGGATGGATAGGGATTCCCACATAGATATATTGACGTTTGTCTTCTTCATCTGATCAATGATACTGAATGGTGATGAAGGATCTCTCTGTTGTCCCTTGGTTTGCACATTTACTCCTTGTACGTGGGCAGCAACAGCTGGCATTTGAGTTGGCCTAGGGGTTGTTCTTGGCTGCCCTTGTGCATTTGAAATGGGACTTTGCTTGCCAATCATTTGTGGAGCCATGGGAGGTTGTGGATTGGCTGGGGCTAATGGCTGTTCTTCACCCAAATTCCTCCTTTTTGACCTTGTGTTGGCTGCAACACCTTGAGAAACTACTTGATTCATGCCACAGAAATCTTCTGCTTGCCAGTTCACCAATGTGGTGTCATTTGGGGCTGATTGTTGTTGGAATGTTTCTTGTTGTTGACTGTTTCCTTGACTTCCCTCGCCCTCCACACCGGTAGTTGTCACCATTAGTGCTTGATTGAGAGCACCATTGAAGCACATGGATTGGTTATGAGGCTCATTGCATGGAAAACACCAATCATATTCCTGAGCAATGTTGTTCTGTGTTGGCACTAATGCCTTAGAGGTAGATATGGCATTTGGATTATAGGGCTGGAATGGTCTATTGGCAGGAGGCCTTGTTTGATTCATATTTGCAGCTGGATTAGGTGGTCTTTGTGGTTGGTATGGCTGCCTATTAGGTTGAGCTTGGGGTTGATAAGAAGGTCTGAAACCTTGGGCTTGTTGCCTCTTGAGAGTAACTAGCTCATTGCCTAGGTTTTGCAATTGCTTCATGACTTCTTGAAGCTCATTTGGGGCACTTGGGGATGAAGTGGAAGCTTCATTCGAACTCTGATTTCTAGGAGTGGGAGAAGGAGCCAAATTAGGTGCTTGACTGGTGTTTGGATTCTCTAAACTTGGAAACAGTGGCATGGGAGGTCTAGGGGCAAGTTTGCTAGCTTGGATCAAACAATTTTCAGCCCTAATGGAAATGCTATATGCCATAGGGATAGTTGTGCCTCCCATAGACTGAATCAACATAGAAATATCAGAATTTAAAGCTTTGAGATAGTAGAGAAAAGCACCTTCTACTGTTGGCCTGACTGCCACTGGAATCCTCTCCCAAGTTTTTTGAAATCTGAAGTTGAAATCGGTCAGCTGCTCATTGGGAGCTCTCTTGATGGTTGTCAGCTGCTCCAAAAGAGACAAGTTGTCTCCCTTCTCTCCAAATTGCTCATGAAGTGCAATACACAGCTGATTCTAGTTTGTGATAGAACCAGCTCCAAGGCTCCTAAACCATTGCAATGCTTTACCCTTGAATGAAGATGCCAGTAACTTGACAGCCACTTGCATTTCATTGATTTCATGGATTGCACAAAGGTTAGCAATATCTTTAACATGATCACCTAGAGTAGTCTGATTTTCTCCAGTGAAGTAGGGAATGTTCTTCAAGGCTGCAATAGGAACTGGATGTTGTGCATTGAGAGCAAGTGGGCTTGCTACTGTGAAGTTGACGTAGGGATTGTTCTGAGCCATTATGATTGGTCTTAAAACCCTTGTTGATTGAA
Source organism: Taxus wallichiana var. yunnanensis (assembly GCA_018340775.1). Lineage (NCBI taxonomy): Eukaryota > Viridiplantae > Streptophyta > Pinopsida > Cupressales > Taxaceae > Taxus > Taxus wallichiana. Next base: position 324,574 of record CM031235.1, read on the forward strand.
TGAGGAGTTGAAGGTTACTACCAGGTGGAGATGGAGACCTTTGAATCCTTCTTCCTCTTTGCCTTCTTCTTGGAGATAATTGTAGGTATTCAAACAACACTTCTTCTTCTCCAACTCTTGACCTTGTGGTGATTCTTCTCATGAGTTTCTAGGCTGCCTTTCTTTGAAACAGTTGATTCTTCCCTTTGGAGTTGCCGGATATGCAAATAATAGCTCTTTTAAGCAAGAAAATTGTAGTAGATGCACATCAAATTTGCTGCAAATAAAAATGAAACCTCTATGTGCCACCGGGTGTGCCAAAACTATTTTTGCAAAATCACAAAGCACCCGGATGCGAGATTAGGTTTCTAGGTTGATGTTCAGGCATCCAGTGTGATTGCACAACATGGAATCCTTTCTCCAAGTGTGGGACTTGTAAAGATGAGAAAGGATTCTCCAGAGAAGGTTGGTTCCTATTCCTCTGTTCAGATGCACACGAAAAAGTAGAGGTTTTACTCAAAACCTAATCTAACTTGCCAAGGAGACAGAGAGAGAGGGATGCATAAAAATAAACCTAAGCTAATAGAGGTGATGCACCAAGGAATGAAGAACACCTGTCTTGCTGATAAACACAGACCATTCAAATGTGAGGCAAGATCATGCACAGATAACAAAACTTGCAGTGAAAGACTAGGAGGATGTAAATGAACACAGAGAGGGTTGAGAATCATCCACAGACATGCATTACTTGCTCCAAAGATTGATACAATACACTAAAAATGCCAAGAGGTAGAGTAACATTACGAGTTTCAAATGGGAGGCTTGAACTCCACAAATTCACACGATAGGAGAAGAAGGGAGGAGAAAAACAAAAAATGTTCGACCTTTTTAAAGAAGCTCCTCTTTTAATATATAGGAAGAATGAGAGAGGGAAAAAGGAAAATCAGAATCTACCCCAACCACTTCTAGGTCGTATTTTAAATCATCTCATTATGGCGAAGCGGCGGATCTGGAAAAGCGGTGGGGCATCTAACGAAGCGGTGAATCCTGCTCTACATTAAAGTTGGTTGTTAGAGCTTCACTTCTAGCATTACCACGCGTTAGGATGTTTTCTCAATTTTATCTCTCCAAACTGAACTAAAATGCAATATTTATCCCGAGAATCATGTAGATAATTTCAACAGACTTTCCGTTGATATAAATAATGTGCAAATCAGAGCTCTGGATCGAAAGATATGATGATCGAAGATTTAGGGCAAAAGCAGTAAAAACGGGCCGGCGGGAAAAATATTTGAACTTTCCCGCGCGCTGCTACTTGGATGACATGTGGCGAGCGTGAATGCGATTCGTTGAGCAATTCTCTCTCCACCTTTCCATGGGATTTTTATTTGAAATTTCCTTGTGGGCCCTTAACTTGGACACGTGGCACTATTTCATTGGTCGGGCGATCTTGAAACCTTGCCCTTTGACTTACGGGCTTTCTCCGCTCGTGACACGTGTCATTATTTGATTGGTATTCGGGTCCGCTCGCTTTTCACGTCCACCGCATCCATTTGTCCCGAATGTCCGAGTGTTTGTATGGGACAAACTTCCAATCCGCCCGAAATGGGCTTCCTTTTCCCTCATTGACCAATGACACATGGCGTTGCTTGATTGGCTTTCGGCTCCTTCTACATATTGATGCAGGAGCATCAAGGAATAAGACATAATAAGGTCATACAAGACCATGATACATGTTGTCTATAGGTGTGTTAGAGTTAAATATGTTGTAAAAATGAATATATGCTTGTAAGAAGTTGGTAAGGTGACTTGACTTGGCATTTAAGGAGTAATATAGGCTAATTAAGGTCATTTTAAGCCTTGACATCATGTAATAGCTTCCTTGTATGGATTATAGGAGAGTATCAAGGTGATATACACAGGATTTCTATGTTGAGAAGATGGTTGAGTCTTCCTAGGAGTGTGAGTTGGCTTAGGAGTCAGTTTAGGAGCTTTAGAGGGTCTATTCTTAGCTAATGAATACCTATTTCATAGGTGATTCGATGGAGATGAAGAGGACAGGGGGTTCTCAAGGTTTTGAAGGATGGAACAATGAGTAACAACATGTGTATGATGTTTGGAAGAAGATGTTATACTCTGGAATGCATGAAATAGCTTGTTTCAGTGGACTGTGTACAAGAACCCTGGCAGGACAGCAAGGTCAAAACCCTCCATGACCTTCAAATGATGTAATTCTCTTGATTATCAGTATGGAAAGACTCTACAGGTGATTTGGATCACATTGATAAATTTTGTATGTTTTGAAAATGTATAGTTTGAATTTTATAGCAAATTATTGCCTCTCGGGCCTGAACTAGGGCTTTGTATATCTTTTCATTCCATGGATAGAATCACCTGAAACTTTTACAATATCTCTGCATTGATATGATCTAAAGACCATCCAAATTTGGTGAAGAATGATCTTGTGTCGCTCAAGCTATAAGTGACTGTATATTCGAGATATAACAGTGTTGTATTGTTACAGTCAAACAAAGAACATGCACAGTTTTTGCTTTATAGCATTGCTAATCATGATGATGGATTGATAAGATGGACAAAATAGGGATATATGGAATGTATTTGCATGATCTCAGGTTTGAATGCATGAAGTTATCACCTTGTTAGTATATAAAAGATGATTGCACAGGATTAGGACTGTATTTGGCAAGAAAAGAGGACTGTAAACATGAAGGAGATAGATACAATATGATGAAAACACACTGATAAGGAATGGGAGGGCACTTATCCAGGTATATTTGTTGAATATGAATGACATTGGGCATATAGGTATAAGGGAAATTCCTTCCCTCTAGCTATAAGGAGACTGTACAGTGGTCTAGGACTGTGTTAGTCCACAATAAGATAGTGAAAGGGCTAATTTCAAGAAGAATTAGAGTTAAGTACCTGTGCATGGAAGTTGGAGGATGACTATCCTAGTATTATTAATGTGTTCCATGATTCTAGAGAGAAATCTACCAGTGATTTGGAGTAAATGTGGACTGTGTAGGGGTTCTAGGGCAGTATAAGTCACTTCAAAAACATACAAGGGAGGTGATAAAGAGAAAACCTAGATCTAGGACAGTATATGGAACTCATGAATACCTCAACCATTGTGAAGGGAGGTTTGTTAGCTGTTGGTATGCCCTGGGAACCAACTAATTGAGTATTAAGAGTTTGAGTTGGATGCTTTTAGACTAAGTTCAGTCTTGAGGGCAGAGTATTGGGACTGCACACTAGTAGAGAGATGCTTGAGCATCCATAAAGGAACTTGAAACATTGGTTTGTTGTTTTGGTCATGTTCAATCAATTAAGAAAGAGCTTGTGACTGTAGTAAAGAAGAACTCCATTGGGAGTAAAGTGTATGGTAAGAAATATCAAAAGGTAACATATGCTAGATACCTTATCAATAGATTTTGTATCTTGGGACAGTCATGTATATGAATGTAGGAGCATTACATATCTATTATACATTGTGTCTATGGTCACAAAATGATCACCTTAGCTCATCTCTGATCAAGGAAGTCCTTTAAGGGTTTTTCTTTCATACAAAACATGCATTAGGCCTCCATAGACACCAAGGGGCCATAAAACATGTAAATGGTGATCCTCAAGCAGGGGTTGGTTGGAGTATTAGAGTAGGTTCAAGCTCTTGATTATATAGTAAAGAAAATTTTGGTATTGACCCCTGCATTAGCTATCCACGTCCCACGTGTCCCTTTGTCCCAACTGTCCCAGTGCTGAAGTTCCCCATTTCGGCCGAACCGTCCGGTTCACGTCCTTTGCGTACATTTGTTCCAACTATCTGAATGGCTGGGACAAGTTCTTCCGAACCACCCGAAATGGGCTTCTTTTGCTCTTGGCCGCTTCGCCTTTTCACGTCCTTCACATCCTTGCAGCCCGATGTCCCAAATGCTTAGTCTATTTTCTTCTCCTTGGTACAACCCGCTTTCCGCATCCACGCGTCACGATGGCTGGATGTTACTTTGTGAAAGTTCTCCTTTTCGGCCGAACCGAAAGTTCACGCCCTTCGCGTCCTCGCGTCCCAATTGTCCCAACTTTTGCGAGGACTAAGACTTAGCCAATTTTCATGATTTTCCTGGCCCAAGCTTTTTTCTACGCAAATTTTCACATTTTCTCGAACTTGCTCTTTTCTTCTTCAGCCCGGGAGTTAGAAAAAATGCAGGGGACCTAGAGACATGATTTTTCCCTGAATCAATCCATTTGCTTGGGACTTGAGAATTTTGATGCATGTTATCAAATTAACCCTGGGGGTGAATTTTGGATAACACATCATCTACGAATGTGTTGTATATGGAAAAAAATGAATGAAATTCCAATCGGTGTCTTAAAGGATGCAAATATCACCATTCAGGGGGCTAAGTTTACTGGGGACTTCGAAGTCTTGGTGTTCGCTAAGGTAGACAATTTCCCAAGATTACTTGGTGCCCATGGCATTATAAGAATAATGTTGACTGTGGTTCAATAAGGGGTACATCAGCTTTGAGAATGAGGAAGAAAGGGTTATCATTCCCCTTGTAGATGGGAAGTCGGCGCCATACACAGAGCCCTTAGGAGAAGAGGTCCTTGATCAGATTTATGTGCATTCTATTCAAGACCTAGAGATAATCCATCCTACCGACAGAGTTATCCAGTTTGAGGATGCTCAGTCGGTAAGTGACACCACTAGTCTAGCATGTGATAATTGGGTGTATGAGACCTATGAGTTAATCGGATGACATTTGAGAGGATCGATAAAAAGGTGACAAAGCAAGATACAATCTAATGCCTAGGGGAAAGGAGCTACCTAAGTACTCAGGAGGAGCCTTACCTGAGGTATTTTTATAGAAGATGGAAGCTCAGTGGAAGGAGGAAAATGAACGAAGGGGGATGTTAAGTTATGTCCTATTTGAAACTATTACATGTTGGTGGGCAATGCATAAGGAAAATCTCTTGGAATGACGCGAGGTAAGAATTTCCTTCTCTGTAAGGTTGTGCGGGAGAAATGCACCCTCGGCTATAAAATAATACCATGGTAAAAAGACTACTTCCCTCCATATCCAAGCATGTGAGATAGCCTAGATGTGAAGTACGAGAAGCATTGCCACCTTTATTATGGGTTCACAAGTTATATTCCACATAAGCGAGGTTGTGCATGAACATGGTAAATTCATCTTTGAGACATGCCACTAGAAAGGGAATTGGCAAGAGTTAGTGGTTGATCTCATTTAAACATTCAAGTATCGGAGTAAAAAACCCTTCTTAGATAAGGTGATTCATGTTTTCAAGTGCCTTACCATTGGAGATGGTGCCACGGACAAGATAGGCTACTGGACTTGTTAGGTGAACCTAGCCTAGAGGCATGCTTTGAGGAAGAAGAAACAAAAGAAATATAGTTTGAGCACACATGTATGGAAAAATAAAAAGGGAAGATGGTGTATGTTATTGATGGGGAAGAAATGGAAAACTTGGATGTTGACCATTCTGTAGGGACACATGAGGTGTTAGACAGTTATGATGAATGACTGCGCCCTATCATGAACCTTTAAATACAAATAAGGTTAACATCACCTTAGATAAAGAGCCTAAGGAGGCTATAATCGGAGAATATTGGTCAGAGAAGGAAGTCTCCAAGATCATTGATATTTTACTTGATTTTGAGGATTTATTCACACGCAGGTATCATGAGCTTAAAGGCATCCACCATTCCTTGGGGGAGATGAGGATAAATCTAAAGAAAGGTGTGCACCTAGTCGGGAAGATACCATATTGGATGAACCCCAATATGCACATGAAGGTCAAGGAGGAACTAGATAAAATGATAGCATTAGGTATTATTGAAGTTGTTGAAGATTCGGAATGGATAAGTCCAATGGTGATTAGTATCAAAAAGGATGGAAGGATAAGGATATGTGTTGATTATAGGGATCTGAATGTAGTGTGTGTCATTAATCCCTTCCTAACCCTGTTCACTAAAGAAACTTTAGGAGTGGTAGGGAAAAATTCCACTCTTTCATGGATGAGTTCTCAGGCTATCACTAGGTGAGGATTACAAAGGAATACTAGAGAAAGACAACCTTCGCCACCAAGTGTGAAATTTTTTTCCTATATGATCATGCCTTTTGGGTTGAATAATGTGCCTTCTATGTTCTCACGCATTGTAGTGTAGGCCTTCCAGGACTTCATCCACAAGTTTCTCTAGGTGTACCTTGATGATTAGACCATGTATGGACTGGTCAAGGACCATTATGACAATCTAAGATTGATGTTTGAAAGGTGTCGGTAGTTGAGGATATCCCTCAACATCAAGAAGTGTGTATTTAATACCCCATTTGGGACCTTGTTGGGACACATCATATACAAAGAAGACTTACCGGTGGATCCCCTGCCAAAGTTGTAGTAATTGTGGGATTAAAGGAACCTACTAGTCAAAGAACGATGCATGGATTTCTTGGGCATATGGGGTACTACAGGAAGTTCATTAAGGGATATGCCAAGATCGTCACACCCTTAGAAGAGTTACTTAGACATAAGAGTGGCTTTCATTAGGGAGAGGCACGACAGAAGGAATTTGACACTTTAAAGGATTGACTTATCACCGTGCCCATCCTACATTTCCCATCTTGGGATAAGCCTTTCCATGTTCATGTGGATGCATCAGGGACTGCCATTAGAAGAGTACTTGCACATCTTGGTGAGGGGATTGTTGATCATCCTTTATGCTTTACAAGCAAGAAGTTGACACCAGCAGAGTAGAATTATACTACGACCGAGTGCAAGGCATTGTCAATGATCTACGCGCTTCATAAATTCAGTAGTATCTGTTGGAAACCCTTTGTATATTTTACACTCACCATATGGCATTGAAATACTTGGTGAACAAGCTCATTCTACAATGACATATATGTCGGTGGGTACTATTGTTCCAAGAGTTCGAGTTCACAAGTGGTTGTCAAACTAGGAAAAAGTAATTTCGGACCTCGACCATTTGTCTAGGATTGATTCGGTGGAGGACACATAAAGCGTTGAAGATACCATGTCGATGCATAGCTATTTAGGTTACGATGCACACCCTCAGGCTTGGAGGATATTACTGTTTTCCTTAAAATGGGTATGGTGCTAGTAGGGATGAAGACACTAGAGAAAAAGCAACTAGCCATACGCGTCGCGCCCAACATGTTGATCAGTGGTGACTTATACAAACTAGGAAATGATGAAGTTTTTGGTAGATGTGTACTAGAGCATGAGAACTTCACCATCATAGTGAAAGCACATAGAGGAAGTGCAAGTGGACATTATGCAGGTGATGCCACCACATGTAAAATATTAATGGCATGATTTTGGTGGGAAACTCTGTATAAGTACTGCAAGGATTATTGTAAATTGTGTGACCATTGTCAACACGTTGGCAAGCTAGGATGGAGAGATGAAATGCATTTTCACCCTATCCCTAGCACCGAACCTTTTGAGATATGGGCAATAGAATTTGTAGGCCCTATTGCACTAAAGAATGCGTAGGATTGGATCATGCTATGTAATCACTTGCATGGACTATTTTACAAGGTGGGTAGAGGTAGCCCCAACTAAAGGTCATATAACAATTACAACAACAAGTTTTTTGGGAGAAAAATTATCACAAGGTATGGATTCCCTTTAAGTTTAAACAATGATAGGGGTACACATTTCTTGAATGATACCATGAGGATCCTATTAGCGAGTTCATGGTGACTCATCACAAAACTACACCTTATCACCCACAAGCAAATGGAACTACATAATCATTTAACAAAATATTGAGTCATACCCTGACAAACATTTGTGATGTCAGAAGACAAGATTGGGATGACAAGGTATCAGCCATATTATGGGCTTATAGGACAACTTATAAAAGGTTGAAAAAACCCACACCATTTCAATTGGTGTTTGGCATGGAGCATGTCATGCCGGCCGAGTTCATGTTACTTTCTCTATAAATAGCGCATATAGGAGGGTGGTTGATGAGAATTCACTAGAAGAAAGGATTAGAAAATTAATGAAGCTTTGATGAAAGGTGACCATTGGCCAAATGGATCAAAATAGTAGAAAAAGAAGAGCAAAAATCATGGCATGATCGCCACATTAAGAACAATAAGTTTGAGGTTGGGTAGATGCTCTTACTATATGATTCTAAGTTTCGTGCCATCCTAGGAAGTTAAAATTCCATTGGTTGGGTCCCTACAACATCTCTTACATCCTTGATTCGGTGCATGCCGATTATAAGCACTTGATGGGACAATATTCCTATGACACTTCAATGGGAGTAGGTTGAAGCCCTCCTATAAATAAGTCTTCTTGGTGTTTGTAAATAAGGTAGTGTTGCCATTTAGTTTAGGATTTCCTTTAATGCGTTTTTTCTTTTCTTGTGTTTCCCTTTCTCGTTTTTGTTTTGTGTTACACCTTGGGTGCTAGTAATCTCATTACTTTTTGAAGGTTGTGGCTATGTAGAGGACCACACATCATTTTAGTGTGGGGTGGAGTAAGGTGGAAGAAATTGAAGAGTGAAGCACCAGGAAGGATTGCATTGGAAATCCTAGTTGAATGGCCTTGTGAAGGAAGTACATACAAGGAAAGGTGAAAAAGGATGGTTGGTGTTAGGATAAGGCTACATTGGGGATCCACGTACAAGAGAGGAAAAAGTGCAAACATAACATGAGGTAGGGGAGAGAAAAATTATGACGGAAGAAGTGCCTTCAAAGACTTGGTTACGCACACACAAGAGTCTCCTGTCAAGATGGATTGGTTGCACACCAGAAGGTTGGGGAATTTTCCACACAGGATTGGGTGTGTGAGTTAAAGCTCTAAAGTTGGAATTTGGTGAAAAATACAAATTAAGTGTTAAAGTACGGTGGTAGGTAAGGTAGCATTTAATGTTAAGAAGTAGGAAAAACTATAAATAGAAGGTTAGGAACTTGATTATTTACTTTGTAAATACGAAGAAGGAAGAGCTTTTATGAACTAGGGTTTCTAGAGTTGATCTGTGTGAAGAACAATTGGATAAATTTAATCTGCGAGTGACTAGTTTGGGATCTGAAAACTAGGGGAGAAGTAATTCATAGGCATGGGGAAAGTTATGGAGAAGCATCTTCTTGTGACAATATATTCTAGTTGGGGTTTAGCAGCTAGGGCACGAGTGTTGGAAAAGAGTATTATTCGCAGTTCAAGATTTGAACTTGATAAAGATAGAAGAGTAGATCTTGGAAAAAAACATTGAAGTGCGGTGATAACCTACACAATGGAACCCAAGAAACTAGAAGTAGTGCCTAAGAAGGGCAAGGGAAAGGGAAAACAACAAGAGACTACCGCAAGTACCAATGAGGAGTGGTATGCAGAAATGCAGTACTCGGATAGAGTTTTTATCGGGAAGGAGTGGGAATCCCATTTGAGAAAAATGATAGTAAGTGACTACAATCATCACACAAAAAAATAGATAAGGAAATGGCACTGGAGTTAGTGCACCTAACAAACAAAAGGACACCAGAGGGTTTTCCCATATATAACGATGAGGTAAAAGTGAAGTTGGAGAAGGAAGGGTTATTGTAACTCTATGAGCTACCCTAATTTGGAAAGCTTGAGTGCCTCTATTAGTGGCCGATGTTACGTGTACATGAAGAACACTTTCACTTCACGGGGTGCAAGATGTGCATAACCCCTTAGCTAATTTCAAAATTCACAGGCCTTATCTATGAAGGAGAAGATATAAAGGATGACTTATGTAACAAGGAAGCAATTAAGGACATAGTGGCCATGTATGCGTACAAAAAGGGGTCAAGGTATTTTGATATCGGGGATATCTAAGACCTAGTAATGAGAATGGCCACACACACGTAACAAAACTCAATGTGCAAGAAATATGGACGCAAGTAAACAAGTCTTGGTTGAATGTTTGTAGAATAATATCAGAGGGCACCATCTACAATCTATCTGCATACATTGTAGATGAAATTATCACTAGTGCATAGGAAGGAGACAAGATTCTCTTTAGTAAAGTCCTCTTAGCCATTGTGTTCTCATAAATCAAGGTACTACATGTAGTAGACAAGTTCATTTAGGAGTACCCAGAGGAAGAACCCTTGCCTCCAAAAATATTTGAGAAATACACTTGTGATAGCATGACGCCCATTCACAAGGCGCACCTTGAAAAGTGGTATATGCGATTAAGGAATTCGTTCAAGGTAGTATGGATAATATCGAATAACTACCAACATTTACAAATGAGAAGATGAGTTTGTTGTATAACAACACTTTTGTATTGGTAGGTTCAAGTTGACTAATGAAAACATGAGCCCATGGTGCAAGCTAACATTCACCTTGTGTGTAATAGAAAGTGGAAAAAGCTATGGAATGAGGCTAAAGAACCTCAAAGCTTTGTTAACTCATCCGTGCACCATAGGATTAGAGCTAAACAAGAGAAACTAACATGAAAGCATTATAACTTTGACAAAAACATCAAAAACTAACATGCATACTACTCTCTACTCTATGAAAGCTTAATGAAAGTGAATCTAGTATAGATCCTAAGAAATCAAATTGTGTGTTGTTTACTCCATAAGGGTTAATGAATCTCACTAAATGGCCAAGTTTAGCTATTTTGTTACTAACCTAACATGGGTGCAAGATGAAGCTATTTTAATAATGGATGACCCAAGATCAAATGTCTTATTAGCTTGGCTAATGCAAATGAGCTCTTAAGCTTTCTTAGGCTTGTTTTGGCTTTATCTTATGTAAAGTTGTGTGTTTGAATGGGTAGGCTTAGCCTTGTATTTATAGTTTTCCACTTGGGAGAATTTAGAATTTGGGTGCATGTGGGACTAAAGCTCAAAAAACACTTTTAGATTAGATTAGAATAAACATGCTTTAGGCTTAGTTAATCTATGATTAGGCTAGTTAAATTTGATTAGCAAGTGATTAGAGACTCATTGAGAGTTGGGAGTGGTTTGGATAAACAATTGTGATTGAGAGATAGCCTATGAAGCCAATAGAAGTGGTCTAGAGAGAACTAGGAGTTTTTGAATGGTTAAAAGAAGGTATGTTTAGCTAATAAGAGAGATATTAGCCAAATAAGCTGATTATATGAGGAATATGACCAAGAAGGTGTCATAAATGGGCATCCGAGAGTGGAGTGAAGTATGGGGATTTAACGAAGTGTCATTAATTGATTGGATTGGATGAAATGCTAAGTGTAAGCATATTTTAGGTGTCTACATTTTCCCCTCTTTGGGGTGACGTAAGTGATGTCACTTCAAAGAAAGTAGACAAGCATAAACATGTAGAAATTTTTTAAAGGGATAGAAGAAAAATGAGTAGAATGGAGAATTCCCCTCAATTATTGATGGGGTGATAGAAGAACTCGATCGATGATCTAAAAGATGACAGAAAGAGAACAAGAAATAATAGTGTGAAGAAGAAGAAAAGAAAGGGGATATAGAAGAAAATGAGTATGAGGAAGAGGGAATGAGCTAACATCCATCTAGTGCCTTTTAAACAAATTTATTTTTCATCATATTGCTAATGATCTTCATCATTGGTCCTTATTAAAAAAGAATGAACAAAAGTGTAGTATGACATGAAAATCCATATATGAAAAAATGTCCATTTCTAAAAACACCAACTCCATGTAACATACAAAATGTAATGCAATACAAGAAATTAAAAGATGCCTAACTCCATGAAACATACATAATGTAATGTAATATGAGAAAGTAAACAAGCTAAACTAACAGAGAAACATAATGTAATGTTTTTGTTATCAAGCTTGATTCCGATTTGTGTGAATTAATGCAAGGGTTAATGATGGTGCCCAAGCAAGGATACATGTAAAGGGAAAATGGAGGACACTTCGATCCAATGAAAATGCAATGTGCACTACAAAACAAGCATGCCGGAAACTCATTGTGCCCCGTAGTATAGATGAAGTAAGTAGCCTAAATTTTGTTGATGGAGGTAGATCAGATGATCCGCATGAGTCATACACATGGACAGTGAGAACCAAAGAGTGACATTTTGTAGGATGATCCATTTTTATAAGTTTTTTTAAACATATTTGAATGTTTTGATTATTTTTTAAAGTTTTCTCGAAACTATTTATAAGAAGATGAGGAAACATGGATTCCCCTAGCAATAGATGGGATGTATAAGGGCATAAGGCCACGTGTGTATGAGAAAGGTGAAGATGTAAAAATCCCTGTGATTAGGTGTGAGTATTAAAAGGCAAACTCTTCACGGTAGAAGTGGGACCCAAGGACATTATGGATAGTTTCAACATGATGGTGAACGTAAACCAATGAAGTCTTGAGAAGAAGCAAGGATGCCCCACATAATTTGGCCTAAAAGCACATGATAGAAAGGAAGTGGAAGATTATTTTTGTGAAAGGGGACAAAGGTGTCTGAAAACATGGCAAAAAAGTAATCTTATACACATGGATGTTTTGAACAAAGTAGAAGAACGATGTGAATGATATGAATGCAAATTAGAAGCCTCGTGATGAATATGTGATTAACTAAAGGCATAAATGGTGAGACAAGATATGGACTAGAGTAAGAGTCTGAACAAGGTCCAAAAAAAAAGACACTTGGTAACATACTAATCTTGTTTACTCATAGAGATCCAGTGTGTGCACGTGAAATTTAATTACCTCTTGAAGGGAAGATTTAATAGACAACAAGTGAAGACACCCTAGCCAAAGTGTAGGGATGATTGATTTTGAAAGGTGATTTTGTGAATGAAGGGTGGAAGGATAGCCGTACATTGCTCCACTGCCAACCAAGCATCCATAGCCCTAACGGAGATGTATTTGATTCTAATCACAACATTTCTCTACTACCAAACAGTCGAAGCGTTGATAGCCCCGATAGAGATTATTGGAAATACCCCAAGAGAGAGTAATATATCAATTTTATTTTGCTTTGTAGCTTTTAGCTTTTGATTTTTGATTGATTTTGATTTTTTGCTTTCTAAAAACTTATTTCAAATCTCTTGTTTGACAAGGGGTTTAAGAACCACTGATGGCTTGATGGAAGGAGGTGGAAGTGATTGTGATGATGACATTGGCTAGTGTCAACAAATATGTCCAAAAGTTCTTCACAACAAGTTTATTAGATGGTGAATGTGATAGGATCTCTAGGAGGTTAGTCATTCTTTAATTTACAATGGTGATAAAAGACCAGGGTCAAATGGATACCATAGAGATAAATGTCACAAAATTCATGTGAATAAGCTAACCAAAACATCACCGAAGTGATGAAAATGATAGGGATACTTACATAAAAATAGTAAGGAAGGTAAGAAAGAAACATCCATGTATACACAATACTTGATTGCAATGTTTGATCTTTATACCTTTGATTTTTGTTGTGTTTTCTCAATATTTTTGTTTTTTTATTTTATTTTTTAAAAATATTTTTGTGATTTTAAGAGGTTGGGACTAACAAAGTCACTCTATGTGGTAAGATCCAACAATAATGTTTGTGACTTCCTTAATAAGGGAGACTAGGCACATTTTTTTATCGAGAGTGATATTATCCCCGATCTCGATGATTGAGGTGAGTTCACACTCAATAAATGACTGTGATTTGTTCTGAAACATGGATTTCATATGCGAGAGCTTGAGTTCCCTATCCAGAGGTTTATGCACTTTGCACCATACTTGATGGTTATGTTGATGTGCATTCTTGAATCACGCTTGATTTAAAATTTTGAGATTTTTTGATTTGTTGGGAGCTATAGAGATCTTTACAGTTTTGATTTGAGCTTGATTAAGAAACTATTTGGGTTTCTTATAAGCTAACATGTGACTTGTCTAATCCTAAGAAGGAGAAGAAAGTGAACGTGGACATTTATAACTGATGTGATAAATGACCATGGGCTTGCCACAACCATTGATAGAAGAAATATGTGATGGATGAAATGGATATGGTCCAAGCATTGAAGAGGAGGGGATACTAGGAGGTGAGCTACTGATAGAAGATGATGAAGGGCTTATAGGATGTGGCCTAAGAATAGAAGAATAAGGGCTACTAGGATGTGACCCATAGATAGAAGACGAAGGGCTACTAGGATGTGGCCCAAGAGTAGAAGAAGACAGGCTACTAGGGACGTGACCCATAGATGTAAGATAATGGGCTACTAGGATGTGGCCCAAGAATAGAAGATGGTGGACTACCCGGGAGTGATCCATACCTAGAAGACAAGGGGTTAGTTGGACGTTCCCCAAGAATAGAAGATAGTGGGATACTCGAAAATGTCCCAAAAATAGTAGAGGAAGGGCTACTATAAGGTTACCCACACCTAGATGAAAATGAAGGGCTACGTGGCATTGAGCCCATAAGAGATTGTGATTGAGGAATTATGATAGAAAAGGAGTGATTGGGTGATGAGAAGATAGGCCATGGATCAATGTAAGACTTGGGAGTTTCCTCACTTAATGAAGAATGTGAAGATGGAAGAATAAGAGGAGGATCAACTTACATGATTTGAGGCTCTTCCTCTATTTCTTGATAAAAGGAATCAACATTTTTCTCAGAATATGCGGGCACATCGAAGTCTAAAGATAATCCTTTCTCATAATATTCTATAGGAATATCTTTATGTGCCCCTATAAATGCCCTGATTGTTTCTTCATTCTGAAAGAGATCAATCGGTATGATTTGTTGATCAACCACCAGGGGTTGATTGGAAGAAAGAGGTTCACTTGGTGTGGAAGACTTAGAAGACGTTTGATGATGATTGATAGAAGAAGATGAGATGAGAGATGAAGAAGATGTGTAGCTAGATGTCTTAGGAATAGAAGAAGGTGGTGTGGACCTACCTATATGATGGTATATCATCTGTAAACTAGTAGGATTAAGTCCAAAGTCTGAGATTGTGACACATCGGTTGATTCAGATGATTGACTCAAAGGAATTTGAGTCACACGAATCTTCAAAGAAGGAAGACTTATTGGGGTGATTGATTAAGAAGTTCCTGCAAAGAAGGGGAGGAATGTGATTCAAGAATCACACTAGATGAATAATAACAAGGGTCCTGCAAAGAAAGAGAGGACTGTGATTCAAGAATTGTATTAGATGTTTAATTGGAGGAATTTAGAGTCGCACGTATCTTCAAAGGAAGAAGACATCGTTGAGGTGACTGATAAAAGGGGTCTTGTGAAGAAAGGGAGGACTATGACACAGGAGTCATATTAGATGACTTAGGAGTCAAATTAGATGAATTTGAATAGTATTTTGGATCTAAATAGTAGTTTGGATCTGAATCATCAGAAGAGTCAGAGGAAATATTTGGATTAGAATCCTCAGAGGAAGAGGAAATGTTTGGATTAGAATTAGAAGAAGAGTGGGGGAAATCAAATAATAATTTGGATCAGAAGCATCCAAATCATACCACCGACTATGAGATGAAGGTGGGGAACAAGTTACCCGAATGGGACTTCTAGCACAAAGAACCAAATGAGGTTTAGTCATGATGGACATCCTTTGATGTGAACACCAAAAATTGAATTCCTTATTATCGTAAGAATGAGGAACTGCGCGATAATTAGTCATTGTTGGCATCATTTTAATCTCAAATATCTAGGCCTGGATAGTGTGATAAAACTTCTTCAAAGTGAAGAAGGTGCTATGTCCATCTGGGAAGCATAACAACAACCAACTAGACATTTCGTAAGTATGGAGATACGTGTGTGATTTTTCAAGGGGGTCTAAGGAAAATAAACATCGTGATGATGCAATCTCAATGAGATCAAAAGGGATTACCCTAGAAAATAATTTATCTAGATGAATAATCACAAGGAATGATCATGCAAGTGTGAAACACAAATACAATCAACAAGGAACTACTCCTTATGTAAAATGTGCAAGCAAAATGATAATTCGATGCAAAGATGATCAACACAATGTAAATATTTACGTCAAGATTGAAATGAACAAGGCATAAATATTAAGAAAGGGTAGAAGCAACTCCCAATCAAAGGATACCATGACAAGTTCAACAACCAACAATACCTAAATGTTAGGGGGTGGGGTTTACAATTGTAAGCCGTAACCACCGCAATTGGACACATCTATCAAGCTTCATGGAGAAGTGAGACATTAGTGTCAAAGTGGTATCGAAATGATGCAAACAAAGTAAGTGACACCTTTCAAGATTTAGGACAATGTTTGAAATCAAACTAAGTCAAAGTATACTAAGGATGTGTTAAAATGTGGGCAGCGTAACACCACAATGCGGAAACTTAGATCATGTTTATAAGAAACATGACATAAGTATCTTAATTATGTCAAGACAATGCAAATGAGGTAACATGTCAAAGGAAATAAAATAATGAATCAATCCTAACTATGATGATTATCCTAACATGGGTATCAAGATCACAAAGGATACTAATGATATAAATATGCCTCTACACACTTTAGACATTTAACTTACCACCACAAACATGGATGGGCATAAACGGAAAAAAGTGGCGAAAACAATCGATTGGTAACACAGAGGTAGTCACCCTTCTCCTAATCAAAAAGTGTCAAAAGAATGTGAAGGAGGAAAAATAAAAAAATGGGATGAAAATGTTGGATTCACTTCGATAGAGTTTCACCTCGCCCTAAGGCAAGTAAAAACTAAGCGAAAGTAATGCGTCATATGTTTCGCAAAAAATGGTTCACAACTCAACATTGTTTTAGAATGGTCAAAGTGGGCGCCTATCTAAAGTATATTTTCCTAGGTGGTTCTCTCATCCTAGGTGTTACAAAGCTGTCCACAAGTGGGATGATTTACCCAAAACATCGCACTAACTAGTTTGGGAGTATCTCAACTTTTCCCCCTTCAAGCACAGTGGGAAGTAAATGCATCCATCATGTACCTAAAAGGGTCGCATAGGGACAACTTGTAACTCTATCTCACAAAGGAATCACTAGTCAAATAGGTAGTGCGGAGCACTTCCCGTTTCATCCACAAGGTTCCCTCTTGCGTGGACTACTTTGGGGTTCCTGGAACCACCCCCATTGTTGTAGCTTAAGGAATTATGCCAAAGGGGTTATGTTCCAATTGAGCGGAGAGGGACGTACCCTTTTTGAAACTTGCAATACAAATTTTTGAATATGGTACATTTTTTTATCTTGCTTAACTTAATGTAGTTTTAGCACACCATTTGGCAACTTGTAAGAAACATGTGTATTAGCGGGTTTGTGTTTTGTCTTTGATGCCTTTCTTTGACAAGTGTTAGGTCCTGTAGACAACGAGTTTAGTAATTTTTCATTGCAAATTGATATCAATAAAGGGAATTTACACCTTGCTTTTGATTCCTAAGATCGCTAAGAGGTTCGTACACCTAAATTTTCAGATTGCATGGTGTACCTGAACTGATTATTTCTGACAGGGATCCTAGAATGACGTCAAGGTTTTGGCAAACGCTTAACGCAGCCCTAGGAACGAAACTAAACTTCAGTTCTGCATATCATCCAGAAACGGATGGGCAAACTGAGAGGGTAAATCAAGTGTTGGAGGACATGTTGCGAATGTATTGCATGGATCAACAGTATAAATGGGAAGAGTATCTCCCATTGGTTGAGTTCGCATACAACAACACTTATCACTCATCTCTTAAGATGGCACCTTTTGAAGCACTTTATGGAAGAAAGTGCAGAACCCCTGTAAGTTGGGACAGTGTAGAGGATAGAGTGGTAATTGGACCGAGAGATTCTCACGAGAGATGGAACAAAGAAGTTAAGCTGATTCGTGAGCGATTAAAGGAAGCGTGGATAGACGGAAGAGCTATGCCGACCTTAAGCGGGTTGATAGAAAGTTTGAGCTTGGTGATAAGGTTTTTCTGCGTGTTAAACCCAGAAAGAGTTCTATAACTTTTGGCAAGGCTGCCAAGTTGTCACCACGATACGTGGGACCTTTTGAAATTGTCGAGATAATCAATCCCCATCGTAGCTTATCGTTTAGCATTGCCTCCCCGCTCTATCTCGTATGCATGATGTTTTCCATATTTCTTTGCTTAAGAAATATGTTTCGAGATCTGTCACATGTTTTAAATTGGAATTCCTTGCACGTCCAGGACCCAGGAATAATCGTGGTTAAACCCACAAGAGTCTTGAAACTTCATGCCACTGCATTTAAGGAATCGTGATATTCAGCAATGTAAGGTCCAGTGGGACCAGTTTAGCGAAGAAAGTGCAACTTGGGAAAACCTGGAAGAGATGAAAACTGCTTTTCCTTCTCTTTTTACAACAGAATGAAATCTGTTGATGAAATACTTTATGAACTGATTGTTTTTAAGTATTTATGAAAGCCTGATTTAGGCAGACTTTATTCAGGTTGAATAAAAGTGAGGTGACATTGATTTCTGAAACTATTAAATATGGAAGTAAACACATTGTTTGTGTACTAATAAATTGATTGACCGGAAGGTCAAGTTATTATGTAATTCATCGGGACGATGAATCCTTTTAGGAGGGAAGCATGTAACACCCTGAACTGTTGTTACTTTCTCCTAAGCATTCAAGTGTTGATATGTGATTTCTAGTAAATGGATTGTGTACCTCGATTCGGAAATCATGCTTGATATGTATTAAATTTCTTGCAGATTGCAGATCTTGACTGAGTCAAAATATTAATAGACTCTTTTATTTATTTCATCTTGTGACTGAATATTAATCTGATCACGGAATGAATTATACAGGTATTCATCAATAATATCTAGACTTGGACCAAAGGAATTGATCCAAGTAATGCTTTAATTTTGTGAAGTGATAAAATTAGATCACGAACCTTGAACAGGTTGCAAGGTATGGAAGCATTTGGTAAGCTGGTCAGGAGTATGACTCAGGCAGATCTTGAGAAATGAAACGGTTCCCGATATCTGGTATATCTGGAAGGTCTCGATTAAAGACCAGGTAATAATTCATTGACATACAATTCTGTAATAAGAACAGGAGTGACTCTGTTCTAGAAAGTATGATGCAGGTCTCTCCGAGTTTTCAGGAGAAGGACCAAACTGAATTACTAAGGGTTAGTAACCTAAAACAATAACCTAACCTAGGGGTTAGATTATTGTTAGTCTAACCTAGACCTAGGCTATGTGTTATGATCCTAAAATAATAACTAAGTGCAAAATGGTTAGCATGGTTCTTACCCTAAAACTCTAACCTAAGATACTAACCTAGCTAACTAAGAGTTTATGAGAAGGGGCCTTTGAAGGGTGGCGAACCATGGGCGCTATTCTCTATGGCAATAAATGGGAAGGATAAGGATGAGGGACAGGCAGATGGCGGAGGCTTAGGCGGCGGCTAACCTTGGCAGACTTGGCAATTACTAAGTCTGGAAGTGAACTTGAGTTTTGGATGGTATCGCCAATTTTGGCGGTCGGTGGGGTAGAGATTAGGCGGGAAAATTGGTTTAATGGCATTTATTGTTTAGGGAGTTGAGCCGGAGCTCGCGAAACGGCATGCAAGCGAAAGTTGGAAGGTTTGTTTGGTGTATCGCGATTTTCGGTCTACTCTCTCTCTGCTAGTTTAGTTCTTGGTTCTTCGCACTTTTGATTCTCTTTGAGTTGCATGGCGAGAATGAATTTCTCGGCTCTTTTCTCTGCCATGGAGGATATATTGTAAACGGGACAGTGAAATTTTGTTGGTCGTTGTGTTTGGGAAAAAGAAAAGGAAGTTTGAGCTCTTCCTGTGGTCTTCTTCGGAAATTCGATCAAAATACAGGCATGTTAGGCCCTATCCTTTAAATATTTTGCTGTCTTTCAAATGTCTTCATTAAAACAACTCTGTTCATTTGTTTGTGAAGATTAGATAAATTTTCCTATGAAGATTTAGTTGATTTTGGCTCTGTATCTCTTCTGGTTCGATTTTTGGCAATTTCCGCTTGTTGGGTGTTTGTTGAAATCGAACTTCAACTCTGTTTGTTGTGTATTCCTTCTGGTTTAAATATGAGAGATTTATATTTATAAAGGTTTGAATGCTCGGCCTGTTTGGCGAGAGCCCGTCGAATATACTTGTGAAGGGTATAGATCAACATTTCTTTCCGACTTTCGATCGTCAATGCTGTTGTGAGACAGTAGGGAATGATACTGGTGTACCATTTGATTGTTCTGTGCATTTGAAGATTTTCGAAGCTCTGTCATGGTTTTGTTAACAGCGATTAATGATACTTTATGGGTTTCATTGTTTTCTAATTTCTGGCTTGGAATAGGCAACAGATGAGTTACCATAGTCTTTAACGACTCAGTGGATTTCATGATTGAATCGTTTACAGTAATCTACTGTTGTGAATGTAGATTCATCTTGAGTTTTGTTATTATATGGTCGTGGAAGCCTTGTGGAAAAGACAGGTTTTGTGGCTACTGTTATTGTAGTAAATACTGAGTATTGACTTTTTGTGGATGTATTGCCTTTCCTTGCGAAAATTGTTCGAAGGTTTTGAAGCAGTTCAGTTTATTTCATTGTTTTGGAATGAGTATATTGATTTGCTTATACTTGTTTCATTCGGAATGTTTGTCTTGAATGGCATGGAAGGATTTATCAATTAATTCTATTTTTATACTGTTGTTGGGTTTGTGATTATGGGCGCAAATCCGTTATCAGTATGTAGTGTGAATTAGTGGATTTATTAGGATTGAATTCCGAACGACTGTGAGGAGACGTTTCAATGTTCTATTTCTATTTTGGTCACTGTTCAAGTTAGAATGTGTATATACAGTTGTTAAGTGTTGATCCAGTGACTTGAAGGGAAAATCTGTACTGAAGACCTCTGTATTTTCTTGGGGTACTTTGTGTTGCATGTTGCTTTGGTGGTACAGATTCCTTAGGTGAGTAACTACATATTCAACTGTTTCTATTTGTGCTAAATTATTGGCGAGTACAGATCGGGTTTCTTGGTTGAAATAAGAGCTTGATTGTTTGTCGATTTTTATATCGTCATTGATGATTTGTTTTTCGCGTGTACAGCCTGTTTGGGTGAGTTGCACTAGGGATTTGCATGCACCAGGTAGGGATCGATTGATGGTGTTCCTTTCCGTTTGTTCAGTCCGATAAACTGAGAAAGTATAAGTATGCTAAGTTCCTTTCTGTTTGTTCAATTCGACTGACTGATCATGAATTGGAATCAATGTGTGGTCACCATAGCATAGTTTCTCGGAAACCTTAAAAGGCTTAATGTTATAGAGTTGTTGGTTACAGCAATACGCTTGAAGCTCTTGCTTTCGAACTTGGTTCGAAAGCCTTACTGTGTTTAGGTGAAACTAGTTTTGGACATCAGACTGATTTATGGATAGTTGATGTGTTAGTTGCTTTGTCAAGAGATTTCTTTGGGTTTCTATTTTCGTGATTTAGAAAGGTGATCTTGATTTCGGCTTTGTCCCAACTTGTTCATTTATATACTGGATGACTGTTCTCATAAGTGAAGGCAGTACAGTGATGAACTTATGTAAAAAGGGAAGTAAGAATGGATTGATTCTTTCTCTTCCTTTATTTTATATTATTGATAATGAACTATCAGTAGGAAATTAATTTGGTAACGTTTTGGTAGGAGACCAAATTGTTATGTTATTTCCTTTTTGGAAGATTGCAACAATCTGACCAGTGTCGTGATTTGGATTCAATGATTGTTCATCTGCATTCGTTCTTGTTTCTTAATATTTGATGAAATATTAGAAAGTGTTTAAGACTATTCTGTAACAATGATAGAGTTACATGTTTGTAATCATTTAGTATTACAAGGACATAGCCTGAATATGTTTTCTTTTTGGATATTTGATCTCATTTAAACAGGGTGTTTAATGGAAACAATTGATGGATTGCAATTGTTTTAAAAGTTAGTGCTTATCATGCTCAGTTCATTGAACTGACTCATGTTGACTATTTTTGCAGATGGTTGCCGTAAGAGGTAAATACAATGCAGATCTGGCAGTCCGATCAGATAGTTTATTTGATTTATTATGAATTACAGCTTGATTTTATGGATGTACTATATGTGAAAAGATGTTTCTTTTCCGTTAGCATTATATCAAGTATGCTGTTGCATAAATGTAATTGTACGAGTTTCAAAAGGAATGAAAATAAGCGTTTGATACTTATGTGTTGTATTAAATTATGAATGATGAACTTCTTCGGTTTACGTGCGAAGAGGCATAGTTATCTTTGCATAATATGGATGCTTTTGTGATTGACAATGAAAGCTTGTAAGTAATTAGACTAAATTCTTATGAGTATTTAGTAGTTCTAATTTGATCTGGATAATGCAATATTGTAATTTAAATATTGTCTCTCTAGAGGATAGGTTAAAATTGAGCCTAAAAGATAACGCTAAACAAGTTGGATTGAATTACTAATCCCTAGTCCTAAGTATAACGGACAATAGTAAATTGGATTCTAAATCATTTATATCTTTAAACTAAAAGTATGATATAAATTCGATTAAGAGAAGCGATAGGCAATCAATGGAATTCGGTGGCAATCTCAAGCATAGGTTATGAGATATTATGCAGAATCATTGTTTAGAATCGAGTATTCTAATGACTCCTTGATAGAAGCTAGACCTTAATACCTCTACCAAGTAATGAGATTAATGGAGGAGGGTCGCCTTAAGAAAATGAATCCAGGGATTGGAAATGGCTAACCTTAGGGAAAAGTCTTAAGAAGTAATTTAATCTTTAGTGCGTAACGCTTGTTTTCGGGTAGATCTTCTCGAGGCGGATTTAAAGGATGACGACATAAGGTCGACTGCAGGGTTGTACCTCCGAGAAGATTAGGATCTTCTCGAAGTTACAACAATGCAGGTGACTTATGGCGACACCCCTTGCATTGATCGTTGAGATTTACACTTGATTTCGCACGAGTTACCCTGGGACCGATTAAGAACGTGGTCATGTTATATGACTGCCTCGGAGATTTGGGGTGTCATGACACACTGGTTGAACTGCAAGGTTGAACCAGTATGTCATCATATCCCTAACCCTCGTGGGTATCCATATAACATTATCACCTTGTTAATCTGCCTCCGGGTGATTCAGTTGTGGAAGGAAGGACTGACAATAATCAGTATAAGACATTCTATATAACATATGAATGGGGTGAAGGACGTATTCAGTTGGCGAGTATGCCGTTAAGGAATACGAGACATGAAACAGATATGTTTCAAATCTTTGGCCAAAGTATCGCAAAGTTTTCTGATTGCGTTGTCTGATTCACCTAGTCTAAGGGATGAGATGCCGATGGATAATGGTACGATTATTCGAGTTAGATTCCTTGGACATGAGCATTCTAAATTCCCAGTTAGGGAAGAGAACCGCAAGAGTGATGTGTTAAATAAAAACACCGACTCTTATTACTCATGAATAGATCGGTAGATTACCGAGTCATGGAATGAATAGATCGGAAGTACTCAGAGTCATTACAGAATGCATATGGTTGCTTATTATATGAATGGTTATTTGAATTGTGAGTTCTAAATTATGTATTTAGAACCATTGTATGCAATTATCAAAAAAAAAAATTCACTTGTTCTAAAGTTAAAAATGAGGATGTTACATCTTGGTATCGAAATGAAGGTTGCAGCTCTTGGACCTATGAGTCCATAATCGATAAAACCTCTTAGAATTTTCTTGTGAGAAAATGGTTTAGATTTCCAGAACAAGGAGCTACCTTGCGTAATGCTCCACCTGAAGGAGGAGCGGCATAACATCATGGATGAGATCCTTGCTGCCTGTTGGACACAAGAGATCGCTTGGCAGACTTGAAATCCATGGTGATATTATGAGGAGGAATGAAGAAGGTATAATGATAATGAGCAACCTCCACGAGGACAACCCGAAATGGGTGTTGATGTTATATGCTCTGAAATGCACACCCGTGACAATAAAAAGGCAGTTAGCGTCTCACTAATGATATCAAAAGGATAAGTCCACCTAAGTATGATGGCACCAAATTAGGAGATGGAGTGATACCGGCTCGTGAAATGGAAATGAAAGTACTTTGCTATAAGGAACTTCTCGAAGAAACCAAGGCAATATGGGAGCATATCCCTTTCTCACGAAGCATCTTCGTGGTGGGATAGCCGAAAACCTTCAACTAAATATTGATGAGACCAATATCACTTGGGATCAATTTAAAAAGGCTATTTTAGGCAATATTGGCTGCCAGGCACTTTTCTATGATCGAAAAATGACGAGAATTTCAGACTTGACTCAAGGGAAGTTAACCTCCTACGATGGCGCATCAGGAGCGGTTTACAAAACTTCTCAAGTATGTACCGATATCAAAGTCAAAGTGATAAAATTTCCAGGTCTACGGAAATTCATCATGGGATTGAATCATATGATAGGGGAGAGATCGATGTTCACTCAAAAGGTCCAACCACTATGGAAGGAGTTGTTGAAAAGGCCATAAGGCCGAACATGAGGGGCAAATTGAATGCTATTAAGTTTTCTCATAAGGAGGAAGTGCTTGAAGAAGCTGCAACACCTTCTTCAACCTCTCTTGCACCCCAGAAAAGGACCATGGAAAAAGTTTGGGAACAATAAGTTTCCATAACAATAAGAAGGCAGGCATGATAAATAAGCTGCAGGAAATGTGAAGGATAATTTTGCAAAAAATTATAATAATGGTCTTAAGTTCTATGGAGGAAGTTATTGTGACAATTATAAAAAGCTTAGAAGCAACTTTGAGCCTAAAGGGACTTTCTACACTTGTGGTAAAGATCATTACGCAAATCGGTGCCCTTTGAAGAAGGATGATCTTCACTTCATAAGATACATTTCTGCGATGTAGCGGAGCAAACAAGGTGAAAAGCAAGTGACACCTATAGAAGTTCGCCAAGTTATTTTTGAAGGATCTTTTTGACACGCGATTCCTTCCTTGTTTTATATCTATGACAACTAGCTTCTAAACTTAAAAGAACTTGAAAAATGGATAAAACATTTGGATAACTTACCATATTCTTTCTCTTTCTCGAGTAATTCCCAATACTATCTTCAAATGCTCATTGTTACCTAACTTCCAGAATAAATGAGAATATCGTTGCACCTTTGGGAATGGTACAAACTTGTCATCGGTATTCTTGAAAAATATGTTCATAAATTCATAAAGGTGAGTGCATTATGAAAAGAACATAGCGGTCATAGATGATCAGTAACTTTTCCATCGGAAGTAGAAATTCAAGGTGTGAATATCTTCCTCTTTAATCATCGGTGATGATAACGGATCAAGAAAAGGCTAAGAATAAACCGATGCTACCCATTTGATGAAAAGATCATCGATCCTTAGATGATATCGGTTCTTAGAAGTTGATTTGTTGAAGCCGAAATCAACGGTTACAAAGGTTTCGAGGATCCTTCTTTTTCAGGAAAATAACAGGATGCTACCACCCAAGTGAAACACTTTTACTATCTAATCAATCCCTTTGACAAAAGCTCTTGAAGCCAGCCTTTATCGGATGACTACTCAATTTCGAGTAGTCATCCGATAAGGCGCCTTGGAAATAGGTTCCGTCCCGAAAGCTTGATTTCTATAGAAATCAAATGTTTCTCTTGGGTGGTAACCCCGGTAATTCCTCGAGAAAAACATCCTGAAACTTTGTATATTTGATGGGATTTGCTTCAACGATTAAATCACTACCCACTTCCTAGGATCGATGATCTGTTTGATCAAATGCGTGGAGCAGCGGTTTATTCTAAGATAGATCTTGATCTGGTTATCATCAACTCAGTAATTTAAAGAGGAAGATATTCATAAAATTCCTTTCCGAACAAACATTCGGACATTATGAATTCTACCTTCTAGCCTTTGGTTAACTAATGCACTGCACCTTTATGAATTTAATGAACAATATTTTCCGTGGAAAAGTTAGGAATCACGGACAAAAAGTTTGTACTTGTATTCTGGACGATATTCTCATTTATTCTAAAGCGTTGAGGAGCACAATGAGCATTTATCCAAGATAGTTTTGGAATTTTGAGAAGAAAGTTTATGGTAAGTTATCCAAATTCATTCTTTCTTTGATCAAAGTTAGTATTTGGGTCATGTCATAACTTACAAGGAAGGAATTATAGGTGTAGATCCTTCGAAAATAGTGGCGATAAGCGAGTGGCTACACCCGAAATGTGCATGAAGTAAGAAGCTTCATGGGTCTTCATCCTTCTTACTTATAGAAAATTTGTAAAGGATTTTTCTAAGGTAGCAGCCTAACTTCATTGCGGAGAAGAAGGATAAGAAATTCATGTGGAATGACAAGTGCGAAGCGGCTTTCAAAAGTTATAAAGACCAGGTGACTTCTGCACCTATATAGGACTTGCACCATAATGGAAATTTTACGGTGGTTATCCTTCACATTTCTGGGGAAGGTCTTGGGGTGTTTCTCTGAAAATGATCAAGTCATTGCTTATGCAGAGAGTAAGAAAACTTAAGATTCATCCTTATGGCTGAATTAATGCCTTCAATTTCTGTTTTGGAGCCTTATGGCCTTTTCAACAACTCCTTCCAAGTGGTGGAGACTTGAACATCGACCTCTCCCCTATCACGAGGATTCAATCCTTTGATGAATTTCCGTTCATCAACTTTTCGTCTTTGAAATATAACATTTTGAGAATGAAACCGCTCCAGAGTCAAAGAAATGGTTATATTTCTAGTCAAATTCTGAATTTGATATCATTTTATCATAAAGAAAAGGTGGTTAGAATTTGCTATCAAATATGCTTTAAGTCGTAGGAGGCACATTTACTCTCTTATAACATTTAGAACTCAGTTTAAAGCCGAGGTAAAAAGTGCCTCGGAATCGAAGATGCATATTTTCGAAGGTGAAAGCTCCCCATATTGCCTTGGTTTCTTCGAGAACCTAAAGATAAAGGTATGAAGGTTTTCATTTAGATAATGAAGGAATCTTGCGTTATGAAAATAGGGTATATGTACCTTTGATGAATTGAGAAAGAAGTTGTTAGTTGAATTTCATTTGATTCACCTTTCTCTGGACACCGGGTATCACAAAAATGCATTCAGCTGATTTGAAACATCAATACTTCGGAAAGGTATGAAAAAGGAGGTGTGATAAATTTTGTGACTCATTCATCCTCCTCAATGTCACCGGGTGAAAGCAGAGCATATGCATCTCTTTGTTGTTGTATCCTCATAGCATACCGCGCAATCTCAATCCAAGTAATAACCATGGATTTTGTACAAGGACTACCCATGTCCGAGGAATAAACATGATGTTATCCCCGGTAGTTGTAGATAAGCTAACTAAGGTAGCTCATTTCATCGCTGAAAATCTAAAGGATGATTCTCAGATTAGCCAAGAGGTTCGTACACGAAATTTTCAGATTGCATGGTGTGCTCAACCAAGATTATTCCTCATTTTCTAGAATGGCGTCGAGGTTTTGGATAATTGCATAAAGCAGCCCTAAAGGCAGAAACTAAACTTGATTACCATATCATATAATAAACGGAACCATATGCGAGAGGGTAAATCAAGTGTTGGAGGACATGTTGCAATGTATTGCATGGATCAACGAGTATAAATGGGAAGAAGTATCTCCCATTTTTATTGAGTTCATCTTGCGGTACAACAACACTTATCACTCATCTCTTAAGATGGCACCTTTTGAAGCACTTTATGGAAGAAAGTGCGAGAACCCCATCTAAGTTGGGGCAGTGTAGAATCGGATAGAGTGGTAATTGGACCGCTTGAGATTCTCACAAAGATGGAAACAGCAAGTTAAGGCGATTCGTGAGCGATTAAAGGCATACTCGGATAGACGAAGAGCTATCTTCACCTTAAGCGGGTTGATAGAAAGTTTGAGCTTGGTGATAAGGTTTTTCCTGCGTGTTAAACCCGAAGTTCTATAACTTTTGGCAAGGCTGCCAAGTTGTCACCACGATATGTGGGACCTTTTGAAATATCGAGATAATCAATCCTGTAGCTTATGTTTACATTGCTCTGCTCTATCTCGTATGCATGATGTTTTCCATATTTCTTTGCTTAAGAAATACGTTTCAGATCATGTCACATTTTAAATTGGAATTCCTTGCAGGTCAACTCGTCCCGAAATAATCGTGGTTAAACCCACAAGAGTCTGTTGAAACTCACTGCATTGCATTTAAGGAATCGAGATATTCAGCAATGTAAGGTCAGTGGGACCAGGTTTAGCGAAAAAGTGTAACTTGGGAAAACACTATCCTCGAAGAGATGAAAAGCTGCTTTTCCTTCTTTTTACAGATGAAATTACTTCATTGATGAAATACTTTATGGTGATTGTTTTTAAGTATTTATGAAAGCGACCCTTCCATTAATCTCAGACTTTATTCGAGGTTGAATAAAAGTGAGGTGACATTGATTTCTGAAACTATTAAATACGAAGTAAACACATTGTTTGTGTACTAATAAATTGATTGACCACCGAAGGTTCCAGTTTTATGTAATTCTTGTTACTTTCTCCTAAGCATTCAAGTGTTGATATGTGATTTCTAGTAAATGGATTGTGTACCTCGATTCGGAAATCATGCTTGATATGTATTAAATTTCTTGCAGTTACGAGATCTTGGTAGTCAAAATATTAATAGACTCTTTTATTTATTTCATCTTGTGGTGAATATTAATCGATCACGGAATGAATTATACGGTATTCATCAATAATATCTAGACTTGGACCAAAGGAATTGATCAAGTAATGCTTTAATTTTGTGAAGTGATAAAATTAGATCACGAACCTTGAGCAGTTGCAGGTATGGAAGCATTTGGTAAGGCTGGTCGGGAGTATGACTCGGGCGAGATCTTGAGAAATGAAACGGTTCCCGATATCTGGTATATCTGGAAGGTCTCGATTAAAGACCGGTAATAATTCATTGACATCTGATTACGTAATAAGAGCAGGAGTGACTCTGTTCTAGAAAGTATGATGCGAGTCTCTCAGAGTTTTCGGGAGAAGGACCAAACTGAATTACTAAGGGTTAGTAACCTAAAACAATAACCTAACCTAGGGGTTAGATTATTGTTAGTCTAACCTAGACCTAGGCTATGTGTTATGATCCTAAAATAATAACTAAGTGCAAAATGGTTAGCATGGTTCTTACCTAAAACTCTAACCTAAGATACTAACCTAGCTAACTAAGAGTTTATGAGAAGGGGCCTTTGAAGGGTGGCGAACCATGGGCGCTATTCTCTATGGCAATAAATGGGAAGGATAAGGATGAGGGACGAGGCGGATGGCGGAGGCTTGGCGGCGGCTAACCTTGCGAGACTTGGCAATTACTAAGTCGGAAGTGAACTTGAGTTTTGGATGGTATCGCCAATTTTGGCGGTCGGTGGGGGTAGAGATTAGGCGGGAAAATTGGTTTAATGGCATTTATTGTTTAGGGAGTTGAGCCGGAGCTCGCGAAGCGGCATGGCAGCGAGAAGTTGGAAGGTTTGTTTGGTGTATCGCGATTTTCGGTCTACTCTCTCTCTCTCTGCTAGTTTCTTGGTTCTTACTTTTGATTCTCTTTGAGTTGCATGGCGAGAATGAATTTCTCTGGCTCTTTTCTCTGCCATGGAGGATATATTGTAAACGGGACAGCGAAATTTTGTTGGTCATTGTGTTTGGGAAAAAAGAAAAGGAAGTTTGAGCTCTTCTGTGGTCTTCTTCGGAATCGATCAAAATACGGGCATGTTAGGCCCTATCCTTTAAATATTTTGCTGTCTTTCAAATGTCTTCATTAAAACAACTCTGTTCATTTGTTTGTGAAGATTAGATAAATTTTCCTATGAAGATTTAGTTGATTTTGGCTCTGTATCTCTTACAGTTCGATTTTTGGCAATTTCCGCTTGTTGGGTGTTTGTTGAAATCGAACTTCAACTCTGTTTGTTGTGTATTCCTTGGTTTAAATATGAGAGATTTATATTTATAAAGGTTTGAATGCTCGGCTTTGTTTGGCGAGAGCCGTCGAATATACTTGTGAAGGGTATAGATCAACTTTGTTTCTTTATCGACTTTCGATCGTCAATCTTTGTTGTGAGGCAGTAGAGGAATGATCTTGGTGTACCATTTGATTGTTACTGTGCATTTGAAGATTTTGAAGCTCTGTCATGGTTTTGTTAACAGCGATTAATGATACTTTATGGGTTTCATTGTTTTCTAATTTACGGCTTGGAATAGGCAACGAGATGAGTTACCATAGTCTTTAACGACTTCGGTGGATTTCATGATTGAATCGTTTACGATAATCTCTTTTGTTGTGAATGTAGATTCATCTTGAGTTTTGTTATTATATGGTCGTGGAAGCCTTGTGGAAAAGACGGGTTTTGTAGCTCTTTTGTTATTGTAGTAAATACGAGTATTGACTTTTTGTGGATGTATTGCCTTTCCTTGCGAAAATTGTTCGAAGGTTTTGAAGCAGTTCAGTTTATTTCATTGTTTTGGAATGAGTATATTGATTTGCTTATACTTGTTTCATTCGGAATGTTTGTCTTGAATGGCATGGAAGGATTTATCAATTAATTCTATTTTTATCTTTGTTGTTGGGTTTGTGATTATGGCGCAAATCCGTTATCGATATGTAGTGTGAATTAGTGGATTTATTAGGATTGAATTCGAGCATTGTGAGGAGGCGTTTGAATGTTCTATTTCTATTTTGGTCCTTTGTTCGAGTTAGAATGTGTATATACGGTTGTTAAGTGTTGATCCGGTGACTTGAAGGAAAATCATGTCTTGAAGACCTCTGTATTTTCTTGGGGTACTTTGTGTTGCATGTTGCTTTGGTGAGTACATTCCTTAGGTGAGTAACTACATATTCACTTTGTTCTATTTGTGCTAAATTATTGGCGAGTACGGTCGGGTTTCTTGGTTGAAATAAGAGCTTGATTGTTTATCGATTTTTATATCGTCATTGATGATGTGTTTTGCGTTAAGCCTGTTTGGGTGAGTTGCACTAGGGATTTGCATGCACCGGTAGGGATCGATTGATGGTGTTCCTTTAGTTTGTTGATCCGATAAAGCGAAAAGTATAAGTATGCTAAGTTCCTTTCTGTTTGTTCAATTCGATTGTGTGATCATGAATTGGAATCGAATGTGTGGTCACCATAGCATAGTTTCTCGGAAACCTTAAAAGGCTTAATGTTATAGAGTTGTTGGTTACAGCAATACGCTTGAAGCTCTTGCTTTCGAACTTGGTTAAAAAGCCTTCTTGTGTTTAGGTGAAACTAGTTTTGGACATCGGGCGATTTATGGATAGTTGATGTGTTAGTTCTTTGTCTGAAGAGATTTCTTTGGGTTTCTATTTTCGTGATTTAGAGCAGTGATCTTGATTTCGGCTGTCTAACTTGTTCATTTATATCTTTGGATATTTGTTCTCATAAGTGAAGGCGATACAGGTGATGAACTTATGTAAAAAGGAAGTAAGAATGGATTGATTCTTTCTCTTCCTTTATTTTATATTATTGATAATGAACTATCGGTAGGAAATTAATTTGGTAACGTTTTGGTAGGAGACCAAATTGTTATGTTATTTCCTTTTTGGAAGATTGCAACAATCGACCGATGTAAATGATTTGGATTGATGATTGTTCATCTGCATTCGTTCTTGTTTCTTAATATTTGATGAAATATTAGAAAGTGTTTAAGACTATTACGTAACAATGATAGAGTTACATGTTTGTAATCATTTAGTATTACAAGGACATAGCACTTTGAATATGTTTTCTTTTTGGATATTTGATCTCATTTAAACGGGGTGTTTAATGGAAACAATTGATGGATTGCAATTGTTTTAAAAGTTAGTGCTTATCATGCTCGGTTCATTGAAGCGACTCATGTTGACTATTTTTGCGAGATGGTTGCCGTAAGAGGTAAATACAATGCGAGATCGGCGATCCGTCGGATAGTTTATTTGATTTATTATGAATTCTGACTTGATTTTATGGATGTACTATATGTGAAAAGATGTTTCTTTTCCGTTAGCATTATATCAAGTATCTTTGTTGCATAAATGTAATTGTACGAGTTTCAAAAGGAATGAAAATAAGCGTTTGATACTTATGTGTTGTATTAAATTATGAATGATGAACTTCTTCGGTTTACGTAACGAAGAGGCATAGTTATCTTTGCATAATATGGATGCTTTTGTGATTGACAATGAAAGCTTGTAAGTAATTAGACTAAATTCTTATGAGTATTTAGTAGTTCTAATTTGATCTGGATAATGCAATATTGTAATTTAAATATTGTCTCTCTAGAGGATAGGTTAAATTTGAGCCTAAAGATAACGCTAAACAAGTTGGATTGAATTACTAATCCCTAGTCCTAAGTATAACGGACAATAGTAAATTGGATTCTAAATCATTTATATCTTTAAACTAAAAAGTATGATATAAATTCGATTAAGAGAAGCGGTAGGCAATCAATGGAATTCGGTGGCGATCTCAAGCATAGGTTATGAGATATTGTCTGAATCTGTTGTTTAGAATCAGACGTATTCTAATGACTCCTTGATAGAAGCTAGACCTTAATACCTCTACCAAGTAATGAGATTAATGGAGGAGGGTCGCCTTAAGAAAATGAATCCAGGGATTGGAAATGGCTAACCTTAGGGAAAAGTCTTAAGAAGTAATTTAATCTTTAGTGCGTAACGCTTGTTTTCGGGTAGATCTTCTCGAGGCGGATTTAAAGGATGACGACATAAGGTCGACTGCAGGGTTGTACCTCCGAGAAGATTAGGATCTTCTCGAAGTTACAACAATGCAGGTGACTTATGGCGACACCCCTTGCATTGATCGTTGAGATTTACACTTGATTTATACGAGTTACCACAGGACCGATTAAGAGCGTGGTCATGTTATATGACGCCTCGGAGATTTGGGGTGTCATGACACCTTTGGTTGAAGCTGCAAGGTTGAACCGGTATGTCATCATATCCTAACCCTCGTGGGTATCCATATAACATTATCACCTTGTTAATCTGCCTCCGGGTGATTCGATTGTGGAAGGAAGGGTGACATAATCGGTATAAGACATTCTATATAACATATGAATGGGGTGAAGGGCGTATTCAGTTGGCGAGTATGCCGTTAAGGAATACGAGACATGAAACAGATATGTTTCAAATCTTTGGCCAAAGTATCGCAAGCTGCTGATTGCGTTGTCTGATTCACCTAGTCTAAGGGATGAGATGCCGATGGATAATGGTAACTGATTATTGATTAGATTCCTTGGGCGAGCATTACGAATTCCCAGTTAGGGAAGAGAACCGCAAGAGTGATGTGTTAAATAAAAACACCGACTCTTATTACTCATGAATAGATCGGTAGATTACCGAGTCATGGAATGAATAGATCGGAAGTACTCCGAGTCATTACAGCTGCATATGGTTGCTTATTATATGAATGGTTATTTGAATTGTGAGTTCTAAATTATGTATTTAGAACCAGTATGCAATTATCAAAAAAAAAAATTCACTTGTTCTAAAGTTAAAAATGAGGATGTTACATCTTGGTATCAGAGCTGAAGGTTGCAGCTCTTGGACCTATTGAGTCCATAATCTGATAAAAACCTGAATTTTCTTGTAACAGAAAATGGTTAGAACAAGAGGAGCGTTGCGAGTAATGCTCCACGAAGGAGGAGCGCGGCAACCCAGAAGCTGGATGAGATCCTTGCTGCCTGTTGGACACAAGAGATCGCTTGGCTGTGCTTGAGCAGCGGTGACGAGGGAATGAGGAGGATGAAGAAGGCGATAATAATAATCAGCAACCTCACGAGACAACCCCGACACGGGTGTTGATGTTAATCTTGTGAATGCACATGTGCGGCGAGGAAAATAAAAAGGCAGTTAGCGTGAGAACTCACTAATGATATCAAAGGATAAGTCCACCTAAGTATGATGGCACCACATTAGGAGATGGAGCAGAAGCGGCTCGTGAAATGGAGAAGTACTTTGCTATAAGGAACTTCTCGGAAGAAACCAAGGCAATATGGGAGCCTATCGGCTTTCTCACGAAGCATCTTCGTGGTGGGATAGCCAAAAGCTGAACTAAATATTGATGAGACCAATATCACTTGGGATCAATTTAAAGGCTATTTTAGGCAACGTTGGCTGCCACACTTTTCTATGATCGAGAAAATGACGAAATTTGAGAACTTGACTCAAGGGAAGTTAACGATGGCGAGATTACAGGAGCGGTTTACAAAACTTCTCAAGTATGTACCGCGATACCAAAGCGACGAAAAGTTCGGGATACGGAAATTCATCATGGGATTGAATCTGTGATAGGGGAGAGGTCGATGTTCACGGTCCAACCACTATGGAAGGAGTTGTTGAAAAGGCCATAAGGCAAGAGCGAGAAATTGAAGGCTATTTACTGCTCATAAGGAGGAAGTGCGGAAGAAGGCTGCAAACCCCTTCTTGACCTCTCTTGCACCCAGAAAAGGACCATGGAAAAAGTTTGGGAACAAGAGTAAGTTTCCGGGAGATAACAATAAGAAGGCAGCGTGATAAATAAGCTGCGAAATGTGAAGGATAATTTTGCAAAAATTATAATAATGGTCGAAGTCCTATGGAGGCGCGCGTGACAATTATAAAGCTGGAAGCAACTTTGAGCCTAAGAAGGGACTGTAGGAGGCTGCTACACTTGTGGTAAAGATCATTACGCAAATCGGTGCCCTTTGAAGAAGGATGATCGTGTCAGCGGTGACATAAGATACATCTTTGCGATAGCGGACAAACAAGGTGAAAAGCAAGTGACACCTATAGAAGTTAGGGTAAGTTATTCGGCATACACATCACTATTCTTTTTGATACGGGAGCTCTTGAATGTTTTATATCTAATAAACTAGCTTCTAAACTTAAAAGAAAAGGCTGGAAAAATGGATAAATCTTGGGTATGCGGTATGGTAATATTACTGTTCATACGGTGAGTATGTGTCTTTTGGAGCGGTCCTTGACTTACCTAACTTTTCCACGGAAGTTGATCTCTATGTTGCACCTTTGGGATCGTATGACATTGTCATCGGTGTTAATTGGTTAGCTGACCATAAAGCAAGGTAGATTGCTATGAAAAGAACATAGAATGTTTAGATGATCAGTGGAATCGGTAGAAATTCAAGGTGTGAAGCGAAATTACGTTAGAAAGGCATCGGCTATGCGGCTTAAAAAGGCTAAGAATAAAGGATGTACCCTTTATGCGGTAAAGATATCTGAATCTTGAAGAAGATAGTGATTTCATGAAGCAAATCCCACTTATTTACAAAGTTTCGAGGATGTTTTCTGAGGAATTACCGGGGTTACCACCCAGAGAGAATTTGATTTTACTATAGAAATCAAGCACAGAGCGGAACCTATTTCCAGGCGCCTTATCGGATGACTACTATTGAGTTAGTCGAGCTAAAGGCTCGATTCTGAGAGCTTTTGTCAAAGGGATTGATTAGACCAAGTGTTTCACCTTGGGAGCACATTTATATTTGTGAAAAGAAGGATGGAACTGCGGCTTTGTGTATTGATTATCGGATGTTGAACAAAGCGATTAAGAACCGATACCCACTTCCTAGGATCGATGATCTGTTTGATCAAATGCGTGGAGCAGCGGTTTATTCTAAGATAGATCTTGATCTGGTTATCATCGACTAAGGATTAAAGAGGAAGATATTCATAAAACAGCTTTCCGAACAAGGTACGGACATTATGAATTCACAGTTCTAGCCTTTGGGTTAACTAATGCACCTGCAGCCTTTATGAATTTAATGAACAATATTTTTCAAGAATACCTGGACAAGTTTGTACTTGTATTCTTGGACGATATTCTCATTTATTCTAAGAGCGTTGAGGAGCACAATGAGCATTTGAAGATAGTATTGGGAATTCTGAGAAAGAGAAAGCTGTATGGTAAGTTATCCAAATGTTCTTTCTATGATTCTGAAGTTCGCTATTTGGGTCATGTCATAAGCAAGGAAGGAATCGCTGTAGATCCTTCAAAAATAGTGGCAATAACTGAGTGGCCTGCACCCAAGAATGTGCATGAAGTAAGAAGCTTCATGGGTCTTGCTGGTTACTATAGAAAATTTGTAAAGGATTTTTCTAAGGTAGCTGCACCAATAACTTCATTGCAGAAGAAGGATAAGAAATTCATGTGGAATGACAAGTGCGAAGCGGCTTTCAAAAGTCTGAAAGACCAGCTGACTTCTGCACCTATATTGGCTGTACCAGACCCTAATGGAAATTTTACAGTGGTAACTGATGCTTCTGGGGAAGGTCTTGGAGGTGTTTTGCTACAAAATGATCAAGTCATTGCTTATGAGAGTAGAAAACTTAAGATTCATGAGCTGAATTATGCCCCTCATGATGCGGAGCTTCTTTGCCATTGTTCACGCACTTGAAGTGCGGAGACACTACTTACTAGGGAAACCTTTTGAGTTGGCCCATCACTTGGGTCTGAAATATATATTTACTCATTGATTTGAATGCCAGGACAAAGAAGGTGGTTAGAATTTCTATCACAATATGACTTTGATATCGGTTATATCAAAGGAAAGGAGAATAAGTAGGCGATGCTCTAAGTCGTAGGAGGCACATTTACTGCTCTTATAACGTTGAGAACTTCGGTTTAAAGGCGAGGTAAAAGTGCCTCGAGAATCGGATGCATATTTTCAGCAAGTGAAAGCGGTAACTTCTGCTGAGAACCTAAAGATAAAAGGTATGAAGGTTTTCATCTGGATAATGAAGGAATCTTGCGTTATGAAAATAGGGTATATGTACTATCTTTGAATGAATTGAGAAAGAAGTTGTTAGTTGAATTTCATAATTCACCTTTCTCTGGCACACGGGTATCACAAAAATGCTAGCTGATTTGAAACAGACAATACTTACGGAAAGGTATGAAAAAGGATGTGATAAATTTTGTGACTCATTATGCGGAATGTCGGCGGGTGAAAGCGAGCATATGCATCTGCTTGGATTGTTGTATCCTCATAGCATACCGCATACAAATGGCAAGTAATAACCATGGATTTTGTACAAGGACTACCCATGTCCGAGGAATAAACATGATGTTATCACGGTAGTTGTAGATAAGCTAACTAAGGTAGCTCATTTCATCGCTGGAAATCTAAAGGATGATTCTCGAGTGCTAGCCAAGAAGGTTCGTACGAAATTTTCAGATTGCATGGTGTACACAGGCGATTATTTACGGCGAGGATCTAGAATGGCGTCGAGGTTTTGTGCGCTTAACGCAGCCCTAGGAGCGAAACTAAACTTGATTACGCATATCATCCGAGAAGCGGATGGGCAAGCGAGAGGGTAAATCAAGTGTTGGAGGACATGTTGCGAATGTATTGCATGGATCAACGGTATAAATGGGAAGAGTATCTCCCATTGGTTGAGTTCGCATCAACAACACTTATCACTCATCTCTTAAGATGGCACCTTTTGAAGCACTTTATGGAAGAAAGTGCGAGAACCCTGTAAGTTGGGGCAGTGTAGAGGATAGAGTGGTAATTGGACCGAGAGATTCTCACGAGAGATGGAGCAGCAAGTTAAGGCTGATTCGTGAGCGATTAAAGGAAGCGGCGGATAGACGAGAAGAGCTATCTTGACCTTAAGCGGGTTGATAGAAAGTTTGAGCTTGGTGATAAGGTTTTTCTGCGTGTTAAACCCGAGAAAGAGTTCTATAACTTTTGGCAAGGCTGCCAAGTTGTCACCACGATACGTGGGACCTTTTGAAATTGTCGAGATAATCAATCCACAGCTTATCGTTTAGCATTGCCTCTGCTCTATCTCGTATGCATGATGTTTTCCATATTTCTTTGCTTAAGAAATACGTTTCAGATCTGTCACATGTTTTAAATTGGAATTCCTTGCGGTCAGGGACCCGGGAATAATCGTGGTTAAACCCACAAGTCTTGAAACTACTTGATTGCATTTAAGGAATCGTGATATTCAGCAATGTAAGGTCCGTGGGACCGGTTTAGCGAAAAAGTGCAACTTGGGAAAACACGGAAGAGATGAAAAGCTGCTTTTCCTTCTCTTTTTACAACGAGATGAAATCATTGATGAAATACTTTATGAAGCTGATTGTTTTTAAGTATTTATGAAAGCTTTGATTTAAATGCGAGACTTTATTCGAGTTGAATAAAAGTGAGGTGACATTGATTTACGAAACTATTAAATATGGAAGTAAACACATTGTTTGTGTACTAATAAATTGATTGACCGGAAGGTCAAGTTATTATGTAATTCATCGGGACGATGAATCCTTTTAGGAGGAAGCATGTAACACCACTGAAGCTGTTGTTACTTTCTCTAAGCATTCAAGTGTTGATATGTGATTTCTAGTAAATGGATTGTGTACCTCGATTCGGAAATCATGCTTGATATGTATTAAATTTCTTGCAGATTACGAGATCTTGGTAGTCAAAATATTAATAGACTCTTTTATTTATTTCATCTTGTGAGTGAATATTAATCGATCACGGAATGAATTATACGGTATTCATCAATAATATCTAGACTTGGACCAAAGGAATTGATCCAAGTAATGCTTTAATTTTGTGAAGTGATAAAATTAGATCACGAACCTTGAGCAGGTTGCAGGTATGGAAGCATTTGGTAAGGCTGGTCGGGAGTATGACTCGAGGCGAGATCTTGAGAAATGAAACGGTTCCCGATATCGGTATATCTGGAAGGTCTCGATTAAAGACCGAGGTAATAATTCATTGACATACAATTACGTAATAAGAAGCAGGAGTGACTCTGTTCTAGAAAGTATGATGCGAGTCTCTCAGAGTTTTCGGGAGAAGGACCAAACTGAATTACTAAGGGTTAGTAACCTAAAACAATAACCTAACCTAGGGGTTAGATTATTGTTAGTCTAACCTAGACCTAGGCTATGTGTTATGATCCTAAAATAATAACTAAGTGCAAAATGGTTAGCATGGTTCTTACCTAAAACTCTAACCTAAGATACTAACCTAGCTAACTAAGAGTTTATGAGAAGGGGCCTTTGAAGGGTGGCGAACCATGGGCGCTATTCTCTATGGCAATAAATGGGAAGGATAAGGATGAGGACGGGCGGATGGCGGAGGCTTAGGCGGCGGCTAACCTTGGCGAGACTTGGCAATTACTAAGTCAGGAAGTGAACTTGAGTTTTGGATGGTATGTCGCCAATTTTTTGGCGGTCGGTGGGGGTAGAGATTAGGCGGGAAAATTGGTTTAATGGCATTTATTGTTTAGGGAGTTGAGCCGGAGCTCGCGAAACGCGGCATGCAAGCGAGAAGTTGGAAGGTTTGTTTGGTGTATCGCGATTTTCGGTCTACTCTCTCTCTCTCTCTGCTAGTTTCTTGGTTCTTCGCACTTTTGATTCTCTTTGAGTTGCATGGCGAGAATGAATTTCTCGGCTCTTTTCTGCCATGGAGGATATATTGTAAACGGGACAGCGAAATTTTGTTGGTCGTTGTGTTTGGGAAAAAGAAAAGGAAGTTTGAGCTCTTCCTGTGGTCTTCTTCGGAAATTCGATCAAAATACAGGCATGTTAGGCCCTATCCTTTAAATATTTTGCTTTGTCTTTCAAATGTCTTCATTAAAACAACTCTGTTCATTTGTTTGTGAAGATTAGATAAATTTTCCTATGAAGATTTAGTTGATTTTGGCTCTGTATCTCTTAAGTTCGATTTTTGGCAATTTCCGCTTGTTGGGTGTTTGTTGAAATCGAACTTCAACTCTGTTTGTTGTGTATTCCTTGGTTTAAATATGAGAGATTTATATTTATAAAGGTTTGAATGCTCGGCTTTGTTTGGCGAGCCGTCGAATATACTTGTGAAGGGTATAGATCAGCATTTTCTTTATCGACTTTCGATCGTCAATGCTGTTGTGAGACAGTAGGGAATGATACTGGTGTACCATTTGATTGTTCTGTGCATTTGAAGATTTTCGAAGCTCTGTCATGGTTTTGTTAACAGCGATTAATGATACTTTATGGGTTTCATTGTTTTCTAATTTCTGGCTTGGAATAGGCAACAGATGAGTTACCATAGTCTTTAACGACTCAGTGGATTTCATGATTGAATCGTTTACAGTAATCTACTGTTGTGAATGTAGATTCATCTTGAGTTTTGTTATTATATGGTCGTGGAAGCCTTGTGGAAAAGAGCGAGGTTTTGTAGCTCTTTGTTATTGTAGTAAATACTGAGTATTGACTTTTTGTGGATGTATTGCCTTTCCTTGCGAAAATTGTTCGAAGGTTTTGAAGCAGTTCAGTTTATTTCATTGTTTTGGAATGAGTATATTGATTTGCTTATACTTGTTTCATTCGGAATGTTTGTCTTGAATGGCATGGAAGGATTTATCAATTAATTCTATTTTTATCTTTGTTGTTGGGTTTGTGATTATGGCGCAAATCCGTTATCGATATGTAGTGTGAATTAGTGGATTTATTAGGATTGAATTCGAGCATTTGTGAGGAGGCGTTTCAATGTTCTATTTCTATTTTAGTCCTTTGTTCAAGTTAGAATGTGTATATACGGTTGTTAAGTGTTGATCCGGTGACTTGAAGGGAAAATCATCTTGAAGACCTCTGTATTTTCTTGGGGTACTTTGTGTTGCATGTTGCTTTGGTGATACAGATTCCTTAGGTGAGTAACTACATATTCAACTTTCTTATTTGTGCTAAATTATTGGCGAGTACGATCGGGTTTCTTGGTTGAAATAAGAGCTTGATTGTTTGTCGATTTTTATATCGTCATTGATGGCTTTGTTTTGCGTTCAGCCTGTTTGGGTGAGTTGCACTAGGGATTTGCATGCACGGTGTAGGATCGATTGATGGTGTTCCTTTCCGTTTGTTCGGTCCGATAAGCGAGAAAGTATAAGTATGCTAAGTTCCTTTCTGTTTGTTCAATTATTGGTGATCATGAATTGGAATCAATGTGTGGTCACCATAGCATAGTTTCTCGGAAACCTTAAAAGGCTTAATGTTATAGAGTTGTTGGTTACAGCAATACGCTTGAAGCTCTTGCTTTCGAACTTGGTTCGAAAGCCTTACTGTGTTTAGGTGAAACTAGTTTTGGACATCAGACTGATTTATGGATAGTTGATGTGTTAGTTCTTTGTCTGAGAGATTTCTTTGGGTTTCTATTTTCGTGATTTAGAACAGTGATCTTGATTTCGGCCTGTCTAACTTGTTCATTTATATACTGGATGACTGTTCTCATAAGTGAAGGCAGTACAGTGATGAACTTATGTAAAAAGGGAAGTAAGAATGGATTGATTCTTTCTCTTCCTTTATTTTATATTATTGATAATGAACTATCAGTAGGAAATTAATTTGGTAACGTTTTGGTAGGAGACCAAATTGTTATGTTATTTCCTTTTTGGAAGATTGCAACAATCGACCCGGTGTAAATGATTTGGATTGATGATTGTTCATATGCATTCGTTCTTGTTTCTTAATATTTGATGAAATATTAGAAAGTGTTTAAGACTATTACATATAACAATGATAGAGTTACATGTTTGTAATCATTTAGTATTACAAGGACATAGCTTTGAATATGTTTTCTTTTTGGATATTTGATCTCATTTAAACGGGGTGTTTAATGGAAACAATTGATGGATTGCAATTGTTTTAAAAGTTAGTGCTTATCATGCTCGGTTCATTGAAGCGACTCATGTTGACTATTTTTGCGAGATGGTTGCCGTAAGAGGTAAATCTGATGCGGATCTGGCGATCCGATCAGATAGTTTATTTGATTTATTATGAATTACTGACTTGATTTTATGGATGTACTATATGTGAAAAGATGTTTCTTTTCCGTTAGCATTATATCAAGTATCTTTTTGCATAAATGTAATTGTACGAGTTTCAAAAGGAATGAAAATAAGCGTTTGATACTTATGTGTTGTATTAAATTATGAATGATGAACTTCTTCGGTTTACGTAACGAAGAGGCATAGTTATCTTTGCATAATATGGATGCTTTTGTGATTGACAATGAAAGCTTGTAAGTAATTAGACTAAATTCTTATGAGTATTTAGTAGTTCTAATTTGATCTGGATAATGCAATATTGTAATTTAAATATTGTCTCTCTAGAGGATAGGTTAAATTTGAGCCTAAAGATAACGCTAAACAAGTTGGATTGAATTACTAATCCCTAGTCCTAAGTATAACGGGACAATAGTAAATTGGATTCTAAATCATTTATATCTTTAAACTAAAAGTATGATATAAATTCGATTAAGAGAAGCTGGTAGGCAATCAATGGAATTCGGTGGCATCTCAAGCATAGGTTATGAGATATTATGCAGATCATTGTTTAGAATCGAGACGTATTCTAATGACTCCTTGATAGAAGCTAGACCTTAATACCTCTACCAAGTAATGAGATTAATGGAGGAGGGTCGCCTTAAGAAAATGAATCCGAGGGGATTGGAAATGGCTAACCTTAGGGAAAAGTCTTAAGAAGTAATTTAATCTTTAGTGCGTAACGCTTGTTTTGGGTAGATCTTCTCGGCGGATTTAAAGGATGACGACATAAGGTCATTGCGGGGTTGTACCTCAGAGAAGATTAGGATCTTCTCGAAGTTACAACAATGCGGGTGACTTATGGCGACACCCCTTGCATTGATCGTTGAGATTTACACTTGATTTCGCGAGTTACCACAGGACCGATTAAGAACGTGGTCATGTTATATGGCGCCTCGGAGATTTGGGGTGTCATGACACCTTTGGTTGAAGCTGCTGGTTGAACCGGTATGTCATCATATCCCTAACCCTCGTGGGTATCCATATAACATTATCACCTTGTTAATCTGCCTCAGGGTGATTCGATTGTGGAAGGAAGGATGACAATAATCGGTATAAGACATTCTATATAACATATGAATGGGGTGAAGGGCGTATTCAGTTGGCGAGTATGCCGTTAAGGAATACGAGACATGAAACAGTATGTTTCAAATCTTTGGCCAAAGTATCGCAAGTTTCTTGATTGCGTTGTCTGATTCACCTAGTCTAAGGGATGAGATGCCGATGGATAATGGTAACTTGATTATTCGATTAGATTCCTTGGGCGAGAGCATTACGAATTCCCAGTTAGGGAAGAGAACCGCAAGAGTGATGTGTTAAATAAAAACACCGACTCTTATTACTCATGAATAGATCGGTAGATTACCGAGTCATGGAATGAATAGATCGGAAGTACTCAGAGTCATTACAGTGCATATGGTTGCTTATTATATGAATGGTTATTTGAATTGTGAGTTCTAAATTATGTATTTAGAACCGGTATGCAATTATCAAAAAAAAATTCACTTGTTCTAAAGTTAAAAATGAGGGTATTTCCTTATCATATACATTGTAACATGAGAAGCTTGAGAAAGCTCTAATTCCTAACCCTATCCACCAATGTTGAGATTACATCACCCGATGATGGTGTTAAATATTTCTTTAGCATGCATTGAGCTTTGTTAGGCTATAAAGGCATATGATATCCTATTATAAATTGTTCATTAGTAGACCACCCCTCTTTGGGCATACTTTCTATAGCGGGAGGGTGGAAGTGTTGTTATGAAGAAATAACATCTACATACTTGTAGACACCTAAAATTAGCACCGCTAATTCCATTATTGGCTTCCACTAGGCCCCTTTCATTATCACATAAAACATCAACATCAACATCATTTCCATACTTACCTCACATAAATCCACATCCCTCATTAATTAACATATTACTTTCATACTCTTCATCTTAGGTTATGTACTTATAAACCTATACCCTCA
This sequence comes from Taxus wallichiana var. yunnanensis, assembly GCA_018340775.1. NCBI lineage: Eukaryota > Viridiplantae > Streptophyta > Pinopsida > Cupressales > Taxaceae > Taxus > Taxus wallichiana. The sequence continues at coordinate 368,339 of CM031235.1, forward strand.
ATTAATTAACTAACTCGACACCACATTTCATAATTTTCCTGTCCCCCATGTCTAATTAATTAATTAAATAATTAATTTCTTATATTACACCTCACCCCACTTATCCTTATGTGAAGCCCCTATTTCACACTAGTTAAGACTAGTTTAAGTAGGGAACCTACCAAAAACACTCCTAACCAACTTAATCCCAATCTTAACCCATCAAACTACACATCTCAACCTCACTCTAGTTATCACATCACAATCCCTCGAAATCCCAAGGCACTATAGTTCTAATTAGCAAATTTATCCCTTCTTATCTTTCCCAAACTCGAATTGACTAAAATCGCTGGTGATTTCCTTGGTCACTGATGATCTATATAAACCAGTTTCTTTGCCTCTCTTGGGGATCATCTAGGAGAATTGGGGAGCATTCTCAAGTTTCATTCAATTTTATCGGTGTTATTCTTTATCAAGAAAGAGCACATTCACAACCATCCAACGTCTTCAATTTGTTCTCAAGTCCGTTCATTATTCAACTACAACATGTACTAATCTCTCACCATCCATCATCATCCATTGTCTATTATCAATTTCGAACTCTATTTTTCATCTTAAGCATACTTATCTGATCAATTCTTAAATATTTTTTTCCTTCACAAGATCATAGCTTCATTTTAGGTAATCAAATCTCTCATTTTATCATCACAAAATTTTGTAGAATTTCCTGCATTTCCTATGTGTATTTTGTCTCTTTCACGCTTATATTTCATCCAAAAATTCTTATCAATTGATTTTATCCCTTGTGTTACTAATATTCTGTCAAGAATGTCTTCTGTTAGATGGCCATAGGTGGACCCAATCATCCAATCATGAGCATAAAATATCTTCTAATAATCCATCATCCACTTCATTTGGAGCAGTGTGATCTTTTGCATGACCTAGAGTTGTGCGCTATCCACTCAGCCCCTATCAAAAAATTATAAAGAATTTTTGAATCCACCCAGAGGATCCGTGAGGCTACTTGTTAGTTTAGGGAGGCTTATTAAGAGGTGCAACATATCCGAGATGACTTATCTTTGTTTGAGTATTAACATAAGGTCTGGATTAGACATCCCTGAAGGTTCCAACATTGAATCTATACTAGAATTTGGAAATGAAGTCAGTTTTGAAGACTCTAACTCATATTTTACACAAAAATACGACACTGAAGAATAATATTCAGACTTCTTTAGAGATGACTATATTGAGGAGCCTAATTTATAATTCTCCAAGGAGGGTGACCTACACTACTTTGTGGGTTCAAATTTCTCTAAGAATACGGACACCGATCTTGATTTTGACTTTAAGCCCTAGTTATATTTATTTTTATATTGTCATCATCAACTAAATATATGTAAGAAGGTGAATAAATCATAAACATTTGATCATGTATTTTCATATATCATATAATGTATTTCATCTTCATAAATAAAATTGAGTGTTTCAAAGTGGGTTGACATCCATACAAGTAAGTCCTTGGGATTCTAGGAACTATTCTTTGTCAAGAAACCCACCTATCTTTATTACTAATTATCCTTTGTTTAGTTTTTTTTATTTACATGGTTCTCGCGGAAGACGAGTTGGTTTCACTTTTTCTACTAGAGTGTAACAATTCGATCAAAAATCCACCACACTCATGGGTATCATAAAAATCCTACCATATCGAGGTTTGGTAATTCATATTAACTTGTTTATGAAGTCGGTGGGAGAGGTAAGATTTTTCCCAAACATTTTGGCATGCCTAGTGGGAAACCGTTCCTTCTTTTTATTTGCTTCATTTCATCAATAAAATAACATTTGTTTTTCTAATTCCCTGTGTAATAATTGCTCACAATTAGACTAATCACCTACTACTAGGTAGATCACTAATGATTTTTCTATGTGTTTTTGTTATGTATAGCCACATAATTTTATTTTTTACTTATTACATTCTAATTTTTATTTTTCCTAACATCTTTATAGGGTGTTTTTCTAAAAATCTCGTTTGCTAGATTACCGAGTTACTTGCTTTGAAATTTATCTAAAATCTAGAAAAAGGAGGAATGATTTCAAGGTGAGTCATGTAACTTTCCTTTTGTTTTCTATTTTACATTCATGTTTTTTGTCTTCATCGAAAGAAAATCTCAATTTGGATCTTAAAATAAACAATTTGTATTGTTCTTGCTTCATATACTCTAATTAAGAAAGAAATTTGTTGCATTTACTTATTTCTTCCCCACACACAACCAAATCACTTCAACATAAAAATGCATTAAAAAATTCCCACCCAGGTGATAACTAATTGGGATTTCATCACCCAACAAGGAAACTAACTCAGTGTTCTATTTGAGTATAAACATTTGTCTGTCAATATATATTGGATCAACACCCGACTCCCTTATCACAACGAGACCGTGAAGTGAGGGGGTAGGTCCCAATACCATGCACATACCAGAAGATGTATAGATTTAGGCCTCATGTACCTTTGGGTATATCGAGCACTCCACCCTTAAACATTCTTGAAACCAACCATAGACTACCATTTCCTAGGACATTCGTTAACCATATTACATATTTCAATCTTTCATAATTAATTAAGATAAAGATAAAACGATATTTTTCTTGCTTTTACTTGTTTGTAAATTAACCTAATTAGTCATTTTTAGTTTTTAGGTGTTTGTTTGTACTTACTGGAAAAAAAGCTCATAATCAAACTATTGAAAACATGTCCACCCCACTACCTATTTCATTTTAGTAACATGTTCCCCTTTATACTACATCATTTCCTAAATCACTTTCTACACCGATGCAAAAAAAAATCCCATTTTATCAAACAATTACATCCACTCCCTTTCCAACACCCAAAAAATTTGGAATAGTTCGAGGCCAAATATAATGAAGAAATGGGACAACAACTTTTGAAATCCACACATCAATATCATAGTCAAATCCTTCATACATATGGACTAGAAGAAAAAAACACATCTTTTCTCCTAGTTCTCAATCAAAGGCACCCGAACCTCCTTTCTATAGTAGGGGAGACCCTGTCTTCGAAGAAATGTTAGATTAAACCCTATTTCTCTTAACGCTTATCTAGAAGCTAGGAGTGTTTCAAATACATCCATTTACACCCCAACCAATTCCATACACCTACAATCCTTCATCTACCATTACACATCTATTTGGTCAAAATAAACAACCACTTATCTAATAGTTGTACTCATATGTACTTCAAAAAATCAATCCAAAACATCAAATGATAGTCAACCCCAAATGTCCAATGTCAACTTCCCTATTCCTATTGAACAATTTGAAGCATCGAATGATTAGTCTTCTACGGTCAACCCGAGACATCTGATGTCTCTTGAGTCCCTATTTATAACCTTCACATGATTTCATCACAAAACACATCTACCCAACAATTTACATCTTCACCAAGCCCTTCTATAGGTTCCACACCTCCTCCAAGCAATACTCGCTACTTCCTTTCCTACCCCTTCAGGTATCTTTTTACACACTAGTTTTTGGTGTAACTCCTCTCCTTCATCCCACATTTATTCTCCTTCATGTAAATTTCCCTCTCACTTTTATTTTTCCTAAATTTGAATAAATTCCATCCATTTAATCACCCAAATTTTAATTAATTAATGGGATCCATGTAAACCCATTTAATAATTAAAATTTGGCATTATCTCACATATCCCAAATTTATTCAATTCATGGGCAATAATACCCATCTAACATCCCACTCCTAAATTCAAAAATAGGAGGCATTCTTACACCTAACCTCATCAATCATGCTCCCCACTCCATATCATATCCTTATCTCTTTGACCTCATAATTCAAATCGTGAGCCCCACTTGATCACATCATGTCTCTTAACCAAGGTTACTTTACCTAACCTAGATTACCTAATAACCCACAGTCTAACCTCACCCCTAGGCTATAAATATGGGCCTTCCCCCTTGTTTAAACAAGTTGGATTTTTTGGAAAATGTTGTTTTGAATTTTTAGCCTCTTGTTTATCATAGTATCCTCATAATGTCCTTGTAATGACACTAGAATCCCCACAATACTCTGCTCATGATTTGGTGGTTCACTTAGCTTGTTCATGTTACATGTTGTGTCTGGATCGATCAGTAGCTCCATCTACATACCATCATCTTCAAGTTTCTTTGTTCATCACTTACATGTTATCCATCTAATCTTGCATTTTATCATTATTCTTTATCACACAAGGTTTGATTGCAGCCGAGGAAGTAAATGATTCTCGGGTCCGCTTTGTCGAGAAGCCCTTGCATAAAATATCTAAGTAATTTTTCTCTAGTTCCTTTGAGTTGTAGGTTTGCTGAGATCGCAGCGAGGAGCTCATTATATACTTTGTGCCTATATCATTCATCACCATATCCAAGGTACTAATCCCTTGCATATTCAAATTTTTTTGTGTTTATTGATTTCTCATATACTAATCTAGACAGGAAGTAAGAAACTCATCAAAATTGGCACGTTCGCATGGGACCAAACCTAAGTTCTAGTCTTTGTTTTGTTTCTTTAGTCATCTTGCGTAGGTGTTGTAAGTATTACAGTTATCCCTAGCTCTCGTCAATTTTGATATCTCTTGCAAATATTTCATTTCTCTGACTCACTTGTTTATAGGGTTTAGTATTATCTCCCTCTATGTGGTGTCATCTTTAGTGTTTAGGTCATCTCGAAGGTAAGTGCTTCGGTTTTAATCAACTTGTTATTTGGTCATTTATAGTTAGTATCGAGTGTATTGTTATTATTAATCATCAAATAATAATCATATTAATTAAATAAATTAAAAATAATAATAATAATATTTTAAAAAATATATCCTAAATTACCCCACTCTACCTAGGCCCTAGTTCCCCTAGCTCACCAACTCGACAGAGCTAACCACCTCACCTCACATACATTATTGAAAATTCCCTACCCGCCTTTCTATCTAACTCCCCTCTACGACCAACCCACTTAGCTCTCCTCATCGATTTTTCCCTTTCCTAACTCTTCTTAACTCATCCCCAATTCCACCCATCCCACTTTTCTCTGTGAGTCCCAACACTTACCCAAGTTTCTTCATCCACTATGCATCCAACTCGAAACCTTGCATTCACCTCACCTCCCTTTTCCAAGTTGACATCTGTCCTAACTTGATTTGGAAAACTTGGTCTCCTTATCATCTCTCAACACAATCTCTGTCAACCCCGAATTGACCTTATCACCAAGTCATTCTTGCCATTGCCACTCCCTCTCAACACCCCATCTCCTTTTTCAAAATCCCGACCTAATTCATTATCTCTCATCCTCATTCCTAACCGACCCGAGATATTCCTCTTACCTTACCTCTCATCCAATTTGACTCTCCCATCCCGTTCCAATGCTCAGACTCACCAACGCATCCCTGTTCCCTCATTTCCTAAAACCAAACCATCATCACCCACACTGAGCTATCTCTCTCCACTTGGATGAGTCATTCCACTACCCCACTCGACCGCCTATCCAACTCCTTCATCTTTTGAGCTCTCATCCTCACTCCCAACACACCGCCTTACCTTACAGCTAGCTTGACCACTTCCTCATGGAGCCTCATCTCCATTTTATCCAACTCCACTCCCTATCATCCATTGATATCCAAAATTCATTCCATGAATTAACGTCCATCGATGTTGCATCTGTAGGAGGTAGCAAAGATCCTTTCACAACATCAAAAGGGAATGATCCTTCATTAGCCATGTAATGAGTAGATCTTAAAGTAAGGCATGTAAGCTCACATTTATACAAAAATGACACAAAAACTATATAATTGTTTCTTGACTTGCATTGAAATCATAAAACAATGGTTTTGAATCATTTTCATCTTCCTGTGATCCACCTAGACTATAATCTGCGTGATTGAAGCAAGATTTACGGATACACTACATGTATTATCTTACATATTATGTATTCAGTATTACGTATTCACCATTTCATACTGCTATCAATTTCCCTACTCCAAACACAAATATCTATCAAAACTTACTTCCAACCTATCTACACCCTCCCCTCAGCTCCATCATCCCCCTCTCCCACTTGGCCATCCCACTTGGCTTCACACTTCCCACAATCCCGACCTCTCACTCCAAGCCACTCGACTTCACCCAACTCCCCTCACCAAGCCAGCTTGGCCACCACATCCCACCAACCTATTCCCTTTCACGTTGACCAATCACCCCCATTTCCACTACAAACCAACTAACCAATCGACCACTTTTCAATCCAAGTCAACTGATTAATTCACCCACCAAATTGATTGACTTTTAACACTACATTATTTATAAGTTTCAATTTCCACATCATCTATTTTGTCTATAATAATCCATTTATCTCAAATAGTCCATATCATTTATTTTGTCCATCATAGTCTCTCCTTTAGAAAGTCAATAATAGTCTATGTCATTTATAGTACTTATATGAGTCCATAGTCTCTCATTTAGAAAATCTTGCATTTATTTCATAATTCGGTCTAGCTTTTCATTAAGTTTATATTAATCTACATACTCATTTATATTATTGTCCGTTATTCGGGTTATCTTTATAAATCTAACACTTATAAATATATATATAGTTTTCTTCCCTTACATGTGTTGTTTTCTTTTAATTTCTTATCTAACATTGTTTTATAGCTTGTTTCATATCATATATATATATATATATATATATATATATATATATATATATATCACACATCATTGGTTTATAGTATATATATAGTTTTCCATTCCCTTACATGTGTTGTTTTCTTTTAATTTCTTATCTAGCATTGGATTTCATAGCTTGTTTCATATCATTCCATTTGAACATCGTAGTACAGAGTTTAATTTTTATTTAGCAAATATTAGATCTTTTAATTCTATCATATTTTTTTATAATCATATTATTTTATTATTCTCTTTTATTTCATAGGTGACCACTCTGCTGGCTATGCCCAACTCATTTCCTTGTCAAAGACATATTTTTATAATGTTTTCACAACCCAAATATATCCCACTTTGAGATTGTTAGCATTACCAATTTAATCTACCTTGAGAAACAAACTTTGAAATCAATTAGGCAATTTTTTTGAAAAAATCTTCACACAGAAGATCTCTACATCTTGAAATTTCTCCAAGTCCTGAAGTTTGAAAATTTAGATTTCAGACTTTGGGGATTTTCCCTTTCGGGGTTTAATTGACTTAAATTTGAAACTATGTTTTTCAAGTTCAAGTCCAAACCTTGAAAGTTTGAAATTTCGGACTTTTAGGGATTTTAGGTTTCAAAACACTAGGTCACGATTATTAGAAAATTCCCTTTGGAGTTCCAAAGTCTGAAACCTCGAAAGTATGAAATTTCAGACTTTCAGGATTTCAGGTTTCGGAACTCTAGGTCGCATGTTTTGAAAAATTCTTTCAGACTTCCGATTACAATGTCCCAAAGTCTAAAATTTCAGACTTTCGGGATTTGGGTTTCAGAACTCTCCCAATCATTTTCAAGTCATTTTCTTTCAAAATTCTAAAGTCTGAAAGTTTGAAATTCTAAAATTTTAGATTCTTGGGATTTCGTGTTTGAAATCTTCCAAGCCTTTTCATGATTTTCATCCCTTAATCTCTGAAGTCACAAACCTTAAAATTATAAAATTTTAGAATTTCGGGCTATTGGATTTCGAGACTTTCGAGCTCTCTGTGCATTTAATTCCCACCTACTTTCATATAGATTGGAATTTCACCATTAATATCAGGTTTTTCTATTTAAATCACATTTTACCTATCATTTTCACTTGACACTTTGCTCTGACAACTAATTTTTTTGTATTTCATACTTTTCGATGTCATTCTCAAGGTATTTTTTATTTTGGTCTTTTTCTTTTTGGTTTAAGATCTTTTTTTTTTTTTCGTTTATTTTCTTTTTCCTCCTCTACATACCTTAGGAAATGAAAAATTTATTTCCCACCATGTTTCCATGATTTGAGTTTCTACAGGCACTCATAGTTTGCAAGGATCCTCTTGAGTTCTCCAATTTTCCCTCTCGCACCTTTTGTTTTTTAGATTTTGGAGATCCACATTTTTTGGAGAAATCTATTTTTAGTATTTGGAGCTTTGGGTTGTTCGATGCTTCTCTTTTTTTGGGGATTGCTCCATTCAAACTTTGGAGTTTTCTTTTTCTATATTTTGAAATTCCTTTCTTGAGAGGTTTCCAGTTCGGATTTTGGACTTCTCCATTTCAGAGATTTACACTTCGGGTTTTTAGAGGTCTCCACTTCGGTTTTGGAACCTATCATTTCAGACTTCTCCACTTTAGGTTTTTCATAGGTTGGAGATTTTCGGGTTTCGACTTCTCTAGTTTGGAGGTTTCTAATTCTCAAGTTTTCAGACTCCTTCTTTGACATTTTAGAACATAGAATTTGATGTCTACTTCCACTTCTAAGGGCAAGGAAAAAATGAAATAATCATTCCTCAGGGTTGCCCCTCACTCTTTCTTATCTTCTAACCTGGGAAACATAGGGGACACCAACCTTGGAAAAATTGATTTTCTAGACTTCTGGGCAAGGGTGAAGGCCCCAAATAAGAAACCCTAGATGTAGGCTATATATGACAGTGGGCTTGCTCTTGCTTCTAGTTTTCCCACATCCATGCATTTCCCAGAATTTGTTTTGGCTATAGCAGCCCACTATGATGAAGAATCTATTTCAGTTAAAGATGCTCGATGGAAAATTTGTGATCTTCTGGACCTAGATTTCTTTGAATATTTTCTCAAAATCCCCAACATTGAAGATTATGCCACAATTTCACCAGAATCAATGGTGGAACATTGGGACAAAGAAGTAGAGTTGTGCACAAGGGTCATGTTAAAAACCTATTTGGCCAAGAGCGTTTCCAAATTGCCAAAGACCATGTATCGGTCAGATTTCATTCAGGAGGTCAGTGACCTTATTGTGCTATTAAGCAGAGTCTCAGGTCTTCCCTCCATGAAGGAATTTTAGGAGTGGATGTTCTTATATATCACTACTATCAAGAAGAATAATAAATTTATCAGATGGGGGAGCATATCAGTAGCTCCATTTGCTATCAGTTGAGTAGAGTGCATTCTTCAAAGTGTTTCTATATGACATCCTTCTTGGTTTATGCCGCAGCTACCATGGGATATTTCACCGGATTGAATACCAAGGGTATTCAAGTACCTCCCAAATCTATGATTTTTATCCTCAACTCACACTGGACAAGGGAAGAAAACACTTCCACAAGATCAATGATGCCTTCTTTGTTGTTATCCTCTACCGTTTCAATAAGGAGCTATATAATTAGAGAATTTCTAATGAATCCTTCAAGGAAGTGCGTGAGTGGGGAGCTATCTACCTTCAGTTCCCCACATTTACTTACATTCAAATTCTTGGTTTCATGGGTGCTCCCAGCAAGCTGCCTAGATGTCCCACTGACAAGTGGGTCTTGTTAGAATTGGTTCGACAATTGTTGGATTACCACAAGATCTAGAATAAAAGGCACAAAGTGGGAATGTAATTCCCTATTTCAATTAGCAGATACACTTGTGAAAATATTTACAAGGCTAAGAATGTAGATGCGTAAATGGCAGAGAGGTAACCTTGAGAACTTTCCATCCATAAACCAATTTTGACTATTGGGGAAAATTCAACGAGATAGGTCGGTCTAGTTCCCATGTGCCCTAGTTAGAAGATATCTGGATCCATTGTCGGGATGAATTTATCATCCGATAGAGAGATTATGAAAGGCTAACTTTGGATGAGGTTCAACAATTTGGAATAGCCAATGTACCAAAAGACATGTAAGACAATGATGAAGTTTTGGATGAATTGTATAAAAGTAATAATATTGCCAATCAACCATTGCCATGGATTGATTGGTATGTGGAAGAATGTTGCAACACAAAGGAAAGGGCGGGACCCATTCTATAAAGAACTCACAGTTGGTTGGTTACCTTGGGAATATCACCTAAGGGGTTAGAGAAACCTACAAATATAGGGGGCCCATCAACCATGAGCCAATCAACACCCACAAAGGGGAAAAGGTCGACCCAAAAGACCCATATGGTTCAAAAAAATATTTCATTTGTTATTGGGAGCTCATCTCTTTCCAAGGCTCATGTTCCCAAAGTCATGCCTCCTACAAAACCTATTACAAAAATAGTTGAAGTTAGTGATTTTCCTAGTTTCCCACAAGATCCATCATTTCCTTCTTCTCTTCATTGCCCCTTCCTACATTAGTTCCTTCCACTTCTACCATCATTTATTCTTTCCCATCACCTTGCATGGCCCAAGTATTCTCATCCCTTCCAGTTCTCTCAGCTGGAGAAACTATTGGGTCACCCATTTCTACTTCACTTCCCCTAACACTTCCATTTTCTTCCATCTCATCCCCTAACATTATTGTATCAACTCCTATGGCTGTCCTCACATCCACCCCATCCATTACTACCACTACCATTCAAATTCCAACTAATGTTACTAGTACTCTTTTGGTGGCTAATGTTTTAGGTATTGAGTCAACTATTCTATCTTCATTAGCATCACCATTCCAGAATGGTTGTTCGACAAACTCCAAAGCAAAAGAAGAAAGTGCCTCTGGGAGATGTAATAGATATGAGCATATTGGAACATACCCCAAAGAGACAAGCCAAGAGGCCAAATATTGTTTCAAGCCTGACAGTGAATGCATCTGGGAATGAGTTGTGGAGGTTTCCACTCCCATTGAGGGAAAAACTAAGGAAATAATTACAGATACAGATTATCGATTTATAGATTCTCATTGGGAAAAGCCACTCATGAAGGAGAAAAACAAGATGTACACACTACTCTTGGAAATCTGCTGGAAAAATATGATAAGGATAAAGCTTCCAAGGATGAGCTTAAGGCCAAGGTCGAGCAGCTCACTACATTGCTATGGAAAGTAACAAAGCCAACTCCATCTACTGAAAGTCTCAACTACTATGGCCATGACAGTTTCATCTACTATTGATGATATTTATTATCATGAGATCAAAAAGATAGGCCAAAAAGGGAGATCAGTAGATGGATGGATGGAACATATAATGTAAGAAGCTAACCCTTTAATTAAATAGGTTGTTGAGATATACAATATTATGCGAGTTAGGAAAACTACTATTTTAAAATGGATGAAGTTTTTTCAGAAGACAATAACAACTTGAATTTGAATTTGGCAACATGGAGTGAGATTAGAGACAAATATTTTGATCTAGTCCTCCAGGAGGATTTAATCAATGATGCTGTAAAGTTGTTCAAATATCAAAAGTCCATGGAATTCTAGTGTCAGGTGCTACAATATTTAATTAAGAAGTTGGATGATAAACGAGTGGAAATTATAGATGCTTTGAATGACATATCGAAGAATTTGATATTGTTAACTATAAATTCTTTAATAAAATATCGATGCTCTTTCATAGGAGCAGATCAAGCACAATTTCAAAGATTTAGTGAAACGTGATGATGAGGTTACCAAAACTTTCGGTAGCAAATCTATTGATAGGTTGGTTTTATGCCAAAATTTCATAGGAAGATTGAAGAAAGTTTTGAGTAAACTTAGAAGATTCCTAGCTAAAATCACGAGGAAAATTGAGATCGTAGATGTGGTAAATCACTACGCATGTGGGCCGGGATGAGGAAATTCAAGGAATCATTAAATGCTTCATCAAGTATAAACATTGAATGGCTACATGGGAGGAAACATAACAAAAACTGCAGATGAGGAAGGCATTGCAAATCTAGGCCAAAGATGAATGGTCATGAGAGGACAGATCCAAGATTTGGATAAGTCAAAGTTACAGGGTTTACTGAGTCAAACCCATGCAACAAACTTGCTATTTTTATGGGAGCCTTTTCCCTTGAATCAATGACATTTCTACAATTAGTAAAATGTTAGTTAAGAACCCAACTATAATGGATCAGCCTAAAGAACTTATAAATAGTTAAGTTTATGGAGTCATTTGAGATATAGATAGATCATATTTTGGTGAAGTTGTTCTTCAAGCTTGGAAGAGTGCTTCAGAGATTTAAAGAACCTTTTAATTATATTCATAGAGATATATTTCCTTGAAGAACCTAATTTATTATGCTAAATGGTTGATTTATATATGCTTTGTGAATTTATCATTCCTTAGTATAGATGGTTAGCTTTCCTTTATTTCAGATTGTTTTGTTTCATGTTATGGAAAAGTGATATAACATCTTTTATGTCAGTTGTGGAAAGAGTGTTTTCCTTCTATTATCTAAAGTTATATTGTCGTTAGCCATCATCAGCGAAGTGAATGTTTGACATGTGCATGTATTTTATCCTCATGGTTAGTTAATTGTGTGTCCAATCCAATTTGGTCTCTCTATTTTGTATGATTCAAGTTTTAACAAAGGAATGTATGCTTCTAGTTTGTGGTATTTTGTGCCCTTTCTAGGTTGCAATAGGTGAAGGTGACTAACGGTGTTTGCATCCTACTCACATTAACCCTTCCTGAGATTTAACATATCCTTTTATTTAGGGCATTTCCGTCCCTAGTTTAGTTTCCTTTTGCAGATCTCTTTCCTAAAACCTAGGAAAATGCTAGTCTAGGATTAGATAGCCATTTAATTGCACTAGGAGTAGTACAATTCTTAGTTTAGGAAAAGGAAGATGGCCTTCTCTAGAGGTTCACCTCAAGCCCAAGTCCCACAGCTTGAGAGGTGATCCCATGTGTTTCACACTAAATGATTTTATTATAGCCTAGCCATTCGTGGGGTGCAGTGATTTGGTGACAATAGTTAGTAATACTAATCGTCGTGATTAGTACTTATTTAGCATCTGTTGTTTTTTGATGGATTGTTTGAAGGATACTCTTTGCTTGTCTCAACTTGCTACTAGATAAAATGGGGAAAGAATTCTCCGGTATTCCTCATTTCCCCCTATTTTCTCCTTTCGCATTATAATTTTCCTTTCAGGAGTGATTTTCTCGCATCAAACTTCATATTTCAAATTTGGTCTAAAATAAACCCCATGCATCCTACCTGCTCACATAGCTTAAATAGGGGTTTAACTCCCTACATCACACATTTTACCACACACTTCTTGAAACCTCACAAATTAATCAACATCTTGAGACATTCCTTTCACTGGTTCACTGATTGGGATTTGATCACCCAACAGAAACTGCTTTGAGACATTTCTCAACCACAAATTATTGGAAACCAAACATATTTTACCTTCTTCTAGGTCCTCTTACAATTATTTTCTTTTTCTTATCACATGTGTTTGTCATAAAAAGAAAGACATAAAAATAATGGTTTGCATAACTTGTCTATTTCAAATGGCACAAAAATTCACCCTAAACATTTCTTGTATGTATCAATCACCACAATTTACCAAAATTCACACTTCTTGTATGTACCAATAATCAAATATGTTAATCCAACCACAAGAATCCTATCAAATATATCCTTCAACTTTAACATACCAAACTTCCTCATATCCTTATATATCCACTCCTTATGTTGTACAACCAAGACATCTTATACCTATCCTACACATACACTAACCATAACTACAACCTCCATGCCTATCACATCAATTACTGCTACTCCTCGGAAAGTTAGTATGATCAATACCTTGTGTTTGTCTCCATCTAGCCCCATGTACACATAATTTCACCATAACTCTAGCTCTCTCAACAACAAATTCTTACTCTATCCCTATAACCTTATACCAATGCTATACCTACTTCATTTACCCCACTTCATGTACCTCAAAAATATCATCCATCCTACTATATCCCTACTTCCCAACATTACACAACCTCCCAACCAATTCGATCTCAACTCTGGATATCTTCCATCAAATCTTCCCAAATCCACCATCAAAAATCCATTTCTACCTTCTACACCACATGATTTTGATTCTTAATCAATTGATGTTGTACATATAGCACCTCTTTCAATACCCATACCCACATCCACCATTGATTCCACACATGAATATACCTCATCCACTCCATCATCTCGCATCCATTCCATATTTACCCATAATACCAACCAAATATCCATTCCCGGTTCCTACACCTACCACATCAGTCATTGAGACCACATCCACAACATCCTCCACTTCACATTATTTGAAGAAACTTTGAAAGAACTTAAAATGAATTCAACTTCAAATAATACTTCTACCTCATCAACGTAACCAAATCAATTTCCACCTTCCTTAGATTCCAACAAACAAATATTCCTTCCTACGCCTATATCAGTACCACCTCTGGATCCTCCAGTGGAAATTATTTTCATTCCTCCCAAGGATGCAACCTCTCAAATATTGCCTCAAAATCCCTTATACAAGAAATTAATATTCCTTCCTCTAAAAAATCCAACCCCACACCCCTTCAACTAAAACTAAAATCATCCAACACTATGAAAACCACAACTACCTTTCCGACCATCAAGATATAAACACAATCAAAATTTGTCCTCAACATCCAAATTATCTCAAACAACCACTTCTTCTCCAAAGAGAAAGAGATTCAACACAGACAAGCACCTCCTAATGCTTTGGTTGAATCATGTATGGAGGTCTTCCAACACTTGTTACAAATTTTTGTAATCACACTTCCGTCTATTAGGGCCTTTGACCCTAGTAGAAAGAATCCATTGTGATTTAATTCCGGCATTTTTTGCATATCATCATACCCCTGGACATGATATTTGACATTTTAGAGCATTTCAAGCCATTTTAAATGACTTCATTAAGGAAGGATACATCCTTCTTAAACCAAACTAGTCTCTTCCTTCCACTTCGACATCCTGCACCTTTGACCTCATCTATCCAAATGTAAATGTCCCCTCGTTCTTCACACACTTCCATAACCATGTCACCTCCAAATGAAGAATATTTTAAAGATGATCCTTCATTGTCCATGAAATTTATTCAAGTAACTCCTCGATCCGGTCCACATGACCACGATCTTTAACTAACATTAAAACTAAAACCAAAACACCAAAATTGCAATGTAATCCATCCCCATCCTCAAAGCATCTATACTGGTTCATACATTGACATCCTAGAATTCCATGTCTAAATCCAAGACAAAACATCATCTTAAAACCCACAAGATTTATCTTCTTTTTGGCACTTCAATTGGGTCCTACACAGATATCCTTCAACATCTAATTCAAAATTTTACGATCATGCTTCCTCCCATTAGACATTGGGATCCTTATAGTAGAAAACATCCATGGTTAAATACCAATTTAATTTTTGCTTATCATCGTGTTGCGGGCCATGAAATTGAGCAGTGTAGGGCCTTTCGGACCATCTTCCATGACCTCATTAAGGAAAATGATTTCCTCATTTAGGGGACATCCTTCCCCTTCCACAACCAATACAACTCATCTTTCTAATTCTCATCCATCGCGTTTCCTAACACTCCCCCATCCACATCTATTCCACCTTTACCTATCATACCATCTATTGATTCTATCTCACTTCCTCTTTCCAAACTTCTACTTATGCCAACCCATAAGCTAGTGTGATTTGTTACCACATCATCCTCTTCTTCCACATCATTTGAAGAATATTGGAAATAACTTCAACTCACAACAACTTCAAATAACCCTCTCATCTCATCTACAGATACTTCCACAACAAACCAACCTTTTTTAGATATCACCATGAAAACACTAATCTTTCCACCCATATCAACTATGACACGACCTTTAGACCCTCCGACTAAAATCAATATCATCCCTTCCAAGAATTCTCCTTCACCATCCAAATCTAAGATCCTTGGTACACTTCCACAATGATATCTTGTGTGTCCCCAAAAGAAGATAGACATTTCACCAACAAATACCAAATATGCATCATCTGTTTTGGGACAACATCAATTTCCATATAAGGCATCACAATCATTCCACCAACCAAAATTAAAAACATCCAACATTCCTTCGAGATTTGAATCTTCCTCTAAATCTTCAAGTTTCACTACAACAGAATCAAAACTATGGAATGACATGACGCAATACTCTAAGAAAGATAATACAACCAAATCCCAAGAAGTTGCATCCAAATCTAAGTCTAAGGATTCCAAAGAAAATACATATACTAACATATTAATGGAATCTTATGTGGAATCCCTTTAACACTTATTACAAATTTCTGCCATCATGCTCCCACCTGTCAAGGAATTTAACCCAAATAGTAAGAAGCCATTTTGGTTTGATCCCCACATCATTTGTGCCTACCATCATCATACCCGGGTCATGGCAAAAGAGTGTTGTAAGGACCTTCAGACTTTCATCCATGATCTCATTGAAAGAGACAACCTTTTTGAGGATTTTCCTTCTATCATTTTATCCACAATTAATTCCATGTCTATCAAAGTCTCTAAGTCTTCTCCTCCATCCTCCATTAACATCTCTCCTTCGCATGTTATTCCTCATATAGAAGGTCCTCCCTTATTCATCAACACTATTTTCCTATGATCCTCAACTCATCTACCTAATCCAAATTTAAGGTTATCATCATCCAATCTCTTTCACTTATCCACATCTACTTTTCCTATAGTGATATAGTCTCTTTCACTTTGGGGAGTATCCTCCCTTGTCCTTGATCATATCATATGTATTAACTCATTTAATATCTAAACAACTCTCCTTTCACGCTGGGAGGCTTTAATCCTTGACATTGTTTTATTTACCTCATCCAAATCCATCCAATCTAAACTAACCCCGTCCAAATCTTCATCTCATTTTAAGCCCACTTTTGTGGCCATGCATCTATCCCTTAGGGGACCATTTATTTTCATCTTAAGCCCACTGTTGTGGCCATGTTTTTCCTTCCATTAAGGGACCATATTTCTATATTTTTCATTAAAGTCCACCTTTGTGGCCATGATTGTGTCATCAAAGTCCTCCTTTGAGGCCATGTTTGTCCTTCCAATAAGGGACCATTTATGTTCATCAAAGTCCGCTTTTGAGGCCATATTTTTCCTTCCATTGAAGGACCATATTTTTCACCAAATTCCACCTTTGTGGCCATGATTGTGTGCCTCTTAAGCCCACCCTTATGGCCATGTTTCGTCTCGATGGGATGCATATATTTTTCTTTCTTATTCAATTTTAAAGGCAACACATATATTCCATCTTATTTTTCTTGTGACGTCTTATCTAATCTTTCAATTTCATCATAAACTCATCATTTTGGTCATTTTCATCCCTCCCCTGAGGGACCATTTGTTTGTCTCATTAAGGATGCATATTTTCACTTCCTAAAAGGGTAGAACATAGTTGTTTTTACCTTCAATCATCCTCCCAAACTTCTTATCTTATCTCAGATGCAACATTAATCAAGGAGTCGATGGTGAATTTTTGCTCCCAACTGGATTGGACCATATATTATCATGCATAAGTATGGGTCTGGGAATTTTCACTTGGCTTCCCTTGATGGTAAACCATAGATCAAACCCCTTAATACATTGCACTTACAAACATTCTATTGTTAATACATGCACATATGAGCATAGTCCTATCTTTAGACCATTTCTCTACCATTACCCCCTTCCGTCTATCATGGTAATGATATGAATTATGTGGTCTACCATCACTGCTTTGATATGACCTTGAATATGAGTACCACGACTCTACTCATAACATATTCATTGTGGATAAGTTCTCCCATTTGGTGATAACCCCATAATCATTACATCCATCACCCTCTCATTATCCTATTGCAGTCATGCAAAGGGTCCAAGGGTGTCTCTTGTATAGTCATCATCCCCTCCTAAGTGGTCTACTTAGCTATTCCCAAATCTCCCCCATATAAAGCTAAAATTCATGCATGTAAAAAGTAAAATCAAAGTTATTAAAAATAGACTGATCCCTCGAAGGATAGATGTTCATGTAAAAAAAAGAGAAAAAGGAAAATAAAAAGAAAAGCAAGCAAATCAAAGTCAAAAGAAAACTCATAAGAAATAGACCGATCCCTCAAAATATGGCTATCATAATATTATTCTTATCCATATTATGTATATAGTATACCATAGCCTCGAAGGATGGCTACTCTTTTATTATGGCATTTATAAGGTTTCCCGCCTTTATCATCCTTCCTTTGTCAGCAATCCCAGAAAGCTTCCCGCATTGATCAGATTTCTTTTATTATTATTCTTCCCCTTTCCTAGAGTTGGGGCATAAACTTAAGGAACAACACCTTTGGAGAACCCTCTTCCCACATAAAAGATACAACTCAAACCCCCTTGTCATGTCAACATTAGCTTGATGAGAATATTTCATTTATATTTCCTTCAAGGATTTTTGGTATAGTCAAATGTCATTGGTTATGTATTAACACTTGTTATTGGCTACATGTGCAATTCCTTAAGTGTTACCTTAGTTTTATTTACCTCCTATCTAGTTTAAAGCATAGTTTTCTTACATGCCCCTTGTTACGGTCATGTGACACTCATCTCATCAAATTCATCTTTTATCATAATCGCATTGTTCAAAATCAAATTTCAAATCATAAATATACATCCATATATTTACTCCTAAGGATGTCCCCTATGAGCGTCATCCATAAAATCATGAAATCAGTTATCATTTTTACACTCTCTTTAATGCACTATTCGGTTTGGGAATTATACTTGGTATCTTGTTGTACTTTGTGAATTCTACTTGAGAATATCTCTCAAGTAGCATTCATTATCTAGCAACTCCTCATCCCCCACCATAACCAATGTGACCTTTCTCCATCCATCCTCTCGCATCGTTCTTATCTTCTCACCAATTAATCACCCATTACCCTTCTCATTGATCTTATTCATGTCTATCACTTACATGAGACAACATCTTCTTCACCATCCCATGTTTTTAATCCACAACTTAGTATGCCTACCTAACTATCCATGTAGGACGAAAATCCTACTCAAAGTGACTGTCATTCTAGACAAGGTCTCATTGTAATCGCTTCATTGACCATTCCTTCCTCCTAGTCCCTTTTTTCAACCAAATTTTATCCTAAACTTCACCCCATCTTATTCTCTATTGCTCTTCTCACCCACTTCATCCTTCTCTGTTGTTTCTTCGATCCTTCACCCGTCCTCCACCTAGATAATTATTGTTGTGTTTTTCCCTTATTATCCTTTTACGGGTGTCTATTTTATCATTCCATTTCCCTTCTATTCTTCTTTCGACTTGATGATCTTACTTAATCACCCACTTTTGTAGGCTTCTTAATTTAAATATATCCCTTTCCTAAGATCCTACCACTTTGTAGAAAATCCTCCACCATTTTCCATTCCATTGAACAATAATTATCACTAGAAATGTCTTCCCACTCCATAACTTCTGATTAATTCTCTTGCATTATCACTCACACAACATGGGCATCCTAATTAAGGATTCCCCTCACACTCTCCATCCTACACCACATCCATTCCTCCATCCATTTATGTTACACTCCTTTGTTTACTTATTTCCTTATTATCATCTTAGTATCCATATTCTCTCATCATTTTACTTACACACTTTTGTAGTATGAAAAATATACTGAGGGTTCTCCCTTCAATCCATTTTTTCATACACTCTTATCATCAATCCTTCCAACCATTCACTTCTTCTCATCATTCTTCTTATTCTTCATCTTGGCGATCCTACTTAACCATTACTATGACATTCCGATCTTACTTAAGAGTATCTCTCTTAGGGATGATATGCCCCCTTTCCTTTCCCCTTCACTCCACATTCCCACCATCCACATTTTTCTTCATTCCCCATAAACACATCCTCTTTACTCCTCTTTCTTCCTCACACAAAATATCTCAAATTCCCCAAATATCATCCCCATCATCCCTCGTTTGGAAATATAACTTAACCAATTCATACCATTTCTTACTATGTCTCATTCCTTCATCCTTCTTCTTCATCTTCATCCAAATCCTCATCCATTACATCCTCCCTCATCATCATCTCCACACAAATAGTTATCACTCCTTTCTTTAATTTTTTCACTTTGGATATTCCTCTTACATTCTTTCATTGTCATCTTCCATTTTCACGCTAATAATTATCAGTGGACTTCTCCTAAAATTCATTTATCCCCATTCTACATGTCCTTGTTCACTCCTTTTTACCTCCTCCATTTTCTCTTCCTTCCTTTTTTATTTTATTCCCTCTGATCATTATCGGAGGATTTCTCCTAAAATCCCTTCGCTAGCATTGCCTTTCCATCTTCCCTTCACCTTCTTCAATATCTCTATTGTCTTCATCATACACCATCTCCCTATTTTCTCATTGTCAATTCCACATATTTTCCAATCCATGTCATTCCTCCCTTCCAGCTTCTCTTTACATGCCTTATAATTCTCACTCTTCACTTCTTATCTCCCATTTTGGTTTCCTCCCTTTTGCATCATTTTCTTTGTTGTCCTCTCCTCCTTTCTACTCCTATTTTATTTCCTTCTCTCGTATCATCTTCATCCCCTCTTCCCCTCACGCTTTCTTTCATCTTACTTCCCTATTGATAACCTAAATCGCCAAAGTGTTGTCCCATCCTTTTTGATCGTCCCATTCTCCACATGAATTTCTATGCAGTCTGTTTCATATTCTTTACCCGGTCTTACTCCTAACACCTTAATTCAATTCCCTTCCCATTTCTGCTATGTCATCTCTTCTTTCCTATTACTTCCACCTTCCCATTACCAAACCTCTTTCTCTACCACCCCTACCTCATTCCATCACTATACATCAGTTTCTTTTCTCTTCTCTCATCTCCTCTACACTCTCATGTCTCCTCATTGTTCCTTTCTTTCTCTTCTCTATTCTACCTCCTCTTTCATCTTCTTTAAATTCTTCATCTTCTTCATTCCCCTTCATCCATCCTTCTCTTCCTTTTTCTTGATGTTATCCCCTACCATCATCATGTCTTATTGTCCATATCTCCTATCATCCTTCTCTAACATTCATCACCTCTTCCTTTTCTCAACTCTATCATCTCTTTCGTAATCCATTATTTCTCTCCCTTTATTTTTGATCTCCATCTCCCTTTCACCCTCTCTTGTCATTTTCTTGTCTTATTCTTCTTTGTCCTTCATCATTTGTTTCTTCCACTATCTCCCCTATTTATTATATTTTTTTCTCTTCTTTACTATGGCACATCTATATTTCTATTCTATACGTTTACTATCTCCTCTAATCTCTTCTCTCTTCTCATCTCATCTTCTTCTTGTTTTTCTTCCTCATTCCCTTCTTCTACTATTCTCTTTCTCTATTTTATTTTTCTTTAGGCCATTCATGCCTTCTCTATTTAGTTTCCCCTTATATTTTCCCACTACCTTCATATTAACTATCTTTCTCTCTCTTTTGTGCTTTCATCTATCTTCTCTCCTCTCTTATCATCCTTCTCTATTATTCTCTTCCACTTCTTTCCATTAAAATCAAGCACAATTCACACTCCTCATTATCTACTGGACGATGATGGTTTCTCTGTCCTATTACACCTCATCCCATTTTTCCTCTTTCATTTTTTTCTCCTCATCCACCACATCTACTCTACTCCATCCCGTGTCCTCTTTCTCTTCTCTATGAATTTTATCTCTTCTCCTCTCGGGAGCGATGTAGTATCTTCCATTCTTGTCAACCTCTCAAGGAGATATCATCATATATATCCTCGTCACATCTTCCTATGGAATTTTTGTCTTGGTGGATATAATAAAGGCCACCACCTATCTGATCTTGGTCTCCTCCATAAATGTTTTCTCTACTTTTTTCCACACAAGTATCTTGACTTCTTATCCTACTTACCGAAGAAGTGGGACTGCTTTCTCTTTTTCACCTACTAATTTTCCATCACTTATGAATATTTCCTATGAAACATGATTACCATCATATTTATCACCCTTTTAGGGAATTCTATCTCACCCTTATATCCTATCTGCTCATCATGTCCACATTTATGATTATTCCCCTTGGGGCATTTTTACTTACATGTCAACCTTCTATATCATGCCTGTGTTTTGAGGCATCAATATTTTCATCCTCGTCCCTTTTATGGATGCATGATTTTTCACTCGATTCCTCGTGTATGAAGGATTTCACATACTCTTCGCATTCAGTTATGCATATTTAGATGTTTTCCTATGACCCATTGGTCATCGTGGTTTACATCCATACTACAATGGTCTCCACCCACTCACTTGGTCCATAGAACATTGTCACCCATCTCTGTTGAGACCGTAATTGTCCTCTACCGATGTGATATTGGAGTCACACCATATTTTTCATTGTTATTACGATCCTTTTTCACCTAGGGCATCTTGCCTTTGGTCATGTCTTTATCCATTCTCAGACACATAACTTCATCCAATCCTTTTTGTTTTTGTCTCATGGCTTGCTATCGCAAACCACTACACAAAAAGGGGAAAATGTAGACACCATTTTTTGGTGTAACTCCTCTCCTTCATCCCGCATTTATTCTCCTTCATGCAAATTTCCCTCTTACTTTTATTTTTCCTAAATTTGAATAAATTCCATCCATTTACTCACCCAAATTTTAATTAATTAATGGGATCCATGTAAACCCATTTAATAATTAAAATTTGGCATTATCTCACATATCCCAAATTTATTCAATTCATGGGCAATAATACCCATCCGACATCCCACTCCTAAATTCAAAAATGGGATGCATTATTGCACCTAACCATGTCAATCATGCTCCCCACTCCATATCACATCCTTATCTCTTTGACCTCATAATTCAAATCATGAGCCCCGCTTGATCACATCATGTCTCTTAACCAGGGTTACTTTACCCAACCCTGATTACCTAATAACCCAAAATCTAACCTCACCCTTAGGCTATAAATATGGGCCTTCCCCCTCATCCAAATAAGTGAAAAATTTGGGAAAATATTGTTTTGAATTTTTAGCCACTTGTTTATCATAATATCCTCATAATTTCCTTGTAATGACACTGGAATCCCCATAATACTCTTCTCATGATTTCGTGGTTCACTTAGCTTGGTTCATGTTGCATGTTTTGCTCTGGATGAGATCAGTAGCTCTAACTACATACCAGCATCTTCACATTTATTTATTCATCAACTTGCATGTTATCTATCTAATCTTGCATTTTATCATTATTTTTTATCACACGGGGTTGATAGCCACGAGGAAGTAAATGTTTCTTGGGTCCGCTATGTCAAGAATCTGCATACATAAAATATCTAAGAATTTTTCTCTAGTGTCTTTGAGTTGTAGGTTTTCTGAGATCGTAGTGAGGAGCTCATCATTTACTTTGCACCCGTATCATTCATCACCACCTCCAAGGTACTAACCCCTTGCATATTTGGCGTTGTTTTTTGTTTATTAATTTCTCATACACTACTTTGGATAGGAAGTAGGAAAATATAATCAACAATCTTCACATGTACAAAAATCTCCATCATGTTGAGTTGTGGAGCTCAATTACTTCAGTTTAGCATGATATATTAAACTTGTAGGAAAACACAGGAATGCTGAAATCAATTATGAAGGGAAAAAATTGGTCACCTATGACCGAAATTGGTTAAGTAAGTAGGAACTGACATTAGTTAGGGCTAACTAGCGTTGGTTACTTGTGCTTGGGTGTTTTATTTAACTCACAAAAATTAGATCTAAATTTAGTATTAAAGCAAATCTATTGATTGTAATTGCATGGATAAGTGCCCTAAGTTTTTATAAGGTATTTATAAGCTAGAAAGATAGGGTTAGGTGAAATATTTAATGATTATTGTGAAAATAATTGTGAGAGAGAATTCTTAGAGAAGAAGGAGCTTGCTTGAGAGAAAGAAAGTACTGTACATTGTGAGAGGTGTGGAAGATTGTAAATCTTATAAAAGATTTGGATAATAGATTGGCTTGTTTCTTGGTGGATGTAGCCCACAATGGGTGAAGCACATTAAATCGGTGTTAATTTATATCTCTTGTTTTTTATATTTCTTTTGGTAGAATATATATTTTATTGCATGTATGCTTAGATCTGATATATTATCTATACAACCTTGTGCTCACCCCAACAATTTGTATAAGAGATTTGTTTGAGGGTTTTGTGTGTTGATATATTTACTCACGAGAGAATTTTCTATTGAGTGAAAGCTAGAGAAATGGAAAAAGAAAACAAATACAAGGTAGAGAATTTTTATGGCTGAAATTATCAATTATGGAAGATGCATATTGAACATTATCTATATTAAAGAGATTTGTACTTACCCCTAGATGAAAATTCTAGACCTATGAAGATGACTAATGAAGAATGGAAGATTCTTGATAGAAAGGCTTTGGGATATATAAGATTGAGCCCTGACAAACATCCATGGAATCCAATATTACATAACCGACATCTACGGTAGAGTTAATGAAATCTCTTGATAATTTATATGAAAAACCTAGTGCTTCAAATAAATTTTATTTGATGAAGAAACTATTTAGTTCTAATATGCATGAAGGTGGATCTACATCTATTCATTTGAATTATTTCTAATCCATTGTACATCGGTTAAAATCATTATATTCCATTTGATGATAAAGTGAAAGCACTCTTATTCTTATGTTCTTTTCCTGATAGTTGGGATAACTTGGTAATGGTTGTTAGTAATACAACATTTGCTAATAATATTTTGAAGTTTGATGATGTGGTTAGTATAATTTTGAATGAAGAAATTCACAGGAAAATTACAGAGGAATCATCATATGGGAATGTTTTGAATGTAGAAAACAGAGGCAGGCAGAAGGAGAGATCCAAGAGTAAGAATAATGGGAAATCAAAGTTAAGGAATGGAATATCTAAATCCAGAGGTAACAAAATTACCTATTGGAATTGTGGAAAGCAAGGAGATGTAAAGAAAAATTGTTGGCCAAAGGATAAAGAGAACCAACACCTAGACAAAGGTAAATAGTCAAATAAAGAGGAAAATGTTATAGTAGAGGTAATGCAAGATGATCTTATTATTTCTTTGGATAATAGAGTAGAATAATGGGTTTTAGATTCAAGATCTTCTTTCCATGCAGCCCCTAATAAGGGTTATTTTAGAAATTATATCCAGGGCAATTTTAGGCATGTTTATTTGGGTGATGATGAACCTTGCGGTATTACTAGTAAAGGGAGAGTTAATCTAAAATTGCATAATGGAAAGACATGGGTATGGAAAGATGTGAGGCATGGGCCAAGCCTCAAGAGGAATCTCTTTTTACAGGGAAACTAGGTGAAGATGGTTACACGGTTACATTCACAATGAGACTCTTGGAAATTCACCAAGGGTTCCTTTGTTGTGGCAAGAGGCAAGAAGGTAGGAACATTATATTTATCTACCTATGTTACTAATTCATTTTCTATGTTATCTACTTCAGATTCAGATGCATGCATGTGGCATAATTGGTCAGGCCATATGAGTCAAAAAGGAATGCAGATCTTAAAGGATAAGGGTAAGTAATCAGATTTGAAAGATTTAGATCTTAATTTCTGTGAGCATTGTGTCTTTGGAAAGAAAAAGAGAGTGAGATTTCTCAAAGTTGGAGCAACTAAGGAGCATAAATTGGAGCTTGTACACTTAGATGTGTGGGGACCAGCCTAGGTAGCTTCTCATGAAGGATCCCAATATTATGTTACTTTCATTGATGAAAGGTATGGGTTTATTGTATTAAACATAAATCTGATGTTTTTGAGACTTTTAAAAGATGGAAATCCCTTTTGAGAATGAATCAAATTCAAAGTTAAAGTTCCTTAGATCTAACAATGGTGGTGAATATTGTAGCAAGGATTTCAATGATTATTGTTCAGTGAATGGAATATTTAGAGAAATGATGGTTCCAAGAACACCATAAAAGAATGTTGTTACTAAAATAATGAACATGACAATCATGGAATGTGCTAGAAGTTTGAGGATACATCCTGGATTGCCCTTACAATTTTAGGAAGAAGTAGTTGATACAACGGTTTAGTTGATTAATAGTGGGCCTTCAAGTTCACTAGAAGTAGGAATACCAGAGGAATCTTGGACCAGAAAAGAGGTAGATCTTTCTTTTCTTAAATTTTTGCTTTAGAAGATTTTGTGCATATTGATAAGGAAAATAGGAAAAATTTGGATGCAAAATCAAAGAGATGTACTTTCATTGGTTATGGATTTGGTTGATTTGGATTTCTTTTTTGGGATTTTGAGAATTCTAAAATTATTAGGAGTCATGACATTGAATGGAATGAAAAGAGAATGTGCATGAATCAAATTTTGGTACCCAAGGATGAACTGGTTGAGAATTTTATAAATGAAAATGAACTCTCAGATTTAAAAGTCATATCTATAGGGTTACACGATGGCGGTGTCGGTTGATCCATGACCGAAATCAGTCGGTTGAAATGATATCGGTTATAGGAGAGCCAAACCGAAATTGGTTAGATGAACTGGTGGTGGCTATAGGTGACCGGTGTCGATCCACTGTCGAATTGGAAATTTTATTTTTTCTAGAATGAGGTCTAGAATGAGTGTCCGATACCCCAAAATCCTATGGGAAGGTCACAAAGGGTAATTAAACCTCCGAAATATTTACACCTTCTCTATCTTATTTATTGTTGAATGATAATGGTGAACCGAGAAAGTTTTGAAGAAGAAATACAAGATGATACCCACGTCAAGTGGGGCATGGCATGGATGAGGAGATGGACTCCTTGGAACAATACCAAACTTGGGATTTGGTTAAGTTTCCATCGGTAAGAGGACATTGCATAACAAATGGGTTTACAGGATCAAGGAAGAAGAGGGTGGACATAAAATATACGAGGCAAGGCTTGTAGTAAAAGGATTTGCACAGAAAGTAGGTATTGAATTTGGTGAAATATTTTTTCCGTTGTCAAGATGACTTTTATTAAATGATCTTGTATTGAGTATAGTTGTAGTAGATGATTTAAATTTAGAGCAACTAGATGTGAAGACAAATTTCCTTCATGGTGATTTGGATGAAGAGATTTATATGCAGTAGTCACTTGGGTATGAAGTCAAGGGTAAAGAGAAATTAGTGTGCAGGTTAAAAAAGAACCTATATGGGCTCAAACAAGCTCCAAGGCAATGGTACATGAGGTTTGATAGTTTCATACATGAGCATGTTACTTGAGATGTGAATATGATCATTTTGTTTCTTTCAAAACCTTGAAAATGGGAGCTATATTATTTTGATACTCTTGTATGTGTATGATATGCTTATTATAGGATCTAGTATGTAGAAAATTGATGAGCTTAAGGAAAGCTAGCTCACACATTTGCTATGAAGGATTTATGAGCTGCAAAAAGAATCATTGGCATGTAAATACACAGAGACAGGAAGAACAATGAATTGTATTTGTCTCAAGAGGATTATATCTATAAGGTTTTAGAAAGGTTTAAAATGTAGAATTCAAAACATGTAAGTACACCTATGGCTAGAAACTTCAAATTAAGCAAAGATCAGTGTCTTTCATCACATGAGGAGGTCAAATACATGACATAAGTACCATATGCTTCAATAATTGGGAGTCTCATGTATGCTATGGTTTGTACCAAACTAGACATTACACAGGAAGTGGGAGTTGTGAGTAGATTTATGGCCAATCTAGGTAAAGATCATTGGAAAGCATTCCAATGGATACTCGATATTTGAGGGGGACATCTAACATGCAGTTATGCTATGGAGGTTCAAATATTTCTTTATGTGGCTATGTTGATTCAGATATGGCTGGATATTTGGATGGTAGAAGGAACACTACTGGATATATTTTCATAGTAGGTTCAAAAATAGTTATTTAGATTTCAAGATTGTCAAAGGTTGTGGCTTCGTATACTACGAGGGGCTAGAAAAGAGATGATATGGATGAGCAGGTTCATGGAAGAGTTGGGAAAGGAGCAAGATGATTACAAATTGTTCAGTGATAGTCATAGTGTAATTCATTTGGAAAAGAACTCAGTGTTTCATTCTAGAATGAAACACATTCAGTTGAGGTATCACTTCATATGACAGGTATTGGAGGATGGGAAACTGAAATTGGAGAAGATTCATACGAGTGAAAACCCTGCGGATATGCTAATGAAGCCATTAGAAAAGAGAAGTTGGAGCTACACTCCACTTCTATTGGTCTTCAAGTTTGAGACTTGAAGAGGAAGAAACAAAGCTAAGGAAATGATCTAAGAATGATGTTGTATAAGTATAGTGCAATAATTTATCTCCAAGTGGGAGATTGTTGAGTTGTGGAGCCCAATTACTTCATTTATCATGCTATATTAAAATTGTAAGAAAACACAAGTAACCAACATCGGTTATGAAGGTACGACATCGGTGACCTATGACTGACATCGGTCAGGAAAGTAGGAGTTGGCATTGGTTAGGATTAACTGGATTCGATTTACCTATGCGTGGGTGTTTTATTTAACTCACAGGAATTAGATATAAATTTACTATTAAATAATATCTATTGACTATAATTTCATGTCTAAGTGACCTAAGTTTTTATAAGGTATTTATAAGCTAGAAATCTAGGGTTAGATGAGAGAGTTAATGATTATTGTGAAAATAATTATGAGAGAGAATTCTTGGAGAAGAAGGAGAAGCTTGAGAGAAAGAAAGTATTGTACATCATGAGAGGTGTGGAAGATTGTAAATATTCATTGTATATCTTCTAAAAGCTTTGGATAATAGATTGGCTTATTTCTTGGTGGATGTAGCCCACACTGGGTGAACCACGTTAAATCTGGTGTTGATTTATATCTCTTGTTTTGTATATTTCTTTTGGTAGAATATCCACTTTTATTGCATATATGCTTATATATGATATATTATCTATATAACCTTATGTCAACCCCAACACATTGAGTTATGTATCCTTTTCTACTGTCATATCTTCACAACTAGTTACTAGCCATGTTCAAAACATGACCATGTCTATCCCTACAACTACACCACTAATCAATACCAGGTTCCATTTCTAAGTACTAACCCTATTTCACAACACATACCAAAACCATCACAACTGTTAGTCTCCA
The DNA here is from genome assembly GCA_018340775.1 of Taxus wallichiana var. yunnanensis. Classification (NCBI taxonomy): domain Eukaryota; kingdom Viridiplantae; phylum Streptophyta; class Pinopsida; order Cupressales; family Taxaceae; genus Taxus; species Taxus wallichiana. The sequence continues at coordinate 397,410 of CM031235.1, forward strand.
TGCCACAATATACACCTCTTCAAAACATTCCACATCATAATATCCCACAACAAAACATTCCACAACACTCACCATCCTCTTCTTCTTCTCTCTGCTATATCATTCCAATAGTCACTTACATAATCAAAACCACTCACTTATACATCAATGCCATTTAATTACTAGTACAAACAACCCTCACAACCTTTAACATCCCAAAAACTATTATGTCTCAACAAAACATCCCTTATCAATATAATATACCACAACAAAACATCCCACAATACAACATATGGTGACAATACATATCTCAACAAAACATTCCATAAATAATATCTCACAACAAAATTTCCTTTACCAAAGTAGAATGTTCCTCAACAAAACATTCCCCAATAGAATATTCCCTACAAGCAAGGAATTCTTCAATAGTATCAAGCATACCCATAACCTAGCCATTATTTATTTCAACTTGACTCATCCTTGTAGAAAAAAATCAACCCAGATCCTCTCCTAACCCTTATGAACCCCATATTTAGTCTTGAATATACTTCATCTCCATCTAAGAATGTGCTCTCCTATGACCAAATTTTCAATGAGCCCATTCTCACTTCAGACTATATAAATCATATCCACCTCATTGGAAAATTATGAAGTTCATCAAATTTTATAGCAAGGAAGATCCCCAATAACACATCTATGCCTTTCATCACACTTGTTATCTAATAGCTCACAATCAAGACCTTATGTTAGGACCTTTCCCATGTCCCTTACCGGTCCTACCTTGGATTGGTACAATAACATTCCACAACATTCCTTATTATCCTTTTCTGACAACTCACCAAAATTTTCTTAGAACACTTTTCCATAAACATAGCCCAAAAAGTCGGCATCAATGACCTATATACCATTAAATAATTCAAGAGGAATCTATTGCTGATTTTGTCACCTACTTTGGAGAGGTGTAATTAATCAATTATCCTTTTCATTTCCACAAACAAAACTAATTGAATTTTTCTACAACTCATGTGCCAAACATATCTCATCCACATTAAAAATAAAATCATTTCAAACTTTTGATGAGGCTTTTACCATGATACATAAATTAGAATTGTGAGCTCTAGAAGATGGTTGGGTTAAGCTTCGTCCCAAGAAACCAAAATTTGAGTTTCCATATAATTTATCATCCAATCCCAATAATTCTAAAACATTTTCCAACACTGTCATAGTTAAATATTCTCCTAAGGAAAAACCTATTACCGAGCGTTCTTACCAACAATGTAGCTACACACCTATTGGAGAGACTTATAATGCGCTTTTGACAAATTGCTTACCACCAACATGATATGTCTCACACCTATTCGACCTATTGTCACATCATTATCTAAACCCATTTGGTATCGAGGTAATGAATATTTTAAATACCATAGGGTTAAGGGACATGACATCGAAAGGTGTTGCATGTTCTGTAACATACTTCAAGACTTGATCGAAAGGGCGAACTTCACCTAGATAATCAAAATGCACCTCGAATCAAAATCTTGACATATTTAAGAATTATTTTCTAAATCACATCTCATCCTCGGATCAACTAAAAATGAATTTTGTTCACACCATCAATACAATAACAAAGATATAGCCTATCCTTGAATCCACCTCGTTACCTATCAAATCAAATCTGTAGAAGAATCAACACCAGTATCCAATGATCCTAAAACTATGACTATTGAATCTTCACCTGCTTAAAATATTACTAAAATTGTTCCCATATCCTTGTCACATTGCATTACCAAATCCATACTTGTATCCTCTACATCTTCCAAAACCAAACCAACGCCACATCCATAAACAACCCAAAACACCCTTTACCTAATGGAAATCGACTCTTTTGCATCCTCATCAACCACACCTAGTCCATCTAAAACATCAAAAGGACCTCATAAATAAGGTATTGCTCAAATCTTCAAAATCCCCAGTATGTATTTTTAGATAAAAACCCTTTTCGTAGACCTTGCTCCATTGTACACATTAATCACCCTATTATTTTAGGGTCAAAGATCACCTACCAAGCCCCTACACTAACTCCATATTTTTCACCTATTGCACATTCAAAATATCCTCAACGGTAGGCATCTATACTAGGTCCTCATCCTCACCCATCGCATAATCCAACTATCCTCACCAATGGCTGCCCATATAGGGTCCTCTTCCTCCCTCCATTATGGCACCTAGAAATCCTTCATGGCCAACAACTAAAAAATCTATCTTACTTCCTCTAGAGAAGAATATAGATGCACCCTTGTCCCCATCCACATCTACACCTAAGGTAAGTTATACTACCATCTTAGATGACCTCCTTCAGTGGTCACTTATTACACTACCACCTCCTAAGTAGTCAGATCATCAAGGATGGAAACCTTCCTAGTATGACTTCAATGTTTTCTGTGATTACCACAGAGCATGATGACACTTCATAGAAGATTGTAGGGCCTTTAACTTAAAATTTAAATAAATTGTAAGCCCCGCTCTTCCTTTTTCTCAATCAAACACAACACCAACATTAACATCGTCATCATCAAAACCTGAAGAATCCATCCCTAAAATGCCATCTCATTAATTTGATGTCGTACACATCACTACTCATTCACAAAACTATGATAATGAGCCATCTAAGCCTAAGAAAAGTAAAACATTCATCACCATACCTCCACCTCTCTAATTATCACTTCATCCGATAAACTCAAGGTATATATTTCCTTATCTCCTGAAAAATCTAATCAAACATTGTCACACAGAACAATAATTTCAATATAAGCACCAACACCCCCTTTCACTATGGTACAAAAGGTTGTTATCAAGAAATTACACCAATACCCTGTCAGGATGTCACTTTATGAACTAGTTCAAACATTTCATTCTCACAAATAGGCTATGATATAATCCCTCTAATCCATAATTGTGCCTACCAATGATCTGGTTCCTTTCACAAACTTTATAGGTTCCCTTAAAGCATCTGCCGCTATATCATTTGAACCATTTGAAATTCCCTCTCTTAGACCAGAGGACCATGACCTACCACTCTTCATTACCACTCAAATCAATGACATCTCCATCAAGAGGGTCATGATTGATAGCGATGACACAATTAACATTATATCCTCCCTCCCCTTTGACCAATTTAAACTACCCAAAGCCGTTATCGCTCAAACTTCGAGTTTCTTGAGAGATTTTAATGACAATATTACACCTACAATATGCATTGTTATTCTACCACTTAAAGTTGATGTTAAAACCCCCTACGAGTTATTCTACATTATAGAAGGAGAGTTTAAATACAATAGGTTATTAGGATGCCCTTGGATATGCACCATACGATGTGTTCCTTCGTCCCTCCATCGTTACCTCAAATATGAACATGAGGGTCGAACTTTCACTATCCCCACCATTCGTTGATTTGTTTACATGATGTACCACAAAATGACATCCTTGTACCTAAATCCATATCTCGAATCATCGGATGAAGCATCTACTAGCATATATATCCCTTATTCTAAGCTACCGATGACTCCTCTCTCGGTGAATCTATAAAATGTCTTACACTCGAGGAATACCATCTCCTCATTCTTAATTCCATCCTTTCATCCAAAAATATGGCCTCCTTATAACCCACGTATGAACCAAATGTAGGAGATGTTGTCTCTTATGGTCCTACTTATCTCAAAACAATCCTCATCTATGGGAGACTTAATAATCCTCAATCCCATGTTATCAATCCACACCATGCCATGTCATTCACATTTGGACTTCAAATCCCTCAACAACCGAAACTTTTCTTGTATGTATCTTCATCGTTGTGCAAGGAAAGGTTTTAGCCTCGGTCGATATGAGCAAGGAACCCGTGACTTGGTCATCCTGTGTTCTCTTAAAGCCTATGAGAAAAGTGGTTTAGGTTATAAAAATTACAACTCCAAAATATGCAAAGCCATTACATCCAAACTTGCTACATCCATGACTATTTCCAAATTAGAATCTTCATCACCAAAAAACCTTGTAGATATTATAGATAGAAATGAAAATGTATCCATCCCACCTAACTTTTTTTTAAATCAATGCTATATATTTAGGACCACTTACTTATAAATCCAATCACTCCACTAAATCATTACCCCTTATTTTTTAGAAATGGTTGATGAAGATTCACCTACTGTAGATATCCTCCAGTGTCAGGATGACCAAAATATCCTTTCCCATATGGGAGATGAAGACCATTTTCTTTAAAAATCCCTACCATCTGACACACCAACTCTCCTTAATGAATCCACCCTCGACGTTAACTTAAGCACCCTTAAGGATATTTGCATAATTAAGGTTGGTTAATATTTGAATCCACAAGAACTAGACAATTTCACTTTGTTCTTAGAAAAATATTACCAAGACTTCACTTGGTCATAAAATGATATGCCTAGAATTGATCCCAACATCATCATACACAACATAGTCACGTATCCCAAAGCTAAGTCGAGTTAAATAAAAATCCATAAAAATGCATCCCGTATATCTCTCCTTATTAAGGAAGATTTGCAATGCTTCTTATCTGCCAATTTTATCATACCCATTGATTATCCACAATGGGTTTCTAACATCGTCCCCATAACTAAAGCTTTAGGAAAGTTATGCATTTGCATAGATTTTAGGGATCTCAATCTCCTATCCTAAAGATGATTTCCCTCTTCCAAACATAGATCAACTCATCGACCTAATAGTTGGCCATGAAATGATTTCCCTCATGGATGGATTTTCTAGTTATAATCAAATCCTCACTACCCCCATGATCAACACAAAAATTATTTCATCACCCCTTGGGGAACCTTCATTACCATGTCATGCCATTTGGTCTTAAAAATGCAAGGGCTACTTATCAATGCACCATGACATATATTTTTCATGACCTCATCCATAAGACTATCAAAGATTATGTTGATGACCTTCTAAGAAAGTAAAAATCATGAAAAAACCATCTCAACATCCTTAAATCAATCTTCACCCATCTCATCCAATTTTTCTTCGTTTCAATCATGTAAAGTGTGTTTTTAGTGTTGCAGAACGGAAAACTTTTAGGACTCATCATATCTATTCAAGGCATTGAAGTTGACCTAACAAAGATTAGAGAAATCATTGAAATTCCTCCACCATCTAATATTTAACAACTACGTAGCCTCCAAGGAAAATTACGCTTAATTTGATGTTTCATATCACAACTTCACGACCATTGCCAACCATTTCACCATCTACTCTACAAAGATGTGGAGTTCCATTGGGATTCTAATTACCGAAAGGCATTCAATGAAATCAAGGAGTATTTATTATCACCTCATGTGCTTACTCCACTTTGTGAAGGGGATAAATTTTATCTATACATATTCACTCTAAAACATGCACTAGGATCTATGCTCACCCACCTTGATAATTCAAGTTGAGAATAGGCTATATACTACATTAGCCACACACTTCATGAGTATGAAATATACTACACTGAAGATGAAAAATTATGTTGTGCGTTACATTTTTCCACCTCCAAAATTTGACATTACCTCCTCAATCACAAGACATATATCATCACTAGTTTTAATCCACTTAAAACCATGTACTCTAAACCTTATCATAATTATCACATAACTTGATTTCTTATGTTCATGATTGAATTTTACCTCAAAATTATATCATAAATATCTATTAAAGGTTAGGTAATTGTAGATCAACTCGCTGATGCACCCCTTCCAGATAATCAACTCTCTCATGAATACTTTCTCAATGAATCCATCAACAACATTGATGAATCTGAATTTATCCTTGTTAGAATGACTCTTTCTTTTGATGGTTCTAAGTGCCAAGAGGGGGAGGAGATGAAGTTGTTATCATACCTCCTGGAATATTCCACTTCCATTATCATTAAAACTTAACTTCAAATGTACTAATAACATGGCAGAATATGAAGCCTTAATCATGGGTTTGAATACTTCCATTCTCTTAGGTGTCCACATTCTAGAAATCTATGGAGATTCACAACTTGTTATCAGTCAAGTTAAAGGAGAATACCAATGTAAAAATGAAATGCTCCAAAATATAAATCTTTCTTCGAATTCCTCCTTGGTGTATTTGATAATTATACCATTCAAACTATTCCACGATTTGCTAATAGGTTTCAGAGACACTATGACATCTCTAAGATCCATCATCCCTTTAGAAATGGAAACTCAAAAGATAAAAATAAAATGTCCGTAGTCATTCAACACTTAGACCATCCTTCACATCAAAATGAGATTCCTCCTATTAATTTCATTGACAATAATCCACTTGACATATGGTACACTCAGATATATGATTATCTTGCCAAATGTAAATTGACATCAAACTTATCACATGGTGCTAAATGATCATTTCTTTAATGTGTCACTTGATTTGTCATTATAGGTGACATCCTTTATAAATTTAGATTTGATGGTATACTATTATGATGCCTTAAATCACATGAATCAATTAAAGAAATCGAAGAGGTCCATGATGGCATTTGTGGTGGTCACTTCATGGCAATGCCATCACTAAACACATCATATGGCTAGGGTATTACTGGCCTACCATCACTAAAAATTGTTGTGCATACGTAAGGAAATGTTTTAAATTCTAACTCCACTCATATTTCATTCACATTCCTAGTCAAGCATTACAACCCGCTTAGGACTTATGGCCTTTTTCTTAATGGCAGTTGGACCTCATTGGTGCTATCAATCCTAAATCATCCCAATAACATCATTCCATTATCACAACAACCAAATACTTTACTAAGTGGCTTGAAGCCATCCCTTTAACCTTAAAAAATCAAGTCCTATCACTAACTTCATATACCAAAATATCATATGCCATTTTGGTATCTAGCATAAAATCATCACGGATAATGGAAAGTCCTTTAAAAATAAAGAAGTTAAAATATCGTGATATGCTCAACATCAAACTTAGTTTCTCATTCACGTATTATCCCTAAGAAAATTGATAGGTAGAGGCCTCTAACAAAACACTTAATAAAAGTCTTATGAAAATAGTAGACAACATAGGTAGGAATTGACATCTCTAGATTTTTTTCTCTCTAAGCTTATCAAACTAGCATCCACACAACCTACAAGTGTTATTCCTTATTCACTCATCTATGATGCGAGGTTGTCTACCTCTCTGTTTTCCCCTCAAAATTTTCCTTCTTTTTTTCAAAGTTTGGACTTAGAAATTTTGAGTTGTTACCCTTTGAAAATGGTCCAGTCTGAGTATTTTGAAATCTGGCACTTTCCAAGGGATCAAGGATTCTTAGAAACACCTCCATCAGATAGATAATTCTTTCCCCTTTCTAGAAAGGTAAGGAAGTCCTCCTAACTCCTTGTATTTTGTAAGTTATGGCTCGACAGAGTTTGGAGGAAAATTTTCCCTGGCAGGCCCGCAGAGGTAATGAGGAAATTTTGCCAAGGAAATTGGCCGGTTGGTGGAGGCGCGAGAGAGAAATTTGACACTTATCCTTTTGGCTAAAAAAATCAAAGGTGAAATGTTGGACCGCATCTCCGCATTGAATCAGAAGGTGCCACGTGTCCACATTAGCGGTGGAGGTCGAGGCCGGCAGAGCACTTTGGGAAAAAAATTTTTTGTGGGAAAAAAGGGTGAAATGTTATTCTAAAGCCCATGAATGAACCAAAAAGTGCCACATGTCGTCGGGTTGGTGAGGGCGTGGAGATTTTGCGGAAAAAATTCCCAATTTGAAAAATGAGGGAAAAAGGTCACATTTTGGCCCACAGAGACCAATTTTTCCCTAATTTTGCCAGTTTTCCCTAAATCTTAAGGAGTCTATATCTTTTGATCTAGAGCTCAAATTTTCACATTTTGAAATCTGGCTAAGTATTTTGAAAATGGTCCAATCTAAGTATTTTGAAATTTGGAACTTCCCAGGGATCAAGGATTCTTAGAAACACCTCCATCGGATAGACAATTCTTTCCCATTTCTAGAAAGGTAAGGAAGTCCTCCTAACTCCTTGTATTTTGTAAGTTATGGCTTGACAAAGTTTGGAGGGAAACTTTTCCTGGGCAGCCCGGGAGAGGTAACGAGGAAATTTTGCCAAGGAAATTGGCCGGTTAGGCGGAGGCGCGGAAAGAAATTCAACACTTATCCTTTTGGCTAAAAAAATCAAAGGTGAAATATGGGACCGCATCTCGCATTGAATCGAAGGTGCCACGTGTCCACATTAGCAGTGGAGGTCGGGCCATGGAGGACTTTGGGAAAATTTTTGCTTGTGGGAAAAAGGGTGAAATGTTATTCTAAAGTCCACGGATGAACCAAAAAGTGCTACATGTCATCGGGTTGGCGGGGCCGTGGAGATTTTGGGGAAAAATTTCCAATTTGAAAAAAGAGGGAAAAAGGTCACATTTTGGCCCACAAACCCAAATTTTGCCCTAATTTTGCTTTTTGCCTAAATCTTAAGGAGTCTATATCTTTTGATCTAGAGCTCAAATTTTCACATTTTTGGTATTAATGGAAAGATGGTGAAATTTTCCACATGATGGAAACTTCAATTTTAAATTTTGATGGATTTTTGTCTCTGCTAAAATAAAGAAAATGTCTCTGGCATGCAAAAATGTAAAAAGTTTCCCCGACTCCGCTCCAATGTTGTCCCGCCATGTGTATGGCTCATATTTAAAGGTGTAAAAGATAAATATAATAGTCCACATTCAATCTGGAAAGTTTGTAACCATTTTAATTATTAAATTCTCTAGATTTCCCACCATGACCATTTTTTCGCAAAAGAAGGATATAAAAAGGTGTCAAATGATTGGATCTCGATTTGTAACTACTTCTTGGCCATTTGGGAAGTTGTAACTACCTCATGTGAGCTATTTCATGACTTTTGGAAGTCATGGTAGAGGTTGGAATTTGATTTTTTGAAGAATGTAAATAATTTTTAGGAACAGAGGACAAAAAACAATAGTCACCATTCTTCCAAGCTTTTACTTTCTATGAATTTCTTCCATTTCTTTTCATTGTACAAGTTTTTACTTCAGCCGATAAGAAAAGAAGGATTTTATACCCTTTGATAGAGGATTCAATTGGTACTTTATGACCAATGCATTTTTATTCCATCTTGTAGCTCTGGTTTACGAATTTGTATTCTTCTTCCATTTTAATGCATGTTATAAACTTTATGATTTATGTTTGTAGGCCTCTGATATTCTACCTCCATCATTGATCTCCTTCCCACTCCCCTTTCCCACTCTCAAACCACTTTCTGTCCCTTGAAAGAAATTGCAGGGCTTTTCCATAGAGTTAGTGGAGTGCCCTATGGATCTTTGGTTGAAAAACCACCATCGAATCCATTTGTTTTTCATACATAATATGACAGCTACATGTTATAAGTAGAGGGACTTAGATTCCCATAGTGTTGTTTTGGAAACCACCAATTCGTCCCCCAAGGTTAATTTCTAAGCCAACAATTTTGGCATCCACCGTGGGGCAGATTTCGCAGACATCATCGTACCTAGAAATGACCATAGGGTCATTAAATACCATTGGAGTTCATTGAAAATTTGAAGTTTCTTATGATCCACACGGATACCAATCATGGAAACTCTCACACATCCTCCTATTGAAATATCTAACTTTCTCTTTCACATTGAATAAGATATCATTTCTTACCTAAGGAGGTTGTTTGGCATAAAAGGAAAAGTGTAAACCATTACTCTATTGCTTCAAAAAATTTGGATCAAGAAGAGGAACTTGTTATTGAGCTAGAGGAACAAAGAAAAATCTTGGCATCCCAAAGATGACAATAAGTCTTCAAGCTAGTAACGAGAAGTATACCCGGTAGTTGAGATCGGGAGGACCTATTAATCCTACTCTTGATGAGCTTAAGGAAGAATAACAAGAGCTAGAAAGAGAGGAAGCAAATAGAGTTCAAATTGAAAGGGAAGAAGTGATTATGG
>CM031235.1:407493-535252 GCA_018340775.1 Taxus wallichiana var. yunnanensis
AAAGTATATTTAATAGTTTTAAATGTTATCAACTCTTCGACAATGCACACATTGATTTAGACTTACTTAAATGCTTAAATAGGTATTAAAATAATAAAAATAAATTTTATAATATATATATATATATATATATATATATATATATATATATATATAAGGTAAAAATGTAAAAATGTAAACCTCTATTCTTCCTCTATGTTGCATGTATGAAAATGATAAAACATAAAATTTATTCTTTCTCTATATTTACCTTATGAGAATGGTTAGAATGGGCATATGCCCATTCTCATATAGTTAATATTCACTTTGCATGAATGACCATCTACCCATTCCAAATATCCTCAAAGTGGGAAGATGCCCATTCTCGTACAAAAAATGTGAAGAAAGAATGGGAAGATGCATATTCGAGTTCAAAGTGTCCATGTTTTGTGCTTTACACTCCTCGCAAGCCTACCTCATAGTGTCTTATTTTCTTGTGTTTCAGACCTATGTGGATGCCATACAAATTACTTATTGTATTACTTTAATTAGAATAAGGAAGGTACTTTGTATTTCAATATTACTCATATTATTTTTATTTCTTGTATGAGAAAGTTTAGAATGGGAAGATGCCCATTCTCATATAGGAAATATAAATGTCAAATACTATATGTATTCTTCTTCTATATTGCTTGAGGAGAATGTTTAGAATGAACATTTGCCCATTCTATAAAAAATAAACTATATCCTATATTCTTCCTCTATATTGAATGTATGGGATTAGTGAAACTATATGCAAGCTATATATCTATATGCAAACATTTACAAAGGTCTTAATTGTTTATGTTCAATACTACTTATATTACTTGTATGAGAATGATTATAATTGGTAGATGCCCATTCTCATACATGCAATGTAGAGGTTGAATATTTCTTGGACATGAAATCAAGCCCTTATAATTGTGTCCTATGTAATCATCATGTTTCCAATGTAATAATTACATATGCACATGCAATAATCACAATGGATGTGATTTGAATTTTCAAAAAATAAATTAATCATCCCATTTTACAAAATGCCCAACATTGGTCCACATTAATAATCAAACACATGTAGAATTTTCTAATAATTTGGTTCATGGAAGGTAAAAAATATAATCATGGGGGAGAGGTGGGGGACACGGAACTAATCCCTTATCATTGTGTATAATTTAATCTTCATTTGAAACCCATTTGGTCATGTTTAATCATCATTTTGAATCAATGTTATAATTTGATTCTTTCCAATTTATTATTTTAATCATGATCATGTGAAACTCTAGTAGTTGGGAGACATCTGGTTACATACCTTTATAATGGGCATATGCCCATTCTCATACATGTAATATAGAGGTTGAATACTATATGTGTTCTTCTTTTATATCACCCGAGGAGAATGTTTAGGATGGGCATATGTCCGTTCTATAAAAATAAATTATATTATAAATTATATGCATATGCCCATTTTTATACATCTCAGAATCTAATATGAGAATGGGTAGATGCCCATTCTTGTACAATTAATATAGTGGTAATGAATATGAGAATGAGAAGATGACCATTTTGATATAGTTCATATAAAGAAAAAATATAAAGGTAGAATACAATTAATATAGTGACATAATACAATTAAGAGGCATATAAATATAATTATGGGGGACATGAACCCGATCCCTTATCATTACATCTAGTGTAATAATCATTTAGAGAAATTGGGTCAATTTTAATCATCATTTGGAGTCAATGTTATAATTGGATTCTCGTCAATTTTATTTTAATCATGAGTATTTGAAATTCTAGTAGTTGGGAGAAATTATGTTGCATGCCTTTATGCCCATTCTCATACATGCAATATAGAGGTTGAATACTATATGTATTCTTCTTATATGTTGCTTGAGGAGAATTTTTACAATGAGCACATGCCCATTCTATACTAAATTAAAATATATGAGAATGGGCATATGCCTATTTTCATACCTACTCTTAATCGAATATGGGAATGGGAAGATGACCATTCTCATACAATTAATATAGAGGCAAAATAGTGGTAACAAATATAAGATTGAGAAGATACCCATTATCATATAGCTCATATAGGGAAACAATATAAAGGTAGAATGTATTTAATATAGAGGAGAAATGTTTGGAATGGGCATATGCCCATTCTATACAAAATTAAAATATATCCTTGATTTAATAAATATGGAATTTGTAAATCCCTAATTGTATAGTCATGTATGATAAATGAATGCTAAGAAAATGCTAGAATATAGATAACACAAGCAATAAGATAGATAAATATAAAACCCCGAGTTCAAGAGAGGGAAAGAATGACTTAGTTGATTTGTGCTTGATCCAAGATTGTGCGGATTGGGAAAACCAATTAACAGAAGGACAAACTGTTGCAATTGAGCATGATAAATTTTGGATTTGTTGGATATTCTGGACTAGGGTGCCTTAGTCGGGGCAAGGGTGCCTATGCATTAGAGACCTCTGCTGGATGCCTATGACTATGCAGAGCTCGAACTGGTTTTTATTATGTCACAAGGTGATCACTAATAGTCATTGTTGGTCACCTATATGTTGCACTATGATCGCAGAGTTTGCAAGCTTTGTAAAGAGAATATGACCTAAAAAAATACTCAAACTACATCAAATCCTATAAAGAAAAGATGCAACTGGGAGTTAGATTGAACCTGGTGGTCACCCAACTAAGTGAAATTATGACTGAGCATTGCACTACATCTCAGACTCCATGTAGTTATTATGCGTGTGTGATAGAATTGTGCCCTAGGAAGCCCTTGTGCAAGTGCACTTGATAGTGGGTGATAACTAGATATACCAATGTAAATAGATGTGTGGATGGAATAATGAGCTTCCCCTTGTTATGAAGTGTATGAAGAAAATGCATTCCCTTGTGTTGGACCATGATTGTTGTTAGACCAAAACCCATAGGTTTTAGTCTCCGCTACAATCGCCAGTGTTAGGATCTACGAGAGGTGGTTAGTCCATGTCACGAAACTCACGGGGAGTGTTGGACACACATGTCAACAACATCCCCTCAACATTATCAAGGTGCAAAATCACAAGACCCCGGACGCACATCAGGCTTCTAGGTTGATGTTCAGGCATCTAGTGTGATTGCACAACATGGAAACCTCTCTCCAAGCGTGGGACTTGTGAAACCGAGAGAGGAATCTCCAGAGAAGGCTGGTTCCTGCTCCTAAACTACCTGCCACAAGCTATTCCAGTGCAGGAAAGCTAATCTAATCCTAATCTAACCATGCCAAGGAGACAGAGAGAGAGAGAGAAGGGAAAAACAGCAAAAGCCTACACTAAAACGGTGATACACCAGAGAAGGAGGATGTTGAACATCTATCAAAACTGCCATGGGACAAAGAGAGGTGAGCAATGGGAAGGATGGACAGATGCATCACAGGCCCAAGGATAGATTTCACACAGAAAATGTCCCAAAACTCCATGAACACAGCTCCAAACCTGCAATGAACATTTAGACATGCACAGATACCTGCAAATGAAGAGAGGCAAGGAGAGAACAAGCAAAAACGAGAGAGGATGGACAGATGCATCACAAAACACGTTTTGTTGCTCCAGAAGTTTACACAGAACATCATTCCATTAGTAAAAGGCAAAAATGCCATTACAGAGCAAGGGAGGAGGTTCGAACTCCATTTTCAACCCTAGAGAAGAAAAGAAGGGAGGGCAGAGCCGAAAGAATGAACAACCTCTTTTTTTTAAAATGAGCCAAATCTGGCTTTTACATTACATGGGTCGAACCTGGGGGAAAACGTGGAAAACGTGCAAGCCCATTCTTCATTGAATCGCAGATGCATTAAAATGGCATGGGATACCTTTCCAACCCATACCCTGCCATCTTTGACCGATTTGGAGGAGAATGCGACCCATTCTGCATTAATTTGGCCGCTGAAATGTCACTTCTGGCCGTGCACACGCGTCAGAGCTGTTTCTCGATTTTCTCTCTTCAGACTGCACCAAAACTCGAGGTTGATCCTAGAATCATGTAGAGAATTTCATAAGCTTTCCGTTGATATAAAGAACGTGGAAATCCGAGCTCTGGATCAAAAGATATGGCGATCTGAAGATTTAGGGCACGGAACAAACCAAAACGGATTTTGAAATATTTCCCGCGCTTCGCCACTTGGATGACACGTGTCGTGTGGTGTGCTCGATTGGATGGAAATTTTCTCTCTCCTCCACCTTTCGGTGGGCTGTCCCTTTGAAATTTGCTTGTGGGCCCTACCTGGGACACGTGGCACCATCCCATTGGTTCGGATCACCGCCGATAACTCGCCCTTTGACCTTTTGACTTTTCTCCCGTGAGGACACGTGGCGATTTCGATTGGTCCTCGCTCCTTCGCATTTTCGCTTTTCCTCCATTTGTCCCGATGTCCCATTTGATTTTGGGCCCTTTGTGCTCATTTCGGCGCCGGTTTGTCCCAGATGGCATTTCGCGTCCATTTGTCCCGGGCTTTGCATGTCCCATTTGATTTTGGACCCTCTGACTCTTTTTGGCCTAAGCCTCGGGCTTCGCGCCTTTTGGCCCGATTGTCCCATTTGCGTCCCTCTCAAGCAGCTGGCCAATTTTTTTCTCGGTCAACCGGCATTTCGCACCCGCCGCGCGTACTTTTGTCCCATGTCCCTATTGCTTTTCGGGCTTTTGTGCTTACTTCCGAGAGCCTGGTTCTGGGCTTTTGTCCCAAATGTCCCGACCGCCCTGTGACTAGGACTTAGTCATTTTTATGATTTTTTCCTGGATCAACCTACTTGCCTTCTCGCAACCTTTTTCGCATTTTCTCGTAGCTTGCTCTTTTCCTCTCGCACAGGAACTTAGAAAATATTTGAGGGGACTCTAGCAACATGATTTTTGGCCCCGAATCAATCAATTTTCCTGGGACTTGAATATTCTGATGCATGTTATCAAAATTACCCAGGGGGTGAAATTTTGACAACAGTTTGGCGACTCAATGGGGCATCTCTCGCTAGATGAATGATCGTAGCTCAAGCATCCATTGGGCATGGAGTCATGAGTCGCAACTCGCAACCGATCTGAACTTTGAAAACCTCCTCTCGAGCCACTTGAAACCCATCAACCCGGGAGTGTCTTCACCAAGATGCCACCAAATGAACTGTGCAAGAGCAGAACCAAGAACACCAAAACTATGTACAAAATCAAAATCATACATGCCCCAAATGGAACATGCAGAGTGTGCACAAGCACTTCTTCTACCGAAAGAAAACCTAGCTACTTACTCTAACTCGAAGCAAAGGCAAGCTAAACAAACCCCGCAATCGTTGTGAGAAATAACTTCCTTTCTTCAAAATTGGCAGCCATGCAATTGATTTGCACGATCATGGCTGTTTGATGGATGGAAAATCAACAAGAAGCGGTCTTCTATCCAAATCATCAAGGTATCAACTCAAAAATCCAATACCTCTTTTAGTTGCTCGCATTTGATCGAGAGGTATGGCAGCTGATCCTCGGTACTTTGTAGCTCATCCTCATGCTCAAGCAAGCATGACTGTCAGGCTTCTCCTTTGGCTCCAATGAAGCCAAATACCTGATTGGGCAAGGTCTGATCCATTTGATATGCCCATAGCTCTGATTTTCAACTCCAAGAATGGAGTCTTCTTGTAGACCCTCTTGAATGGATGGTGTGGAAGAAATGGTGAAATTCTTCTGTCCTTTCTCTTCCTCCAATGAATAACATGGAAGATAAAAATCTTCCAATCTTGATCCCAAAGAGCTGCTGTAAGATGCAGGCTGCTGCAAATGAAAGCTCTCCTTCATGGCAGCAGTTGTTCTCTGTTTGGAATGTGGATGATGAAAGAGAGAAAGGTGAAAGCTCAACCGGCTCTTCTCCATCAAAACAGTCCTTCAAATCTGACAGGTAAACTGCCTCATTGCTGTCCTGCTGCTCGTGTTCAACTTCCTCCATGGTGTCCTCTTGATCTGCAACTTGACCACCATGGTTTCCTTCACTTTCCAATATTGAGTTTGAGAGATCAAACTCCTTTTCAGTAATAGAACTTGAGAGAGATGAAGTGGAAAGAAGAACTGAAGGTTCTCCTGTAGCCTGCTTTGTGCTCGAAGCCCTTGGATCTGCACTTTTCTCCTCCACAGCTAGGATGTGCTCCTCTTCTTTTAGATTTGGAGCAGCTTCTCCTTCCTCTAATGTTTGAAGGCAATCTTGCTCTTGATTGAACTCCTTCTCCAGCATGAAGTTTGTCAAGTCAAACTCTTCAATTTGCTGCTCTAGAGGACAAGTTGGGACTGCAAGATCTTCTTCTTCTGCTGCAACCAAATCAGTCCTAACCACCATTTGTTCAACCTTAGCCTCTTCTGTAGGCTTAACCATCAAGGGGATCTTTGTCATCCCAAATTTGGTAGCCCAAACCTTCAAGTCATCTGTCATTTCTTTTCTGTTGGGCTCCTCTTCTTGCTGTCCTTGATGACTGATTTTTTCAATTCCTTCTTCCCCATATGAAATTGGGAATGCAAGAGGAGGAATGGGTTGAAACTCAACCGATTTTACACTTTTTTGTGGTGGTGGAGGCAGTGAAACCTCTTGTTTCTTTGGAGGAGGGGGTATTTCTGTTAGCTCTTGTGGAGGGGATGACTGTTTGGAAGGGAAAAGGAAAGAAGAATCGAGATGAGGTGGAAGACTGGGGGGTGGAGAAATGGATTCAACACTTGGGACAGCAGATGGAGGGTTTGAAACTTGACACTGCTGAAATGAAACAGATTGGGAAAGAGGAAAAGGAAAGGCATGAGATGGTGTGCTTACCCATTGACAAGGTTGCTGAATACTTCTCTCATACACCTCTATTTCTTCAATCCACTTTGCAAGCAAAGGCAAAGAAGGTTGCAATCATGAAGTCAAGCTTCTCCCGAGGGTCAGAATGCCTTGGAAAAGGTCCCACCCATGGACAGGTGCTCCATAACCGATTCCAAAAGCTTTCATCTCGTGCTCGAGCCCTGATCGCACTATGTTTACCTCCATCTTTGGATTTTCTCCAATGCACTCAAAGCATCTCGCATCTGATTGTCTTCATTATATGCATACTCTTGCTCTTGGAAAGCTCCATAGCCAAACTGACTTTGGCACTGCTGTTCATATGAATATGCATGCTGATCTGGAGGATTTGTAAAACCTGTTGGAGGTGGAATATACTGCTGTTGTTGATATGAAATCCATGATGGAAATGAAGTCATGATTGCACAACTTCATAGAATGAGGAAGAATGAAAGAGATGGAAAGAAGGATGAATGGAAAATGAATGAAAATGAATGGAAAGGAAGGTCTGCAACTTCAGAGATGGTTGTTGACCAGATGGAGTCGCCAGATGTGTTTGCAAGTGCCTCCAAAGGCTGAAATCTTCACAGGAACACATCAACCTGCAAAAGATGAAGTGAAAGACCTCTAAGGTCCCACCGGGCGTGCCAAAACTATTAGTGCAAAATCACAAAGACTCCCTGATGCACATCAGGCTTCTAGGTTGATGTTCGTGCATCCAAAGCAGATTGCACAACATGGAAACCTCTCTCCAAGCGTGGGACTTGTGAAACCGAGAGAGGAATCTCCAGAGAAGGCTGGTTCCTCGCTCCTAAACTACCCGCCACAAGCTATTCCAAAGGCAGGTGCAAGCTAATCTAATCCTAATCTAACCATGCCAAGGAGACAGAGAGAGAGAGAGAGGGGAAAAATAGCAAAAGCCTACACTAAAACGGTGATACACCAGAGAAGGAGGATGTTGAACATCTATCAAAACTACCATGGGACAAAGAGAGGTGAGCAATGGGAAGGATGGACAGATGCATCACAGGCCCAAGGATAGATTTCACACAGAAAATGTCCCAAAACTCCATGAACACAGCTCCAAACCTGCAATGAACATTTAGACATGCACAGATACCTGCAAATGAAGAGAGGCAAGGAGAGAACAAGCAAAAACGAGAGAGGATGGACAGATGCATCACAAAACACGTTTTGTTGCTCCAGAAGTTTGCACAGAACATCATTCCATTAGTAAAAGGCAAAAAATGCCATTACAGAGCAGGGAGGAGGCTCGAACTCCATTTTCAACCCTAGAGAAGAAAAGAAGGGAGGGCCGAGCCGAAAGAATGAACAACCTCTTTTTTTTTTTAAATGAGCCAAATCTGGCTTTTACATTGCATGGGTCGAGCCTGTGGGACAAAAACGTAGGAAAACGTGGCAAGCCCATTCTTCATCATGAATGCAAATGCATAAAAACGGCATGGGATACCTTTCCAACCCATACCCCGCCATCTTTGACCGATTTGGAGGAGAATGCGACCCATTCTCGCATTAATTTGGCCACTGAAATGTCACTTCTAGCCGTGCACACGCGGGCTCAGAGCTGCTTTCGATTTTCTCTTCAAACTGCACCAAAACTCGAGGTTGATCCCAGAATCATGTAGAGAATTTCAAAGCTTTCCGCTGATATAAAGAACGTGGAAATCCGAGCTCGATCAAAAGATATGGCGATCCAAGATTTAGGCACGGAATGTACCAAAACGGATTTTGAAATATTTTCCCGCTTTCGCCACTGGACGACACGTGTCGTGCGTGCTGATTGGACGAGAAATTCTCTCTCCTCCACCTTTCGGTGGGCTGTCCTTTGAAATTTCTCAGGGCCCTACCTAGGACACGTGGCACCATCCCATCGTTCGGATCACCGCCGATAACTCGCCCCTTTGACCTTTTGACTTTTCTCCCCCGAGGACACGTGGCGCTTTCGATTGGTCCTCGGCTCCTTCGGCTCCTTCGCGTACTTCGCCTCCATTTGTCCCGATGTCCCATTTGATTTTGGGCCCTTTGTGCTCATTTCGGGTTCGGGGCATTTCATGGCCCATTTCGCCCATTTGTCCCGATGTCCCATTTGATTTTGGACCCTCTCGACTCATTTCTCGCCGATTCGGCTCTTTCGCCGCTTGTCCCACTTTGCTTCGGACTGACTTGCTCTTTTCGGCCGGGTCAGCCTTTTTGGCCCGATTGTCCCATTTCATTTGCCTCTCTCAAAGCTTGCTTGGCCAATTTTTTTCTCGGTCCAACCGGCATTTCGCGCCGCCTGCTGCGTACTTTCTTTGTCCCGTATGTCCCCGTTGCTTGCCATGGGCTATTTGTGCTTACTTGGCCGAGCTTCACGCCGGCCTTTGTCCCAAATGTCCCGATCGCCCTAGGACTAGGACTTAGTCATTTTTATGATTTTTTCCTGATCAACCTACTTGCCTTCTCGCAACCTTTTTCACATTTTCTCGTAGCTTGCTCTTTTCCTCTCGACAGGGAACTTAGAAAATATTTGAGGGGACTCTAAAGAACATGATTTTTGGCCCCGAATCAATCAATTTTCCCGGGACTTGAATATTCTCGATGCATGTTATCAAAATTACCTGTGGGGTGAAATTTTGACAATAATTACTCGAGTGAGTTTCAAACTCGAGACCTATTGCTCGATACCATTTTTTTGGACCACGGTTCCGTTAGACCAAAACCCATAGGCGTTAGTCTCTCGCTACAATCGCCAGAGTTAGGATCTACGAGAGGCGGTTAGTCCATGTCATGAAACTTAAAGGGAGCACTGACACACATGCCAAAACCTTGTCCCTTTAATGGATGCTAGATGGATGCCTTTAATGCTCTTAGATGCCTTTGGAGGAAAGATTAGGTGATGATAATAAATGCTTAGAGCTTGGTGCTTTATTTTGGTCACATAGCTTTGTATTTATATGATTCCTTGGTTGAATTTTGTAATTAAGAAATTTAAGACACAATCATAAGAAAATAAAATTCCTAAAAGATAAAAGAGACCTAAAAGAACCGAGTAAGATAGAAAAGGTTAGGGGCACCCCGAGGGGACAAGGGTGCCTGGGTCATTGACATCCCGGTTGGCCATTAGTGTCCAAATCCATGAAAGATAAACAAGTAAAGATTTTATTGGGATGTAGAGTATAGAAGACAAGAAAGATAACAAGAAAAAAAAATCAAAGAGGCCAAATATTGTTGTCAATAACTAGTTTTCTTGCTTAGGAATCATATAAGTGCAAGTATGCTTTCAAGACCTAGAAATGTACCCAAGTGCATGATTTTGTGTCTACATTTTCCCCCACCTTATGTTGTTAAGTGAATACTTGATAACATAATGTAGATAAGAGATGCATGCATGATAACCATGTAGAGTGTGATGGTGACAACATGTCGAGGAGATAAGTGAAAGCATGGAGTGATAAAAATGAAGTATGAAAGATGAGAAAGAGGAAGTGACCCTAGGGGTGAAGCATATGTGATGTACTGTGTTATACCTTTTATTGTTGTAGCTTAATGTAGGGCTTCTTCTTGTTGTGTATTAAGGACGAACCTGTCAAAAGAAGAGAAAAAGAAGTACTCAAATATGTGTATATGGTTTTTTTGCATATGTAAAAGTATGTGAAAATGTGTAAAAATAAAAATGTGTGCCTAATCTGTGAAGAGTGAAAAGGATAGAAAATTTCATAAACTACTATAGAAGAGTGATTTTTGGGTGATCTCATGCCAAGAGTGATTTTTTTGGGCAATCTCATGCCAAGAATGAGTTTTTGGGTGATCTCACGCCAAGTGTGAGTTTTTTTGGGTGATCTCACGCCATGGTAGAAGAGTGTTGAGGAGAGAGGTCTAATCTTACTCTCATTCCATGACCGCTTCCCAAATTATACACCACTACAGATGTGTGATCCGTGTTTAGTTTCATATTGTTCCGTGTTGAAAAATATTTAGTACGATATTGCATTCATTATGTATTCTGAGGCCAATTCCTGATCATGTGAAACTATTCTATGAACTCCTATAAACCGTGCTAATATGAGAAAGTAACTTTTATCCAAATAACTCCCCTAGTGATTTGGATAACTTACATACACATTTTGGCCCTAAGTTATCTATTGAAGAAGTTGCACACGCTATAAATAATCTAGCACATTCCCTTGGTCACAGTTTACCTGTGTGCCCTTTTCCTTCCTCCGTCCACTTCCTCTCATGCCCTCCTTCTGAACATTCACCTCATTATGATTCAGTTTCCTTCTACCCCGCGCACCTAAGCCTTTTCCCCTTTTGCACACCGCACCCATTACTTTGTAAAAGTTACACCTTAACCAAATGTTCTCTGCTCACTGGTTTGATTCCTCTCCCCGCGTGCATCGCGTGCACTCCCTCCATGCTTTCCTCTATCTTCTTCTCATGCCCTTGTGTGTCGGGCGGTCTTTCGACATGCTTAAGTGTTCCACACGCAAATGGACATGGCACTAAATCCTCACAACAAATGAATGATTAACATGTGGCGAAACGACAAATGGGTGTACATTTGTCCATTGTCTCATCCAATCGATGCGCGCCACATGTATTTTATATGCCAACAACTTTGAAATCTTCTCGAGAGCCATATCATCAGCCTACAGAGCTCAAATTGGCGTGCATCCGGACTTGTTAGAAAGTCATGACAATAATATTCGTGTCGAAATTCAAAATTCAAAGTTTGGTGGATCTCGGTAGGTGAGAATTGGGAAAAATTCTCTCTCGAACATTGATGAGAATATCTAATTGCTCTAACCACCCAATTTAGTATGATCCACTCCCTTTTTTCTTCAACACATCAAATAAGCATGGATAAGTGTATTTCATAGATTCCCAGGTGGATTTATAGACATTGAATGCTCCTTGTTGGTGGTTGTATTTCAAATTCAGGTTTTCCCTCCTCTTCCTTTCTTCCTCCATGGATTCATTTATAAATGTAAGAGCAAGGATCATTTGTTATGTTCGATACTTTGGATCCTTACGCATGTTGCTAAGGGCTCCATATTTTCTGTATTCTAAGTTGCAGACCTCCATGTTTGGCTCTTGCATGTGGATATCGACCTCTTTAGCATTGTAACAGTTCTATGCATTTTTGGAAGTAATAGAAGCATCGTTTTGTGACTATTCTCTATCCTAGTGTGTTCTTGAATTTTCTATTGCATTGTGTATTGTTGTGTTACTTTAGATCCCTTACATTTCCATGTTTGGTTGTGTTCCATGAGGATGATTTGGTGAATGCGTGTTTTGTTGTGCTACTTGTTCCTATCCTCCTTTCACACATTCCCTATCATTCTTGCTCAAAATAGATAGTGTTTATCCCTCTTTTCTAGTGCTATCACCTTTTAGTGTAGTTTACTTTATGTTATCCTTCTTTCCCTGGTCCCTTGGCATTCTTAGCTTAGTTTCCTTTTCAGCACTAGGAGTAGCAATAGCAGTAGAGATAGATAGAGGAACCGGACTTCTCCAGAGATCCATCCCAAGCTCGCAAGGTACCATAACTTGGGGACGGTTCCATTTGGTCTCGGACACCTTAGCCCTTTTCAAAGATTCAAGACCCGAGTGCACGTTTGAGAAACCAATAGTTTCGACATGCCCGGTGGGTGGAGTATTAACAAATCAAATTTCATATCTATAAGTTCGTGTGTGTGGAATTAGTTTTTTTAGCCTTTTAAGAGGCTCCTTCAAAACACATCCGGTGACTCCCAATATTTTAAAATCTCAGTTTTCGACAAGTCTGAGTGACTTTCATGAGAAAAGTGCACACAAGAAGAAGTGCAGCAGCTTGAAGACTCTTTTGAGTACCTCTAGCTATCCCCAAGAAAAGTTCATTCTAGAAAGTCCGTGCGCACAGCTCTATCTCCAGGTGCATCGCACTCATTCAAATCCTCCTACGAATAGAAAACCATGTGTGCCATGCAATGGCGCATCAACCACCTCCTCCATTAATAAGTTTTGCAAACTTTAATGGAGAAAGTCCCTTACTCCTAGTCGTATAGCATGATATGCCTAATGGCGTGCTCAAAAGTATTCCTTACTTTATTGGTGAGAATCAAGTCACCCCTCAGGAGCATATCTAGGATGTAGAAAATGTGTGTTCATTCTATCTGATCACACATAATGATGTAGCAGTCAGGTTGCTTATAGCCTCTTTCAAAGGTAAAGCAATTCAATGGTGCCGAGGCTTGAGAATTGGATCTATCACCACTTGGGATGAGTTGGGAACAACTTTTATAATGATTTTGAAGACAAGTCGATCACATATCTTTGGTGGAGTAACCGAGAACAACAAGGAGAGCACCTAATGAGCAGATGACTGATTTCAACATCAAATTTCAGAAGATCTAGGAGAAAATTCCTCTTGTGGTGAGACCTACATGTTCCCAACATACCTTCCTTTATTATCTAAAGACACTCAACAATGACATCTCGCTTATGCTCCAATCCATGGGAGGTAGGACTCTACCAACCGCTTATAACATTGCAAGAAGGGCAGAAAATAGTCGTATGCAGTGGGAAAGTTGGCTCCTAGACCGCCCATGCCCTTGTTCCTAGAGATTTCACAGTGCCCCAAATTCCTTCTCTCGACCCCTATTCCTACTCCCGAGCAAAGCACGCAACCGGTTTCCTCAACATCCTATTCTCCATCACAACAAAAGGAAGCTGAAGAGTTAAAGGCCTTAATCAAAAATTCATCAAACAAGGTCATATCATTAGAAAGGAAGCAAGCGCAAGCGTATAGAGGCATCTCTAATCAGGCACATAGCCAAGGGAATCAGCCTTGGTGGAATCAATATAGAAATTAGAGATACGCAACCAACCAACAAAATGATAGGTGTTAGCCTAATGCATATCTAACTTTATAAGTTGTCCTTCCCGTGCCTTCTCTCCCAAGACCCAAAGCCATGCGAGATGAGTGCTCATCCCAGCTTCGAAAAAACTTGTCTCAAGAATCGAGTGGTGTTTCCCTTGCAAAATGCCTCATAGTCAAGTACCACCGTGCTAATGTTGCATGCACCCAAGCCTTCATGGTCCGTAATGCTTCATCCTATTAGCCCTCAACAAGTGCCCATAAAACAAATAATCCGAGAAGGACCAAATGTTTCCTCGGAAACCAATTTGATGTTCTTTGGTGCTGAGGAATTTTGTGCAATCAACCAAGCTACGAGAAGATACAAATAGATCGTGCAAAGCCAAGTAGTGGACAACACAAGATATAAGAAAAGAATATTAGAGTCAGCACGTAGGTCACAATCCTAGAAATGCAAGAAGATCTTAAAAATAAAAAAGAATCGGACAAGACTTCTTGCAGCAAAAATGTTCAACCCCTTATGTAGGAGGTCCCGCATAAATCTCCTTCTAAAGCAACGCGCGCCATCCTCTGGTAGACCAGGCCTCTATTCTAGCTAAAATTCAGCTTTCATGCTTGAAGAATGAAGAAGGGATGTTGTTCCCCAAATTCACAAAGTGGGGGGATTCCATTCAACATTGTTGACTAGATGAAGAAGACAAAAAAACATGACAATGTGGAATGCCCTAACTATTCCATCTAAGTGAGATTTGCTACATGAAGCTCGACGTAGCTTCCGTGCACCGACTCGGTTATATAGAAGCCACACGCTTCTGCCAAATTTTTCCAAGAAGAGGAGAAAGAAGTAAGAAAAATTGTGAAAACCCCACCCTTCTATATGTCCTTGATTATAGGAAAACACCTAATGCATAACTACTTAGTTGACTCAGGCGCTAGTACTTCATATGCCTAAGAAGATAGCTGATGCCTTAGGTCTGAAATATAGCCCTTTGTCTAAAGGAGTCCTAAAAATTGATGGCTCAGTTATAACTACCTTGGGAGTCATCAAGGATATTTATTTAACCCTGCATGCATGTCTAAGCCTGAGGATTACTCAAGATGTGTCAATTATTGACCTGCCTCCTTTGTTTTCCCTATGTCTATCAAGAGAATTTACTGCTAAAGTGGGTGGTTATTTAATCCGATTTGGTAAAAAATGTTACTCAAGACAAGGTATGGTACCCAATTTTCCATACAAGTTGAGCCAATATTTTCTTATCATGTAGAACCATATGTCCCATCCCCTCTCCAAGCCAATTGTCTTATCCAAGAAGAACAAGTTTCAGTTCCTGAAGAGTAGTCTCTTCCACCCTTTGTTCCAGACCTAGTACTTGATGAATGGGTGGAGAGGCATCAAAAATTTGATCCCTATGCTGAAGAACTAGAAGCCTATGAGACTAGGCTTGGTACTTATTGCATTCTAGAAGAAGACGCTACACTTCCGCGCGCACTCATAGGAGACAAAGTTCAAACTAGTCTATGGAAGTTATACTTTGATGGATCCAGAAGCAGAAACGATGTAGGAGCAGGAGTGGTTCTCATTTCCCCTAAGGATGATAAATTATTATTCGCACATAGGCTGTAGTTTACATGTTCTAACAATGTGGCAGAATATGAAGTGCTCATGTATGGCCTACTTATTGCTGAAAAGAATAAAATTAAAGCACTGCAGATCTTTGGGGACATAGAATTGGTCATCCACTAGGTCACCAACAAGTTCCAAACAAAGAATAATATTCTTAAAGCTTATAAAAATAGAGTTTGGGACCTACTTGAGAGCTCCAATGCTCTCAATCTACGAGTAGTCCCATCCGTAATGAAGATGGAGGTTGACAAATGGTTGTGCTTGGTTCACAATTTTCTCTGTTGAGGACTTTGTCAAAGGGAACACTCAACACATTAAGATGGTAGTCAGACCATCCATTCATGACAACAACACCAACTGGAAATTGTTTGACAGTGATGCGCAGATTGTCCAGTTTATCCAGAATGAAGCTGAATTTTCATCAAGTATGCAAACTGGTTTGTATAAAACTATGGTGACCATGTAATTCAGCTAAAGACAAATAATTTTCCTAAAGGGTTGGTCACCTTAGAGAAAATGTTCATCCCTGATGATGAGTTCAATGGTGAAGAAAGATACATGCGTGCCGCACAAGAGGATTACTCCTCTATTACTGTTGCGCGCGGGAAAGAGTTGCTGCTCAGTAGGAATTGTGTGCTAGGCCTTCATCTCTCTCTACCAAAAATACAACGAAATTTCTCATGGGCGTATGAAGACCTCAAAGGTTTTGATCCAAGTGTTTCTCAACACTTCATCGACCTTGATCCTGGCATTTAGCCCGTTAGACAGAAATAACGACCAATCAATCCAAGGATAGAGCCCTTCATGAGAAAGGAATTATCAAAAATTATTGAGGCAAAAATTATTTTTCCTATCAAATACTCTACCTGGGTCACAAATCTGGTCCCAGTAAGCAAGTAGAATGGTGAAATCAGACTTTGTGTCAATTTCAGAGATTTGAATAAGGCATCTCTAAAGGATCACTATCCTTTGCCTTCAATGGAGCAGATTCTATAGATTGTGGCTGGCACACAAAGGTTCTCCATACTAGATGGGTATTCGGGTTTCAACCAGATCCTGGTCAAGGAAGAGGATCAATTCAAAACAAAATTTACAACCAAGTGGGGAATGTATGCATATCAGAAAATGCCCTTTGGTCTGTCAAATGTAGGCGCAACATTTCAACGACACCATGGATATTGCCTTCAAAGGTTACATCAATGAGTTCATCTTGGTTTACCTTGATGATATAACTATCTTCTCAAAGCAGAGTGTGAATCACATGGCACACCTAGAAAAGGTCTTTGAGAGATGTAGAGAATTTGGGGTATCTCTTAATCCCAAGAAGTGCAATTTTGCGGTGGCTCAGGAAATATTTTGGGCCATGTGGTTTCAAAGGATGGCATCGTGATTGATCCTGAGCATGTTTCAACCATCCTAGCCCTTTCCCTACCGGTGTAGAAAAAATCCTTATAGTCCTTCCTTGGAAGATTAACTTTGTTAGGCATTTTATCCCTAACTTTACAGGATTGGTTTGGCCCATCACCCTTATGCTCAAAAAGGACATAGCCTTCAAATGGACAACATAAGGAAGAGAAAGCTTCAAAAAGATCAAGAAAGAAATTGCTTGTGTGCCAACACTCATCAATCTAGATTACTTAAAGGATTTCATCCTTTATGCTTATGGTGCTGATGCAAGCATCATTGCGTGTCCTAACATAGAAAATGAACAAGGACTGAATAAACAAGGGGAATTCTTTAGCCGATGTCAAGGATTATGAATTGAAATATAGTCACATGGAGAAGTAGGTCTTCACCATCATGCACGTGCTCAAGAAGTTCAAGAGTATGCTCACCACAAATCATATCAAGGTGTTAGTCTCTCACTCATATGTTAGAGACTTCATCATGGGAGCAAAAATTAGTGAGAAGAGAGCACGATGGGTGACCAAAATCATGGAATATGATGTGACTATTAAGGCCACAAAGCTGGTAAGAGGAAGCACACTGTAGATAGATTGTTGAGGATGCATAGAGTGAACCTGAGACTTCATTATTCCTAGATGAAGACCTCCCGCATATAGAACATGAACAAAACATAGCCCCGATGCACATGACTGGATGAAGGACATGTTCACATTCCTTTCCAAGGGTGCATACCCTCTGGTTTAAACAAAGAAAAGATAAGGCTATCGGGTTGCAATCCATTCCTTATGTTTTGATTGATGGACTTCTCTTCAAAAGAAATCTAGATGACGTCTGTTAAGATATATCAATGGCGCGTAAACTAAACAAGTGTTAGTAGAATTTTATGATGGATTCTATGGTGGACACTTCTCTACAAAACTATAGCAATGAAGATCATAATGGTAGGTATCTTTTGGCCTACTCTGTTTTCATATGCACACAAGTGGGTCACAAAATGTAAAGAATGCACTTTCTTTGCAAGAAAGAAAATATTAGCAGCTTCCCCTCCAACCAATCCAAGCGGATCAGCCTTTTGCGTAATGGGGTCTTAACTTCATAGGCATGATTAATCTTCCTTCAAGTGATGGACACAAATGGGTGCTAACAGCTACATGATTACTTCACCAGATGGACAGAAGCTATCACACTTAAGGAATCAACTGAGGCAGTCATCCTTGACTTTCTCGAAGGTTTAGTCACAAGGTTTGGCATTCCTCAAACCATTATCTTTGATAATGCAAAGGCCTTCCTTGGTGCTAAAATCACTGATTGGGCTCTAATTTTGGGAATTTACCTAAAACTTCTTCCAACTATTACCCTCAGGGAAACGGTCCTGGCAAAATCAAAAAACAAGAACTTGATCAAAATCATGAACCGCAAAATGAATACCAACCAAAGATAGTGGCATACAAAGGTCTTGTGTGCACTGGGTAGATAGAATCACAATAAAAAAGGTAATGGGAACTTCACCTTACAAGATTGTCTATGGCAAGGAGGTCGTCTTTCCTTTGACACTAAAACTAAATTCATTAGCACTTGCCCGTAGCTGGAATTTGAGGGCACGATCAAAGAGAAATCAGATTACAGAGCTGGTTCATCTTGAAGGTCGAAACTCTGCCATGATCAAGCTATAACAACATCAACAAGCAACAAAGAAATGGTTTGATAGAAAGGCTAGGCCTCAAGCTTTTGAAGTTGGAGACTGGTTCTAAAATGGGATGCTAATAGAGCTAAATTAGAGTGCCATTCAAAGTTTGATGCACTTTAGAGTGGCCCATACATCATCAAGTCCTACAAAGAAGCTAACTCTTTCGAGTTAACTCATCTAGATGGAAGCACACTGTAAATCCCAATAAACGAGATCTATCTCAAACCCTTCCATTAGGTTTACTACATCATATTGTATATATTAAAGTAGTTTCAATTCCTCCAAGTGTGCTCTGCACACATTGTTTGTTTGTATATAGTTCTTTCCTCTCACGTGCTTCATGTACGCACTCTTTTTTTGCTTCCAAAATGGAGAACCTCTCTCACTAGTTGTGAGATTCAGGACAAAGTGTAGAAATGATACTCAAAGTGAAAACATGGGCATTTCTCGTGATTGAACAAGCAGACTCCATGCCCAATGGATGCTTAAGGCTACTGGTCTCTTGCATCTAACAGAAGATAGCCCCAAATTCTCTAAAATCAAGTACCCAAATAACTCCCCTACTTGATTTAGATAAGTTGCATACACATTCTCGGCCCTAAGTTATCTATGAAAGAAGTTACGCATGCTCAAAATCATCTGACACATTCCCTTGGTTGCAGTTTAGCTTTTACCTATGCACCCCTTTCCTTTCTCCCTCTACTTCCCCTCGCGCCCTCCTTCCATGCGTTCACCTCCTTCCGAGTCATTTTCCTTCTACCACGTGTGCCTAAGCCTTTGCCCCTTTGCGCGCAACACCCATTACTTTGTAATAGTTATGCCTTAACCATACGTTATCTACTCACCAGTTTGATTCCTCTCCCCACGCGCATTGTGGCGCTCCTCTGTGATTTCATCTATCTTCTCCCCATGCCCTTCTCGTGTCGTGCCATCTTCTAACATGCTTAAGTGTTCCATGCACAACTAGACATGGTGTTAAATCCTCGTAACAAATGAATGATTAACACGTGATGGAAACAACAAATGGGTGTACATTTGGCCACCATCTCAAATAATCACGTGTGCCACATGTCTTGTATATGATGATGACTCGACATCTTCTCGAGAGCCATATCATCAGCTATAGAGCTCAGATTGGCGTGTGCCTAGACTTGTCAGAAAGCTGCTGACATCAGTTATGAAAGGAACAATAATTCCACATAAGTGGGTGAGGATAAATACAATAAAGGTAAATAAAGTACCTAGGTAAACATGAGCTAAGGTAAATACCTACTCTAACACCCCCCCTCAAGTGAAGCTAGGGGCCAAAATAGAAGTGGCATGTCCACATTATGAGTCCCGAACTAGGCCTATGAGGTACTCATGTACAATAACTGGGAAAAGAAGGACACTGCAAGGTACCCAAAACCAGTAACAACAAAGTAAAGAGAGTAAAGGCCCACTCCAAGGCATCCCAAGAAGATAAGCTCAAAAAATTGTACAATGCTGAAGAAGTTTGGTGTCCACTGTGGTCTAAATCCACTGCTCGATCACAAAAAAAAAAAAATTGACACTGGGTTTCACCAGAATAGCTCCATACAAGGAGACTCACAACGAGTGATGTCGAAAGTGTAAAAAACACCGAACATAATTCAATCAACTACTGCAAATAGGTGTGCCATGATCCAAGAACAATAACCAAAGCAACAAGGCAAGGACACAAACTCCAAAGTGTCACGATCCAAGAAAAGCTAAGGTAACAAGGCAAGGACACAAAACCCGAAGAAGCAAGATCAACACCACACCTCCCATATTGCTGAATGGGTGGAGTGATGCTACAAATCTGTATGAGTTGCCCAAAAACAACTACTTGAACACTGAAAAAAATAACACTGGAATGCACTAGAATAGATCCCCCATAAGAGATACTATCAACATGCCAAAAGTGTCGAAAATATAGATACAAAATCTCTCAACAAACAAGAGAGATACACTACACCTGCTAAAGAAAAATGCTCAAAACAAGAAGCATCACAATGCAGAAGGTATATAAAGTGGAGCAAGAGGCCAAATGGTGGAGGAGCCACACCTATAGATTCCTCTCAATGAATGCCTATGTCACCACCACGAGTGATCATATATCCACCCCAAATCAACACGGATGGATGAAGAAGATGCCTACATATGACTTGGTGTAAAATGCACAATGGGTGCATGCAAAAGAACATCAAAATGTGTGTCAGGTTGATCATGTCTGACAACTAAAATCTCAGGTTTCTCAAGCCTGAGTGAAGATGTAGAACTCATGTGTTGCTCAGGATCCTCAGAAAGAGTCGAGCGAAAAAAAAGGAGATCTGTCAATGTGTGATCCCAATGAAGTATCTGCTCAAAAACCAATGTCTGCCAATGACTCTGCTAGTGAGGCCCATAGAATGGAGCATGTGATAATTGAATGCAGTAGTATGCTTCTCAAAAAAGTCATGCAGCTGATTAGAAATAGGATAAACAACATGTGGTATTGTAAAAGGCAAAGCTATGGAAGAGCATGCAGTAACAAGCTTCATAGGAGTATGCGAATCAAGAGCAGGAACAAACTCAAAGACTGATAGATCAATGTCAGTGGGTTCAGGAGCAATAGCTTGTAAGTGGACTAGGAGCATGGTTGTGGTTGTCCACAATATGATGGTGATGTTGTAGGCTAGCAAGTTTGTTTCTGCAGGGAGTGTATTATTGTATCCTTATCATGAATGAGTGATTGTAGAAGAGAATTTCGCTTCTTGAGCGATCTATTTTCTTCCACAAATTTTACAATATCCTCTTGAAGTCCACACACTTCGAAAAAAGCATATCATTCTCGATAGGAATCAAAATTGCGTCCACAATTGATTACAACACTCCTCCATATTTGGCACTTTATAATTATAGTGCAAGTCTCAAAATAAATATTTCCCATGGAAAGAGCATGAAAAAACAAACACTTTTGCAAAAAACAACACTCAAAACCGAGTTACCGATAAAAAGTTACAAGCTTTTTACTATTTTGCTCTGTTATTTGTTGCCTTCACCACACAAATAAAATTAAAGGGGGCTGAAGTTAAGCACCTACTAGTAGGAATCACAAGCTTTAAGCCCTCATATGACCATACCATATCACCAAGGGCTAAGGATTTTAATGGGTGATTTACAAAATAAAACTTACAGACGGATGTGGGCCTTGCTTAAATAAGCAAGGAATAAAAATCTAAGAACCCAAGTCGTCAGATCGTAGATCAAGCCATAAATCAAGGAAATAACTAGTCATCAAAGAACTATTCAAGACCATAGATTTAGGAGAGAACTAGACATCAATGATCTATTCAATACCATAGATCAAGGAAAGAACTAATCAATACCATAATAATCAAGGAAAGAACTATACCTAACAACTAGATAATATCTCCTAATATCTAAATAAGATAAAATAAATATCCACACACATAAGTGGGCGAGGATAAATATAATAAAGGTAAATAAAGTACCTAGGTGAACATGAGCTAAGGTAAATACCTACTCTAACAAGTTACTCGTGCTAGAAATTCAAAATTCAATTTTTGGTGGATCTTGGTAGGTAAGAAATGGGAAAACATCTCTCCGAACATTGATGAGCAGATCTGATTACTCTAACCACCCAATTTAGTATGATCCGCTCCCTTTTTCTTGACACATCAAACATGCATGGAGAAGTGTATTTCATAGATTCCCAAGTGGATTTACAGACATTGAATGCTCCTTGTTGGTGGTTGTATTTCAAATTTGGGTTTTCCCTCCTCTTCCTTTCTTCCTCCATGGATTCGTCTATAAATGTAAGAGAAAGAATCATTTGTTATGTTGGATACTCTGATCCTTATGCATGTTGCTAAGGGCTCCATATTTTTGTATTATGATTTGCGCAGACTCTCCATGTTTGGTTCTTGCATGTGGATATCGGCCTTTTTAGCATTGTAATAGTTCTCAGCATTTTTGGAAGTAATAGAAGCATCATTTTGTGACTATTCTCTGTCATAGCATGTTCTTTCCTTTTCTCTTGCATTGTGTATTGTTTTGTTACTTTAGGTCCCTTACAATTCCATGTTGGGTTGTGTTTCATGAGGACAATTTGGTGAATGTGTTTTTTGCCATGCTACTCATGCCTAGCCTCCTTTCACACATTCCCTATCATTCTTACTCGTAATAGATAGTGTTCATCCCTCTTTTCTAGGTGCTATCACCTTTTAGTGTAGTTTAATTTATGTTATCCTTCTTTCCCTGGTCCCTTAGCATTCTTAGCTTAGTTTCCCTTTTCAGCACTAGGAGTAGCAGTAGAGATAATAGAGGAACTGGCCTTCTCCAGAGATCCATCCCAAGCTCATAAGGTCCCACAACTTGGGGACGATTCCATTGTGGTCTCAAACACCTTGGTCCCTTTTCAGAGATCCGAGATGTGGGTGCACGTTTGAGGAACCAACAATAACTATAACGTCCCCCTGGTCATAGGCTTCAAGAAAGTTCAGAAGCGTCCAGACACTAGTTTATGCATCTTGGCATTAGTGTTGGTGTTGAACCGAGGACCTAAGTCGAATCTGGGCCATTTTTATAACTATAGATTATTCTATTCCTATACTTGTGAAGTCCTGTCATCAAGCTCGAGATACTATATGGGCTGATTGATTCACCCAATGTATGTCCCCTCATTTAGAGCTCATGCGACATCACTAGTAGGATACATCCCAAAGGAGAGGACTGAATGCGGATCTGAAACTATATCGCTATAGGGGGTAGGGGATGTGCATGGTAGAAACCAAGGCACATGCAAAAAAGTGGCTAGAAACATGTGTTAGTAGAAAAAGTGACAAACATGCTATAGAAGACAATGTAAACAAGTAATAATGTAGACAAATTAGACCAAAAAAGTGGGTTTCAAACATGGGACATCACTCACAATATCACAAGACAATCAGGGCCAAAGTAGCCAAAAGCATACAAGCAATGATCAAGCAAGACATAGAGCAAAGTCTCGTAAGCAATGGAAAATAATGGAAAGAAAAATGTAACAAACAACCATGGTGGCATATAATCTTGCAAAGAAAATGATGCACATGAAGCACCCGTTAACATGTTAGAAAGATAAAAGGCATGTCAAAGCATATATAGATAAATGGAAAGTAGTGTGCTAGTAAGAATAGGAAGTAGTATAAAATGAAAAAATAACATGTGCAGTGTGTGAGAAAGTAGATGCCCCCATGAGCCTTGGTGGGACTGGTAAGAGGTATAATACTAAACATCATTACATCGTGTAAGTATATGTAAGAAGGTTGCATTCACAACTAGAGAACAAGTGAACGCATATGTGTATATTATAAAAATAATGACATACTAAGTATCTGTATAGCATGGGAAACAAAGTGTACATGTAAGTATTAGTAAAAATGATTAAAATAAACCAAGATATGTAGCATGTTGTGGATGAGTGAGATGGAATGATATGCGATCTGAATGTGATAGGAGTAGCATTCCCTTCATGTGGATATGGATGAGCATGAGATGAGGTTAATTTATAAAAGACCCTTGAAAGTCAAGAATGAACCATAGAACAAGAGTGTGTCATCGGGAAATGGTTTGAAAAATGTGCGCTAGATAGATAGATCAATGAAGCATAAAGCATAAAGAGTGTGAATGCGGTAAGTTTTATTTCAGATTTAGACCCTCAATAGTTGAGTATGAACCGTGGAACTAGAGTGTGTTATAGGGTAGTAGATGTGTGAGAATAGAGCATGCAGAGCGTAAAATGTGTAGTGTGTGAGGTTCATGGATGTAATGAGCCCTCAACAGTCAAGTGTGAACTGTAGTGCAAGAGTGCATCATAGGGTAGTGTGATGTGTGATAATAGAGTGTGGAGCATAAAATGTGTAGTGTGTGAGGGTCATGGATGTAGTGAGCCCTCAAAAGTCAAGTGTGAACCCTAACACAAGAGTGCATCATAGGGTAGCGATCATACAAGTTGTGTGTATCCAGTTGTGTAAGATGAATGAGAAAGACTAAATGTGAAGCACAAAGTGTAAGAGTAGAAATGAGAGACACTTGATAATGCTAGGGGGAAGTAAGAACAACACCCCTAAGTGTTTTATGTAGAGAAGAATCAAGTAACATCATCTAAGAGATCATCATTATCATGGTCAAAGCCAAATGGAGAAGTGTTAGAGACTTGGTAAACAATAGTATGGGGTTGATCATATAAAGAGCCATTGCGATGTAAATTGTATATGCCCATTATGTATTTCTCATCGGTGAAAAAGGTGCTAGTGGAAAACCATGTGCATACTAGCTGAGTAAGATTTTTTGTATAGCTGAGAAATGAATCATTACAAATAGAAACATGAATGAAAGGCATGGGAAATGTGATATCAATATGATTAGGATCCAAAGTGCCACCAATGTAGTCAAGCCAAGATTTCCCAAGTGTAAGTGGAGAAGTGCAAGAAGTGTGTGCAATAAAAACTAATATATTAAAGACATGACGACAATAAGTAGTAGTAATACAAACATATCTATGATAGAGGTGAGGAGAATGGGGTGGAGGGAGGAGATCAACAAGTGTGAATCCTATCCGAGCCAAGCCATCATGTGTGTAAACAATATTAGAGCAAGTAGGATCGAATGGAATGTGAGGCCAATAAGAATTATTTATGAAAAAAGTGCATGTGAAAGGAGGAAGTACCGAAGGAGGGTGTTCATGAAAATATGAGATAGGTGGTATGACATCTAATGTATGGAAAGACCCTCAAAAAATCACCATAGAATTAGTAGAAGGAGGGGTACTTGACACAAAGTATTCTTGGAGAGATGAAGTAGATGGTATGGTGTCTAATGCACAAATGGATCCCTAGAGATGAATCATGTCGGTGGTAGGGGTAGGAAGTTCCATGAGTTGATATTCATCATTGAGGTATGTAGGAGGATTATGGGGATGACTGACATTGTGATAGAGAAATGGAGTAGGGAGAGTAGTGAGTGGGTCAAAGTTGCAATATTTGAATGGGTCATGATCAACAAGAATAGTATATGCATAGCCATCATGTAGGAACTTAATGCATTGATGAACTGTAGAAGCTACTCGCTTGTATAATGTGAAGCCATGGCCTACCAAGTAAGCAATTGTATTGAATTTTGGCATCAATAACAAAGAATACCATAGGAACAATTTTTGGACCAATTGTGATAGGTAAGGTGATATGGCCCATGCACAATGTGTAGAAGAATCATAGCTACAAATAGAAATGGATGTTGGAATGAGATGAGCAGAGGAAAGGCTAAGATGTTGAAGAAATGTAAGATTACAAAGATTGATCTCATATCCATTATCAACTAGTATTCACCTAATGCCTATGTTAAAGATGCAAGCCTAAATATAAAGAGGAGGATCATTGTCATAAATAGAAAGAGAAATAGCTACATCAGATGTGAAATAAATATATTGAGAAAGCACATCTACGAATAATTAATATACATGATTCGATGAAGTATTAACAGGAATGTAAGTATTATCCAGAAGAAAGTTGATCTTAGCCTCACATTGAGGATTAGATTGCAAAAATGCATAGATAGAAATATCCATCATGGAAGAAGCTTAGGAGATTGAAGTAGAAGAAAAAAAGATCCTCCTGAGTGTTCGAAAGATGAGTTCGCCAAATGATTTAAAAAATATAGAATTTTGTAAACCCTAATTGTAGAGTCACGTATGATAAATGAATGCTAAAAATTGCTGGAGTATAAATGACACAAGAAATAAGCTAGATAAATATAAAACCCTAAGTGAAAGAGAGGGAAAAAATGAATTAGCTATTTTGTGTTTGATCCGAGACTACTATGTAAATTGGGAAAACCGATGAATAGGAAGGAAAATTTTTTGCAACTAAGCATGGTAAATTTAAGAGCTGTCATATATGCCGGACTAGGGCACTTAGGCAATAGATACCTCTACTAGGTTCCCGTGACTCACTGCAAGATATCTGGAACCTGGTTTTTTTGTGTCGCAATGTAATCATTGATAGTCGATATTGGTCACCTGTATGTCACACTATGATCACAATTTTTCCCTCCTAACCTACAAAGAGAAGATGACATGTAAAACCCTCAAACTACATCAAATCCTAAAAAAAAATGCAATATGGGGAGTCGACTGATCATAGAGGTCACATGATTGAGTGAACTTATGACCAAGCACTGCACTACATCTCAAACTACATGTAGTTCTTGTGCGTGTGTGATATAATCATGCCCTAGGAAGCCCTTGTGCAAGTGCAAGTGCAAGTGATAACTAGATGTACCTATGTAAATAGATGTGTGGAGGGAATAATGAACTTCCCCTTCCTATGCAGAAAATCTAGTCCCTTGTCCCTTGAATGGATGCTAGATGAATGCCTTTAGTGTTCTTATATGCCTTTGGATGCAAGATTAGGTGATGATAATAGATGCTTAGAGCCTAGTACTTTATTTTTGTCACATATCTTTGTATTTATATGATTCCCTTGGTTGAATTTTTTAATTTAAAACTGGAAGGTCGATCCATAAGAAAATAAGATGCCAAAAAGATAAAAGATACCCAAAAGAAATGAGTGAGATAGAAAATTGTTAGGGACACCTGTAGAGGGAACAAGGGTGCTTAGGAGCTGTTGTCCTAGATGGGCACCGGTGTCTAAAGCCATAAAATATAAAGAAGTAAAACTTTTACTCAAGGGTCAGAGTGTAGAAGATCAAAA
This sequence comes from Taxus wallichiana var. yunnanensis, assembly GCA_018340775.1. NCBI lineage: Eukaryota > Viridiplantae > Streptophyta > Pinopsida > Cupressales > Taxaceae > Taxus > Taxus wallichiana. The sequence continues at coordinate 434,678 of CM031235.1, forward strand.
TATGATAAAAACAACATAAATAGGCCAAAGATAGTTGTTAATTAGTAGTTTTCTTTCTTAGAAATCATATGAATGCAAGTATGCTTTTAGGACCTAGAAATGTACCCAAGTGCATGGTTTTGTGTCTAAAATCCTATATTCTTCCTCTATATTGAATGTATGTGAATGGTGAAACTATATGCAAACTATATATCTATATACAAAGTAAAAATGTAACCTCTATTATTCCTCTATGTTTCATGTATGAAAATGATAAAATGTATCCTCTATTATTTCCTTATATTTCCCTTTGTGTGAGTGGTTAAAATGGGTATATGTCCATTCTCATATAGTTAATATAAAGGAAGAATAGAGGTTACATTGTTACATTTCTTATAATGCACATCTACCCATTCCAAATATGCTTAGAATGTGCAGATGCCCATTCTATGCAAATAAATGGAACCTCTATTCTTCCTTTATATTATTTGTACATGAGAATGTGCATATGCCCATTCTCAACATTCTCCTAAAATAAACATATATAAATAATTTTTATGGTTTTACATTGAATATTGTTAGTGTTTTGTCTTTCTATAAAAAAATTAGTTCATAGTTTCCATGTGTTGTGCATTACACTCTCAACAATCCAAACTCACAATGTTTTTTTTTCTTCTTATTTTTGACCCTATATGGATGTCATATAAATTACTTCTTGTACAACTTAAATAAAAATGAGGAAGGTACTATATTTCAATATAACTTGTATTTATTGTATGAGAATATTTAGAATAGGATCAATTTCATACATGTAATATAGAGGTTGAATATTATAAGGTACCGTGTATTCCAACATATACGTCTTTCTTGGTATTTTTATTTTATTGTGCTTTATTTTAAATTTTACTTTGCATGGTATAGAGGTTGTATTTTTTATAGAATGGGAATCTTCCTTTCCAAATATTCTTAGAAAAATTTCAGTTCAAAGTGTCCATGTGTTGTGCATTACACTCCTCGTGATCATACCTCACAATGTCTTATTTTCTTGTGTTTTGGACCTATGTAGATGTCATAAAAAATATTTTAGTATTAATTATATTAGAATGAGTTAGGTAATGTATTTCAATATTATATGTACTTGTGTGAGAATGTTTAGAATGAGAATATGCCCATTCTCATACAAGAAAGATAGAGGATGAATACTATATGTATTCTTCTTCTATATTGCATGGGGAGAATGTTATGAATGAGAATATGCACATTTTATTAAAAATTAACCTATATGAGAATAGGAATATGCCCATTTTCATTCCTCTGTAACAAATATGATGACGGAAGATTCCCATTATCATACAATTAATATAGAGGTAGAATAATGGTAATGAATATGAGAATGGGCAGATGCCCATTCTCATATAGCTCATATAGAGACATAATATAATTGTGTCTAGTGTAATCATCATTCAAAATCATTGGGTCAACTTAATCATCATTTAGAGTCAATATTATAATTTGATTCTTATCAAATTTTATTCTAATTGTGAATATTTAAAACTCTAGTAGTTGGGAGAAATATAGTTGCTTGCCTTTATAGGGAGATGGAAGTCGATCGAGAGGAATAAATTAACAAACAAGTTTATTCTTTCCTTCATTCTATATAAATAAAAATGTAACTATTTTTTCCATCATTTGATTCAATTGGGTCAAGTCTAATCATCATTTGGAATCCATGTTATAATTATGTTTATGTCAAATTTTATTTTAATCTTGAGGATTTAAAACACTTACTATCGGGAGAATACGTAAATAGAGTTTTTGTTTCCGTTGAACTATTATTTCCTGCCGTTATATGGAGTAGGAGAAAGATGGAAATACTATTTGTGTTGTCCTCAAATTGTTGGAAAGAAGGATATGATTTGAATAGTCAATACCTTGTATTCATCCCATTTTCTAAAATGCCCAACATTGGTTGATAATAATAATAAAGCACATGCAAAATACCACAACTATATGGTTTGTAGATGGTAATCAATCTCTTTATTAATGTCAATATAGAAGAATAGATGTTACTCTCATGTTTAATCATCATTTTTAATACATTTTTTTATTGGATTCCTATAAGAATTTATATTCTAAATATTCTTACATATTACACACTAATGCTTAAATTATTATTATCTCTTTAGAAATAAAGCACAATATTTCTAAAGTATTATTATATATTTTAAATTATTACTTTGGTTTTACCCCTGTTTATTATAATACAAATGGATTTTAATTGATGAGTGCATTATTTGGCTCCTTTATATCATTCCTATGATCAATAAATTTCCACTTAGATATGGTTTGCTAATACATGGGGATGATTTGTATATTATATCATAGTGAGTTTGATTCATTTTCCTTGCTTTTGTTCATGAAAATTGATTACCATATAAAATTCCTACTAACTATCTTTGTGAGGAAAATGTGATGATGTGTGCAGGGAAATGATGAACGTTTGTTGCTTGATGTAATTATGAAGTCCGAGTTTGGAGCTAGAATACAAGAGAAAAGACTTTTCCATCGGTCAACCTATTCGTATGGGACTTGTTTCTAACTATCCCATATGAATTTATGAGTTTTAGTTAATATTGATTAGTGGAAGATGTTAGTGCAAACTATCATGGTGAATTCTTTAACTATTTGTGTCCATATTAAGACACCTTCTTAAGAACATGGTTAGCTTTATCATTTTGGAGATACTTTACAATATATCATCTCGTGGTATTCATAACTTTCACTTCATATGCTTTCTACAATATGGAAATTATTTAAATTAATAGAAGTAAACATCATTTTGGAGATCTAAAGTTGCTTTGGGAAATTCCTCTGTCCAAAGGAGAGCAAGGGACCACTTGACCGAGGAGATAAGAGGTTGTTTTATGTTCACATATGCATACGGTTTTCTGATAAGTCTTACTGCAATCCTTGTTTCAGTATATTTCATGCAATCTTTGGTTGAATGTATTTGTTTTCCTTACCAACACTTTTATCTAGAATATGTGTTTTCTTTTATGCAAAGTCTAATTAACATGCGATCTTACTTTTACTAAGTTCTAGCTTCAATTGTGCAGTTGTAATTTCATTTGTTTGAGTACTGTGTGTGTGTATTTTAATTTCAATTAGAAGTGTAGATTTTAGAATTCCTTTCATTATAGTAGATGAATTTCAGTAGATTTACATTAGGTTTCTGTAGATTAGTAACCAACTTAAAATATCTCACAACACCCCCCAATAGAAATCCCAACAGGAACTGGTTACATAAAGCTCCATTGCATACAACCTAGGACACAACCCTGGTTTATAATGACACTAACATGAGATCATGTTAGTTAAATGATTAGAGAACACAATGACCCATCATTAATCATAGTAAAAAACTTATAATCATCCCATTTAAAAAATTCCCGACATCTATACTAAATGATAATAAACCTCATGCAAATTTTTCCCATAATAAAATAATAATATATCAAAATAAAGCTGGAAATATGGTTTGAATTTCCTTTGAATCATTATATATTATACCCTAATGCTACAATTATCGTTTCCTCTTCTCAACAATATAAAATGATTCGAATATATAATTATATTTTTTAACCATTACTTAGGTATGTCCCTTCTTTATAATAATCACAATGGACATGCTTTTAATATTCAATACATTTTAACTATCCCATTGTAACAAATACCCAACATTGGTCCACAATAATAATGAACCACATACAAATGCCCAAAACTATATGGTTTGTAGGAGGTAATCAACCTTGAAAAAGTCAAAACAGAGGAAGAACAAAGGTTAATTTTTAAACTAGGTATAGAATGGGAATCTAACCATTCTTAACATACTCCTATATGAAATATAGAGGAAGAATTCATGTAATTTCCATGTTTTACAAAATTCCCAACATTGGTCCATGATAATAATAAAACACATCCAAAATTTACCCACAACTATATTGTTCATGGTATGTAAACAATATAAAGATGCGAGGACACAAAATCAAGTCCTTATCATTGTGTATAGTTTAATCATCATTTGGATTCCAATGTCAAAAATCTTATCATAATTTTGAAAATATTGGGTTATGTTTAATCATCATTTGATATTTTAAATCATTACTTAGGTTTTACCCTTGTTTATTATAATCACAATGGATATGGTTTTAATAGTCAATTTTTTTAATCATCCCATAGTAAAATATTCTCAACATCTGTACACAGTAATAATAAACCTCATACAAAAGTTTCCCACAACTAAACCATTCATGGGAGGTAAATAATATCATAAAATAAATATAGAAAAAACATAGAGTATTCATTATTATTATTTATATAGAATGAACATATTCCCGTTCTCAAACATAAAATATAGAGGAAGAATAAATGTTACATTTTAAATTTTTATAGAGTTGGAAGAGGCCCATTCCCATAAAGACAACTTAGAGGAAGAATCAGGGTTCATTTTAAGACCCCCTCTGAAAAATTAGTTTAGAATTGGTGGTGAATCTCCAAAATCGACTTTCGCATCAATGGCGAATTTCTAAAAAAGCTGCTTTAGTATAGCAAAGCCGATCAAGGTGGGACTATCGTCCATCATATACCGTAGATGATGGATGATTATCCAATCGAGGTTGGATGATGTCCATTGTCTCATGTCAAACCCATCCATCCAACATGGGTTGGATGACTATCCATCTTCTTTCATCTAACTTGCCATCCAACATGGTTCGACAACCGTACATTATCTGTTGTCCAACCGGGGTTGGATAGTTGTACATTATTTGTCGTCCAACCTAGATTTCTAACCTAGGTTGGATGATTGTCCATCATTTGCCGTCTAACCTAGCTATCCAACATGGGTTGGACGACCGTACATTATTTTTCATCTAACCTAGTCATCTAACATGGGTTGGATGACCGTACATTATCTTGCCATCCAACCTAGCCATCCAACATGGGTTGGATGACCATACATTATCTACCATCCAACCCAGCGTCGTCCAACCTAGGTTGGATGACTTTCCATCGTCTATTATCTAACCCAACTTGCTTAACTTGGGTTGGGATGACCGATTATCTCTGTCATTGACATGCCGTTCAACTTGGGTTGGACGATTATCCATCGAGTCGTCCTAACCTAGCCATCTAACCTGGGTTGGACAATCATACATTATTTGTTGTCCAACCCCAATGTTGTCTAACCTAGGTTGACAACGTAAATTATCTTTTGTAGTACCCACATTTTACACACACAATTACAATAGTAAAATACCAGGATAATTTTTTTGACTTACATTGCTCACTACACACAACACAACATGGGCTTTAAGTACAGAAACTTGACTCACAAACGACAATCACATAAGTCATCGACTCACATAGACACATGAAAACAACATAGGCATGTCGATGCCACACTTTTCCCAATGAACGAATACTAGCAATGACCCAACCATAAGAAAAAGGACTCAAGGTGTGGCAAACCCACAACACATCAGTTCTTTAATTACATTTTAGTTACATTTAACATTCCATGAACATTATTGTGCAAGGAAAATTTCTTTTTTTTTCTTTTTTCCACTACTGATTCTTACGTTCATCCCCCATTTAATTTACGCTTCACCAGTTTAAGTTGGATTTTTATCCTTTACGAAAATTTCCTAACTTTCATACTTATTTGGCATAATTCAAATTACATACAAGTACTTAATTATCTTATTATTATGTTAAGAATATTCCTCTCCAAAATTCATTTGATGTCTACATTTTTACCCTTACAACTCAAGTGAATGTGACTTGATGTCTATATAGTGATATTAGGATTTAACGGAGATTTAAAATACAAGATATTTTTTTACCACAAAACATTCCTCGATCACGGTATAGTTATTTCCCTACCATAGTTATTCTAATTCAATGACTTGTGAAATTCCATTTTGTTTTATATATGTATTTTGTTTTCTCGAAGGTTGAACACACCAAGGCAATTCATATTCTTTGAAACAAAAGAGTATTTTTAATCGAGATATAAGGTCTCTAAGAGAGGCATTATTCGAACCTCAAATCTCATTTTTACTCTTATATGCTTTATTTTCTATGTCACGTTATGGCCTTATTATTAGCATTGTCTTGTAAAAGGAGTTACGAAGTGTTTTTCCAACCTCTTGAAGACATATATGATTAAGAGACTTGAAGCTACACACGAACCCTAAGTTAACATCCAAATCAACTGAGGTTTAGATTAATTTCAACTTCACCTAAGGGTCTACCCCTCAACTATATATGCGTTTTAAGCGAGAGGACACATTTATGCTAAACCACCTTCACGAAAGGACCAATGTGTTATGTTGAGAGAAACCAAGGTAGCACATTTAGCTGAGCAGAGATAAGGGGTTCATTAACAAGAGTTTAGGACCTAGAACAACAAATTCACGACCTCCATCTATGTCGTTTGGATCCAATAGGGATTTCACTCGATGAAGAACTTTAAATTTAAATCTATCTTCGATGACAAGGTAGTCTACTAGGCTACGAAGGAGGAGTTATCTCTACACACTCCAAGAAAAGTTTGACTATGTCACTCCTATCAGACGGGTTTATGACAATGTCACTAAACATACTGACTAAGATGATAAGCCCATTCTTGGGCTCTGATTTTCCTAAATTAGGACGTTCCATCGAGTGCAAAGTTTAAGTTCATTCTACGGTTTTCAATGTCTTCTATGGTAAGGAGTATCACACATGAAAAACAAATTATGTCCCGATATTGAACAAGGGTAGAGTGTTTCATTTAATTCTCTTTATTACATTTACAAAGTATGAATGCACAAGATGACTCATTAATCATTTATTGAACACTAAATATGCACTACAAGATATTACTTCAAATTCATTTACCTTATATAAATATCAAACCTTTTTACTAGGTGTACTATAAATCAAATTGACCTATGATTAAATGCACATTTCATAGATGTCCTTGAAACTAGCATCTCATACATATCAACAAATTATCAAATATAACCTTCTGTAACATGATACTATATTATACATTTATTCATTTAACAATGACTATATAAATTACAATGATAATAAATGAATTACACATCGCCTTTTCGTCATCATTCTTTCATCATTTCATTTCACTTCATTTTATAACCTAGAGAGAGAAAGAGAAGGGAAGAGAGAGAAAACACCATTTGTCAAAAGTTCTATTTCACAAAAAGTTACACTATAGAGTTTTAAACAGCTTATTTTCATGTGTTAAAAGTGTCCACGATGGTTTGGCAACCAAACGAGGGTCCCGCAGCTTTCTATTTTTACATTTTCTTACTAGCTACAAAAATGTTCAAAATGGGCTCGAGGCTAAGAAACAACTTCTAAAAGTTATCTTCCGATGAGAATTCACACAACAATTAACTTTATACGTGTCCCCGAGATATACCAAGAGTTCATAAAAATCGACGGAATTGTGAAAAAGCAAACAATTTACGTTTGGCGGCTAGTTTTCTCGGGGCCACCGGTCGTAGTTCACCCGATTGCAAATAACAAAAGTTAGCTTGAGGGCTCATAAAACCTCGTCCAAAATTGACGTTTGATGGATGAAAACGCAACGAGACACTTCCTACAAGTTCCCCTATATAAGGATAATTCATCAGAGTTGACGGGGATGAGAACTAGAAAACCATTTTCAAACGGTGACAAGTTTTCTGAAGCCACTGGTCCTAATTGGTCCAGTTTGACCTTGTCAAACTGCGACCAAAAGCCTACAAAATGTCGTCGTCAAAATATCCAGAAAAGCCTTTTTCCCTAAACTAAAATTTCCATGTAATTTTCTAGTAAAAACACTAGAGGTTTATGAAGACGGATATTAATTTCTCTATCCAGGTTTCAAATGGCGGTTCGAAATGAAAGCCAACTTTCTAGATTCAACAACTTTCTACTGCTGTAAACTAGTGTAATAGGGCTCCTATAAAAGCGTCAAAAATATCACATATGTTCATTCAGGGTCAATCCAAAGGGTAAGGTGACTCCTCACATAACAAGGTACACGAGTGAAGCTTGACATCCCATTTTCGGAGTTACGAGGGGTACTTAACGGGTCTCGAAAAATGCAAAATTAACTATTTAAACAAGGAGATGGTCAACATTTTTACTGGGAAGTCAATTTCATCTTGTCGATAAAACAATATTGAAGCGATCTAGTTGGGTAGGAATTTTTCTAAATCACCTTAGAATGAGGGTTGAAGTTCATGGTTTAATACAAAGGGTTATTTTGAATTCGTGAGTTACGACACGACATTTTATTCTTTTGCAACAAGTCAATATAAAACGATTAAATGTATTATAATCCTAATATTTTAAAATTATATTAAGTTGCAAATGAAAAACTAAAGTATGAGAGTTATGAAAGATAAGGGGAGATGAACCATGCATGGAGGAACGAAGTCGACTAAAACTGAGGGATTTGGTTCTACATCTTAATTAGGCATTTCGTTAAATGACTCTCAAGCATCAAAGCAACCCAAACTCCATCATGGTGACTTGCTAACAATAGGGAAGCCATACCGAAGCGATAAGGGGAATACACCCACGACATTGCACACACTTTAGTAGTGACCACCAACCCAATCCCAAAATGCAAAATCATTCTAGGGGTCTATTCCAAAATCTTTAACAAGCTTAAGATTTTTGCTAACTGCCACCATGTGCTTTGCAACAACATCAGTCCCAAGGGTGGATACAACCCATGTCCTTAATGTATGAGCATTTAGCATTGTGACTACTATTGTAATTGTCTTTGATACCACAACAACTAAACTCTTTCCCTTACATGTAGGCTTATCTTCTAAGATAAGATAAACCTTATCATCTCACATGGGTTCCACCTTTTTAGACTTTTCTATAAATAAAATACACAAAATATTTATGACATCACTCCTTGTCCTTATTACAAATATAATATTTCTAATTCCTAATCATGTAGACCCTACTTCTCTACTTACCCCAACTTTGACATTTTAACATTACCGGACCACTTACGACAAATATTTACTTTTTACCACAACATTCCTTTTGTACTTTGACTGTTACCATACTCTACTTTATTGGTGGCACCGTACTGATGGCGCCGTTATCTTCTATTGGATGCCACTACTAATTATACTTAACAACATCCTATTCCTAATACATACATTAATAAAATAGAAATTACGGAGGAAAATTTTAATGTCGACATTTTCCCCCTTCCTAGCTTCTACTCCATCCTCGGAGTAGACTCTTATGGACATTCTAAAGCTGGTGCCTGGAAAATCTTTAACTTGTCATGGTTGACCCATTTCGTAATGGGAGTACCATCCAATTCCTCCAGTCGATATGTACCATTTTCATGCACAACTGCTATTTTGTAGGGCCCCATCCATTTGGGAAGAAATTTTCTTTGCCTTCTTTTTTTGTATTTGGAATCATATACTAGAACCAAGTCATTCACATGAAATGGAGACCAACGGATCTTTTGATCAAAGTATTCCTTCTGCTTCAATTTCTTCTTATAGATTGTATCCTTTGCTATTTACCTCATTTCCTCTAGCAAATGAAGATGCACCAACCTTTCTTTTACTGAATCACTTTCATCCATCCTTTCATTTTTCATAACTCTCACAAGTGGGAATATCAAACTCAATAGGAAGAACTAGATCAATTCCATAAGCTAATTGAAATGGGGAGTATCATGTTGTTGACTTTAATGTTTCCCTATATGCCCACAATGCTACATGAATCCTTTTATCCCACTTATGTACTGCAAGGCTGCATCTTTTGCTAGAATTTGACATAACACAAAATTTTTCATTCCACCTGTCCATTTGTGCTTGGCTTGTATGTTGTTTCCTTCTTGTGCTTAATAGAAAAATTGTTGACTAGGGATTCTACCACCTCATTAATGAAGTGGCTTCTTTGATCTGTTACAATTTCTAATGGGCAATCAAATCTAGTGACAATGCATTCATATATGAACCTTGCCACTTCATCCATGGAAGTTGTTTTCAATGGCCTAGCTTCAACCCACTTGGTTAAATAATTTGTGGCAACTACAATATACTTATTTTGGTGTGGGGTAGTTGGAAGTGGACCTACAATATCTATTCCCCATTTTTCAAAGGGACCAAGTGGAAGAATAGGGCATAATGGAGCTGATGAAGTCTTATAGTTACCATGTGTTTGACAAATATCACATGTCTTACAATAATTATAACAATCTCTAAAAAGAGTGGGTCAGTGATAACCTGCATCCAAGATCCTTCTTCTTGGTAAGTTGTCTAGAGAAGTGTCCTCCACATGTACCATTGTGGAATTATTCTATCAGCTCCTTCCCTTGATCACGTCCAACTACCCTCTTATACTATCCATCAAGTTCTATCTGAAATAATACTCCATGCATAATAGAATATGGATGACTGACTTGAGTAATCTTCCTCTTAGTCTTTGCATTGGCACAATCAAGAAACTTGAATTCATTCGAGATAATTCTAAATATCTATGTATTCACTAGGGATTGTGTCAAAGGATAACAATGTTGCATCCGGGAAATCATCATTATCACAAGATGAACCTAAACCATCATAGGCTTGAGAGAGTGCATCCGCATTGACATTCTTTTTCCCGGCCTATCTATAATATCAAATTCAAATTCTTGTAGCAAAATTATCCATCTTGGCTATCCTCCCGATGGGTTAGGCTTATTTACAATATATTTTAGAGCCTGATGATCTATTACAACTATAAATTTCTACCCTAGCAAGTAATTTCTAAACTTATTTACAACAAAAATGATAGCTAGAGCCTCTTTTTCAGTTACAGTATAATTTACCTCAACACTACTCATTTGTCTGCTCCCAAAGTAAACTGGATGATCATTCCCATTTTCATCCTTTTGGCTCAGTACTTGCTAGTGCTATATATGAGGCATCAGTATACACAATGAATGGCTTTCTCCAATCTGGATTCTTTAAAACAGGTGAAGACACCAAGGCTTCCTTCAGTTGTTCAAAAGCTTCATGCGCCTTATTTCTTGGTTCATAAGTTACATCCTTCTTCAAGAACTGGGTTAGTGGCTGTGTAATCTTTGAGAAGTTCTTGATGAAACTTCTATAGTAACCCACATGGCCTAAAAATGATCTCAACTTACTTCTATTCATAGGAAATGGTAACTCTTTTATTTTTGAAACTTTATCAGGATCAGTACCAATACCATCTCTAGATACAACATGCCCTAACAAAACACCTTTAGAACATCCAAAGACACACTTTGTAGGGTTTAGTGAGGCTTGTGCTTCATCTAACCTTTGAAATGCTATCTCCATCTAGTGCAGGTGGTCCATCTTGCTCCCATAGATGCAAAAATCATCCAGAAATACTCTGATGAAGTTCCCAATGTAGGGTTCAAACACCCTATTCATCAAACGCTGGAATGTTGCTGGAGCATTACACAACCCAAAAGGCATAACTCTATAAGAAAACGTTCCCCAAGGAGTGGTGAACATGGTCTTCAGCTGATCTTTCTCTTATACGAACTTGGATGTATCCACTATATCCATCAACAAAAATATAGCATTCCTGGCCAGCTACTTCGTCCAAGATCTGATCTGAGAATGGAAGAGGGTAATGATCCTTCTTTGTTGCCTTGTTGAGCTTCCTATAATCAACAAAAATACGTAGTTTCCCATTCTTTTTTATTAAGATCACAATGGGAGAAAATCATTCTGAATTCTCCATAGCAAATATGAATCCTATATCAAGCAACTTATCTATTTCTTCTTTATAAGTCTTAGAAAAATTAGGATTCATTCTATATGGGATTTGCTTTATGGGATTAACACCATCTATTAACTCAATAGAATGTTCTACCCAACTTACTTGACGGAGTTCATTGTAATCAAAAGTGAATAGGTATATGTACCTTCAAAATAGCTAGAGGTAGGATTCCTTCTCATTCTCCATCACAACATCACCAATCTTTATTTGTTGGAGATGATCATCAATTTCTTATTCGAGAAAATTTTATGGGTTCATGAGTCGGTGTGATTGTAAGGATATCCATGACCGAAACATCAACCTCACTTTCTTCATCTTTGTGTCCACTTCATTGGTACTAGAGTAATCGAAGGATGTCTAATCATCGCTTCATCACTCCAATCCATAGGTTATGTTTTATGATGCTAAGGGATCACATTTATCTTCACCCACTCTCTACCACGTCCAAGTGTCATGAAGCCTTCATTCCGGTAGTTTCTTGCATGAAATATCCTTAGCCATGGTCTTCCAAACAACATTGGGTACGCAACAATACCATTTTTCATCACCTGAAAGTCTACCACACATACAACATCCATAACAGATATTACCACATTTGAAACTACACCTTCTAGTTTAGTTTTTCCCTTATTTAATGACCTTAACATAAGTGTTGAGGGGCGATCAATTTTTAAACCCAACATATTCATTATAGACTCGGTCATTACATTAACTACAACACCTCCATCAACTAAGACATCATGAATTGAAATACCATTACATAATACCTCAGCTTGTGGAGCATAGGGATCTCGCCTCTACCTCCAAAACAGGGACCTCAACCTCCTTCCTTCATCGAGCATTGAGTCCACTTCGCAGCTCCCGCCTCTTCTCATAAGACATAGCTAAGAGTTGACCATATGTAATATTTGCAGGCCTTTTGGACAGATCTTCTAAGATGGAGTATGGTCCTTGCCCTTGTGAAATCAAAAAATCCTACACACCCAAATTTCTTCTCCTATGTTTCTTACTAGTTTCTCCTTTCATCTTCTTAGGATCATTTCCATCTTGGTTATCTTTTTCTTTCTTTCTTTTTGTTACAAACACATCTAATTCATTATTTATGCTCTTATCTACTACATCAAAAGAATTCAAAAGTGTTTTCCTTTATCATTATCTCTTGTATCGGATGTAGAAGCTTTATATGGACAATTATACTTATAATGACCCTTTTTATAACAACCATAACATACAACTTCAGAAATATTTCTTTTTGGACCTCTATCTCCTCCCTGAGAACTAAATTCTTTTCCTTGAAGAAGATTAATAGTTAACTGACCCATCTTCTTGAGCAGATCTTCATACTCAGTAGATGTACTAGGGAAAAGATTTGTGCTCACCGAGAGTGGTTGTGGATTCTGGACCAAAGGTGTTGGTGTAGGCTCTACCTTAGCAGCAATTTCTTTGGGCTCCTCTTCCATGCTTTCTTCTTACCTTCTTACAATCTCCTTTGCTTGTTCAATGGTAGGTGAGTGTCATACTTTACTCGTTGTCGATCTCTAGCTTCATCCCAAGAATGAAGTGCTTACAGAGGAGATTATCCACGCCATTCATCAACCCATCTGCTAATCCTTCCTTCTGGATCTGGGCATCGAGCTTCCTCCTTAGCTTTAGAACACGAGCATGATAATCTCTTATCTTCTACTTCTCTCCTTGGGCTAGCTTTGTGATCTCGATCATGAGATCTCGCATATTTCTATTGTTGTTCACCAAATTCTTCAAGAAAACTTTCGATTAATAAATTCCATGAGTTTTTCACATTATCACCTAGTGTTTCAAACCACCTAAGTGCTTTGAACCATCCAAAAAGGTAGGAAAAAATTCAGTCCATTGTCCCTTCTTATGAGGCCATTACAAATACAAGATCGTTTAAACTCTTGAATGAAAGAGGAAGCATCTTCATTAGATTGGGCTGAAAAAATAGGAATATTCCCTATTTTTAAATGTAACCACAGTAAAATACCAACTCACAAGTACAATCAATAAGACTTATGTGCACAAATAATTGGACTCACTACAATAGAAAGTGACTTTACACCTTTCTACAGTAAAATAGGAATGACCAAGGTAATCTTACATTTACTTTGACTTACTACGGTAAAAATTGACTTTACTGTGGTAAACACTATTTACTGATAAAAATGAAGTTCTTGGGTAAACACTATTCACGGTAAAAAAAGAAGTTACTTGTGGTAAATAATATTCACGATAAAAAGTGACTTTACCATGGTAACTACTATGCACATTAAAAACAAGGTTACCCTCCAAATGTTTTCTGACTAAGTGGGAATATCTCTCCAGAAAATCCACCAACGAGGAATGGTCCCGACAACGGAACCAAAATGTCAACATGAATCCGACACTCGATAATATTTCACCGAACTCCTCGTGCTTTATGATTATTTTAGTAATGAAATTTTTTTGGTTTGGTGGTAGTAATCTGGAAACACAACAACAAACATAACACAAGAATACCGCAGACTATGACAAAAAAAAGAATGATGAAAAATCTGAAATACAACTGTAAAATATATTATTAACATGGAATTATTACAATCTCACCCATGAATTACTCCAAGTGTTACCAACTCCACTTGATTCCAACAATGGTTATGGGAGAAACTTCACAATTACTCCTCTTGATGACTTCCTTAACACACCTTCACAAAGAATCCTTTATTCATAAAATAATTATTACAACTTTTCTCTATGATAAATGAGAGGGGATGGCCTCTCTATTTATAGGAATTCAGGCTTATCCACCCTATCTCTAAGATAGGATAAGAAATCTCTTCCGGCCAATCATATTCCATGCCTAAACTCTTTCCCTTACATGTAGGCTTATCTTCTAAGATAAGATAAACCTTATCATCTCACATGGGTTCCACCTTTTTAGACTTTTCTATAAATAAAATACACAAATTATTTATGACATCACTCCTTGTCCTTATTACAAATATAATATTTCTAATTCCTAATCATGTAGACCCTACTTCTCTACTTACCCCAACTTTGACATTTTAACATTACCGGACCACTTACGACAAATATTTACTTTTTACCACAACATTCCTTTTGTACTTTGATTGTTACCGTACTCTACTTTATTGGCGACATCGTATTGATGGCGCCATTATCTTCTATTGGACGCCACTACTAATTATACTTAACAATATCTTATTCCTAATACATACATTCATAAAATAGAAATCACGGAGGAAAATTTTAATGTCGATGATATAACCCATGTCCTTAATGTCCGAGCATTTAGTATTGTGACTACTATTGTAATTGTCTTTGATACCACAATAATCCGACACTCGAGCATTTATCATGTAGTTTCCGGTAAACCATTAATACTCCGAGCTACATCAATTTGATCCACATTTGCTTTAGAAATCACAACCAACGCGACCTTTTGCATGCTTTACTACATCTGGATCTATTTAAAGCGTAGTGTGCATAAAGAATGGACCTAGGAAGCTTCCACCAATGCCTATTGATACAACATCTTTGAGCAGCTACCCTGACTTGCATCTACCCAATCACCACTTTGGACCCTCTCGGAAAATTCATTAATTTTGTCAAGAACATTCCAGGACATCATCCACTGCATTCTTCCCATCACAGGTTGATGACCGTATCCTTAAAACTCGATAGTGTGACTCCTCTTTTCCCTGTCCACATCGAAATGGCTACCACCTTTTCCAAAACCTTGATAGTAGCCAAGGTTTTCTCCACGCTTTCAACTCCATCACTGAGCACTAGTGGAAGCTCGGGGGTCAAACTCCATCCTATGGCCCCCGGCCATAACCAAAGACTTGAACCGCAGACGCCGCCAGGGAAGAAACCACAACATAACGTTTCAAGATAAGATTTATCTTCTGTGCCATTTTCACTAGATTTTTGTGGGAAAAACATCGGATTGCCACGGAAAATGTTTCCGAAGGCTACTTGTTTGGCTATGTGCGTCCTGCACTGTAACCCTAGGTATTCGGAAATAGCCCTATCGGTACCCCATGACCGTAGAAGTCGATGGCCAGCTTTCATGCTTGCGACGTAAGGATACCATTTTTTTTCACCATGTTTGCATGCACGAAATTCACTATATCGGGCCTTATTGAGGCATTAGTAACATCTGGCAAGGGAACGACGGTTGATGTCTCGTTTTCCAGGCATTGCATTGAGACCGACCCGATGCCTGCTGCTATTTCCGCCATTGAAGAAGATCCTATAAAATCTTCCACACCTCAATGCCATTGATGAGATTGGTCTCTACCATTGAAAGGATTTCAGTTGAAGATTGTGATAATTTACAAAATTACAGGGCTCCTTTTCCATTAAATGCGTTAGGCATGCAATGTCACATCATCCACACCATCCTTCTCTCGCAGCCTCTACTTTCTTCTCATGCATAATTAATTTTCCATGAACGTCTTTTAAGATTGATTGGACCTCTCGACCAATCTTCCTCTAGAACATATTTAAGCCTCGATTAGTTCTTGTTTTTCTTCAGACTAATGTAGAGATATCTCTAGCAGGCTCAAATACTACGACATAGATCGGAACAAATGACATAATAACATTTGTGTCTAAACTCTGGGAAGAATGTAGATTAGGAATGTCCATGGCCGACATTCCAAAGGCAAGGATGTATCAAGCCAAATGTCATACCACCCGCCACTTGTACATTCAAGCTCTCTCAACCACGAAACTCCATTATTCCGCTCGAGATTATGTCAACAAAATATTTACTGATCTATTTATCTCGTTATGATTTGATGGGCTTCCATGCCCTTCCACACGCCTCCCTCCTAGAAAAACCTGCCACACTCAACCCACTGCAATCATCCAACACGCAACCTCCTTCACCAACAATCTCCACCAACTCTCCTGCCTCCAATAACACCCACCACCACTCCATTAATCCCCTCAACATTTTCAACCACTCTTATTAAATTTCTTCCCCAAATCTTTCTCCCCCCCTTTTTTTATAATTACATTTTATTTAAATTTGCGGTGGCACCACACTTTTGTCCAACCCGGGTTTGATAGCTAAGTTGACAATAGATAATGGATGACCATCCAACCCAGGTTAGATGAACATCCATCATCTATCATCCAACCTAGGTTGGACGACAAACAATGGCTTTCCATCCAACCTAAGTTGGATGGAAAGTAGCTCTTTGTTGATATCATTATTAAATGGGTACCCCTACAAACCCCTAGGCTATGTATTATACCTCAACGAATACATGCATAAGTTAATTTTTACATATAAATAGTAGGCGAACTAACCCATACAATGACTTGTTGGCTGAAATTTTTGGAGAAGTGGGCAGCGGCCCATTCACTGACGACAACTCGTCATTTCCAATTTCCAAAATCTCTAATATTCGTGAGTTTAGGAAAATTCGCCACTAAAATTTTCCTTGGGAAGAATAGAGGTTACATTTTTGTTTTGTATAAAATGGGTAACTTCCCATTCTTCTTACCTTCATTCCTTACTAATTATTAGACATATAAAAGCTTTAATGGGTTCGAAATGATAATTTGTTGAGAAACAACAATTACTTGAGGTTTTGCTTTGATTTTTGTTGTTTCTTCAACTTTGCATGCTTTTACTTATTGCCATAGATTCATGGACATTTCATTTATTGCTTATTGGTTTTTGATAATAATTTTCAATTAAATTTGAATATTTCATTTTGGGCATATAGTTATCTATTACGAACATTTAGGGTGAGTCAGCAATGTTCGGGATAGTCATGATTTTTACTTCTCTAGATATGCTAGACTTTATATTATCATACAAACAATATAGATGGAGAATATAGGTTAATAATAATAATATATAGGCAATATAAAGGAATAATAATAGGGTTAAATCTTACTTATCTCCATTGAAGAAGCCTTTCTTGGTGTCGAATAATGTGTGTATATATCATATAAGTAATATATATGAGGGTTATGGTTTGGATAGCAAAATTTAAGAAAGTAAAACCATCAAGGAATGTAGGAAGCCCTCAAAGTGAAAATTCAAATGCTACATTAGCCACAATGAGATCTCATTTAAGAGATATTACAAGTAAAACACGAATTTTGAAATAAATATATGATCATAATGATGAAAAGGATGACATATATGCATATTTTTATTGCTCTTTCTCTCTCTCATGGTGTAGCATTTTTAGAAAATGAAATTAAGAACATGATAATTTGATAAAGGATGTGGATTCAATTAAAAATAATGATACATGAAACTTATTGAATTTTCCTAAAGGTAAGGATATAACTAGTGTGTAATGGGTCTATAAAACAAAAATAAATCTAGAAAGAAATGATGAGAAATATAAATCAAGATTGGTGGTTAAGGGAATTTTACAACCCAAAGTTGATTATAATGAAAATTTTACACCAATAACAAGGCTTGACATAATCAAAACAATATTAGCATTTCTAAAAAAATTAGAAAATTTATGAAAAAGGATGTTAAATCAACCTTCCTAAATGGGGTTTTGCAAAAATACATTTATGTGCAATAACCACTTGGTTATGAAGTGTATGGACTAGATAATTTAACAATTTTTTTTTTTTGTAAAACCCTAGATATTTCGAGTCACAATGCAATAATAAACACCGAAAGTACAAATATGACACAAGTAATAAGATAAATAAAAATGAAACCCTAGGTGAAAGAGAGAGGATAAAGGACTTAATCGATTTCACAATTGATCCCGAAATATGCCGAATGGAAAGCTATTGAAAAGGAGGAGGAATCACAAAACCATACTTAGAAAATTAAATGACTATTAGATCTACTTGGAATAGGGTTCTTGGAATGGATTAGGGGCACCGAGTCTACTTCTGGCACTGTGGATCGAGAAAATATTTAGAATCTAAATTTTATTGTATTGTAAGGTGTTCGGTGACCTTTTTTGTTGGTCTCTTGTATGTCACACTATGCTCATTAAATTAACTTTGTAAGCTGCAAAAACAAATGACCTCTTGCAAAACCCCAAAACACATCAAATAAAAAAAATAAAAAGATGCAAATCAGGAGTAGGAATTTGAGCCTAGCGGTCACCTGACATAGTGAACTTATGACTGAGTGTTGCACTACATCTCAGACTCCATGTAGTTTTGTGTATACGTGTAGAATTGTGCCCTAGGTGGCTCTTGTGCAAGATGCACTGAATAGTGAGCAATAACTAGATGTAGCAATATAAATAGATGTGTGGATGTCAAAATGAACTTCCCCTCCTATGAAGTGTATGCAAAAAAATTTAGTCCCTTGTCCCTTGAATGAAGCTAGATGGATTCTTTGATGCTCTTGAAATTCCTTTAGATGTAACCATAGGTGATAGTAATAGGTGCCTAGAGCTTGGTCCTTTATTATGATCGCATAAATTTGTATTTATATGATTACCTTGTTTTAAATTTGTAATTGACACCTAAAAGGTGTACCACCAAGAAAAGAAGATGCCCAAAAGATAAAAAGAGGCCTAAAAGGGCTGAGAAAATACAAATAGGTTAGGGGAACCTAGAGGGGATGAGGGCATCGAGCATTGACATCTTGATTGAGCGCTAGTGTTCAAAGCCAAGAAAGATAAAGTAGTGAAGGTCGACTAGGTAGTGAGGTATGCGAAGACCAAAGCGGAAACTAGAAAGACAAAAAAGATGCCAAAGATAGATGTCAATTACTAGTTTCTTTCTTAGGAATCATATGAATAGTGGTATGTGATTATGACCTAGAAATGTACCCAAGTGCATGATTTAGTGTCTACATTTTCCCCCACTTTATGTTGTTGAGTGAATAATCGATAAAATAAAGTAGATAAGAGATGCGTACTTGATAACCATGTAGATCGATGATGAAAGCATGCATTGAGGAGATAAGAAAAAACATGGAGTGATAAAAATGAAGCGTGGAAGCTAGAGAAGAGGAAGTGACCCTTAGGGCAATGTGCATGTGTTGTGTCGCGTTAAACTTGTTGTCATTGTCACTTGATGTGTTTGCTGATGTGAATGTTGCTTCTCATAAGGATGAACCTATAAAAAGAAGAGAAAAAGAGTAGTCAAAGTTGTGTATATGTGAAAAAATTGATTCAAGTATGTAAAAAATATGTAAGAATGTGAAAAATAAGTAAAGGGAACATTTGCACCTGATTTGTGAAGAGTGAAAAGGATAGAAAGGATCCTGAAAATGCTGTAGAAGAATGAGTTTTTGGGAGATCTCACACCAAGAACGATTTTTTTAGGAGATCTCATGCCAAGCGCTAGTTTTTTGGGAAATCTCACGTGATGACAAAATAAGTGTTGGGGAGAAAGGTCTAGTTTTATTCTCCATCCCTAAATGCTTCCTGAAAATTATATGTTAGGTTGTGGAGCTGTTTTCTTGTGAGAAAGTGTTGAAGACTGTACACTAAGAGTACTATACACTTTACATAGTTGTCTCACCAAGGTTTGGGGTTAGGCCAAGCCCCGAGAAGGGTCTAGGGCATAGCCCCTGAGAATTTTTTTTTTGTTCTGCCTTAAAATGTGTGCTATATACCGGGAAACGTTATTTTCTCATATGGGTGGGATTTTCGACCCATAGGTTTATGGGATGATTTTGGCCCATGGTTTTGATACCCATGGTTTTATAAAACTGATTAAGCGAGTCATCTACATGTTGTTTTGGGCATATGGTAGGGTTAATGTAACATTGCAGATGTGTTTTGAATTCGGGTGTGAATTTTGTAGAGTTTGTTGAGCATAGATCTAAATAGATCTAGGTATTTTATTGAGAGAGTGGTGGCTTGTAATAAAATATGAGTAAGTGATTCTTGGTGGAGGTAACCCAAATTGGGTGAACCATGTTAAATACTATCTCTTGTGTTGTGTTATTTTATTCGCACTTTTATTTGAGATCTATAATATTTTTGCATATTAGTTTCTCTTTTGTTGCGATTCTCGTGAGGGATTATTCTGCATATTTTATCCCTTATTTCCTAACATTATACACCATTATAGATGGTGTGATCTTGCTTTGTTCTAGTGTGATCCAGATTCAATCCAAGTAGAAAGAGAAGAAAACATAAATATAATGCATTCGATTGCTCGAGGATTGTGCTTATACTTGAGAAAACCGATCTATAGACTATTATGAACCATGCTAATCTATTAAAAATTATGCAATTGCCCCGTAGTAATAGGCTCTCAGGAAGGGTAAGGGGCACCTAGGTGCTTGTGTTTGTGCTAAAATGAGCACCCAAGTCAAAATCTGGTCTATTTCTATAACTAAAGATTGTCATGTTCCTGTATTGTGCAAGTCTAAACTATAACTATGTACTAATGAATGGGATGAATGATTCACCCAATGTATGCCCCCTCGTTTGGGGTACATGAGAAATCACTAGGAGGATGCAACACAAAGGAGTGGATCGGAAACTGTGCCGAAACTAATACCCTGCAGGGGGAGGGAATGTGCTTGGTAAAAACCAAGGCACACGTAAAAAAGTGGCTAGAAACATGTGTTAGTGTAATCCAAAAAATACGCATATAGAAGACAATGTGTGATCTAGCAAGAAAAAATATAATGTAGACCACAAAAATTAGGTTTCAAACATAAGACATCACTCACAATGTCACAAGACAATCAGGGCCAAATCGGCCAAAATCATACAAGCCATGGATAAGCAAGACATAAGGAAAATCCCGCAAATGACGACATATAACGAAAGACAATGGAAAACAGTAGTAACGAAAGTGTCAGATAACCATGGTAGAAAATAGTTCTTGTAAGAAAAATGTTGCACGTGAAGCACCCGTTAGTATGTTAAAAAGATTAAAATTATGTCAAAGCATGTATATATCGATAGAGTAGTGTGCTAGTAAGAATAAGAAGTAGTATAAAACAAAATAATAACAATGTAGTGTGTACAAAAGTAGATTCCCTTAGGAGCCTCGATGGGACTGGTAAGAGGTAGAGTGCCAAGAATCCATGCGTGTAAAGATCTATAGAAAGTTTGCATTAAAAACTATAGAAAAAGTGATCGCACGTGTATTTAGAAAATATAATGACATACTAGATATCCGGATAACATAGTAAGAAAAGTGTAACATGTGAGTATAAGTAAGAAAAGTACATGCAACCAAGACATGCGGTATGTTGTGAATGAGTGAGATGGAATGGTATGAAAAGTGAATGTGATAGGATAAATGTGTACCTTGAGTGAATGTGTCTTTATTTATATGAGATGAGGTTCATTTATAAATGCCCCCTCAGTAGTCAAGAATGAACCATAGAACAAGAGTGTGTCATCGGAAATGGTTTGATAGTGTGCACTAGAAAGATATGATCAATGAAGCATAGAGCGTATAGAGTGAGTGAGTTTGGTGAGCTTCATTTCAGAATTAGACCATCAACAGCCAAGTGTGATCCATTGAGCTAGAGTGCGTCATCGGGTAGCGTGTTGTGTGAGAATGTGATGCTTTAGAGAGATGTGTCGTGAATGCGATGAGTATAGTGTGTGGGGTTCATGGATGTAGTGAGCCATAAATAGTAAAGTGTGAACCATAGCACAAGAGTGTGTCATCGAGTAATGATGATACAAGTGTATTAAGTTGTGTAAGATGCATGTGAAAGACTAGATGTGAAGCATAGAGTGGAAAAGTGGAGATGTGAAAAACACCCGATAATGTTATAAAGGGGAGGAGAGTAAGCGTGATGTCCCCCAAGTGTATGATGATGAGTATGATATCTGAAAAAAGTGAAGGGGAAGGGCCCTCCAACTGATTCTTGTGGAGATGAAGGCATGATAATGTGTTATGAGATTAGTGATGTATGAGACAAATGATGTATCAATGAATGAGACCTATGCACATGAGACCTAGGAGGAGATCGAAACCTATGTGAAGGAGACTGTGGAGGTGATGTACACCTATGTGAAGGAGACCTCGGAGGTGATGAACACCTAATGTAGGAGACTCGAGGAGGTGATGTATATCTATATGAAGGAGTTTTCTGAGTGGTGGACCTAGAATGATGGGATGGACTAGTGGACCGATGAGACCGAGTAGGTCGTGTATGAATATGAGAGCTAGGAGAAGATTTTTCTTTAGATTTAAGAGGTCCCGGGACCTAGATGCTATAGTGAGTGCAACAAAAACTTCAAGAGGAGGCTACGAACATGGTATGCATGGTGGAACACCGTTGATAGTAATGTCTTTCCCACGTTGCAAATGATCTTTAGAAACAAGTGATTCATAGAAATTATAGCTTTAATAACACGAGAGCCGGGAATACCTAGGAGCATGTCACACCCTTTCATTGAAGGTTCCAAAAGAATTGACACAAGCATGGTAAGAGGACTAACTATGACTAGAAGCTTGACATAACAGTAAGATTTAAGAATTGGATATGAAATGTGCAATAGCGGATAGTCGATAACAACAAGAAGTGCAATAGAGCACACACACATATGAATTGATGGATCAATCATTATATTATTAATAACATGAGGCCTGATAGAAGTATTGATATGTAATTTTTAGAAGAGAATGTAGCATGATAGTCATGATCGAGAATGCAATGAATGGTGAAGATGCATCCGTCTGAGAAACTATAAATCAAGAGCCCGAATGAAGGAGGTAACACTTCCAGATATGTATGATTGGCTGAAGATTCAACAACTTGCTTGTCATGTTTAGGAAGAGGATTGTTGAAGATCTTGAGCTTATGATTTTCATTGACCGACGTAGATGTTGTAGGCTCAGGAAGCTCAATGACATTATTATCGATGAGATCTTGAATAAGATGCCGAAGTTTGAAACATCGATCAATAGAATGTCCCATGCATTGATGATAGTTGCATCAAATTTTGTTGTTATAGTTGCATCCTTTGGTGAGGGATGGATCCAGATTAAGTGGAGGTAGAAGCATAATATGATTGCTCTCAACAATTTGTGGCAATAAAATATGTGGAACACAAGGAAATTTTGTGAATGTATGCTTTAGAGGCTGTTGTACGTACCTAAAATTGTAGGGTACTACACCACCGAACGATGTTACACATGCCCCAATGATGATACAGGTCTCCTTGCAAGGTGTTTAGAATCCAAAAAGGCTCGCTGGTATATGCTTGTATCCCGCATGCCCCGCTCAGCCTCCGCATGCTTTGTTTTACCCTTTGCCCCCTGTTTTCTTGCATTTTGGCTTCAGTGATGAAATCACCACCTGCCCCTAGTGGTGGTCCCATGACTTCCATCCAAGAAGATAGAGGCGGTCTAGTAACCACCACCCCTACCCTGGGCGGCGGTCCCGTGTGTTTTTCTAGATCCTTCCGACGATCGCATCAAACGTAAATCTTGAGTTTTACACGCTTTCTTCAACTACTTTGGCTTGCATTAATGTTTTCTGCTCCTTGTGAATAGTGTTTTTCCTTTGTTTATAGTAAAAGAGTTCAAATGGGAGTTACCCTCTGGTAAATGCATTGGTTATAAATAGCCAGCTTGTTTTCAAGCAAATGGCCCCTCATCTTCTCAATTCTATTATTCAGTTTTGAATTTCTTGCTTAGAATTCTATCAATTTCAGGTTTTACCTCCATTGTTGGTCTTTTAGAGGTCATTTCAATCTTCTTGTTTCAGTCTTATTCCATTGCTGCTCCATACAATCAGTTTAGTTTAGAATAGCTTCATTTCTAGACTAGAATCCATTAAAAGTTGCAGGTTTTGTTTTTCACAAGGATAGATTCTAAAACTCTCGTTACGCTTGTGTGTTGTATTCCCACAATAAATCCTGCTAGGAATTGCATAGTCAAGCTCTGTTCACTTGTGCTATCCCTCTCCTACTCACATTGTATTTGGTCTATATCCAAAGCTGCCATTGTTCGAATACCATCTTCTGTTGATACTATCATATACACACTTTCTGGATTCATGAGGACACGAAGGAACGAGGAGATCACACTGAGGGGATGAAATCACACACAACTAGATTTACCACTATTCTGTAAATGCTAGGTTTGAGCTATCAAAGTTCTAGTTACAACATATCAAATAGAGTAGTGAATTATTTTATTTCAGTCAAAAGTTTGCTCTCGATGGGGATTGATAGTTTCTGAGAAACTATGATTCATTCCTCACTTTTGAGGTAGGATCGAGAGTCTTTCAATTCAAAATAAATAGTTGCTTAGATATTTAGGATAAAATCACAACTACACAGGAAAATAGCCATACCAGGTTACTTTGCTTGTTTTTATTCTGTTACTAGATTAGTTGTCCATTTTATAGATATACTAGAGTAGCTGCTCTTTAATTTCGTTGAAATACGTCATTGAAAATACAAAAATAGAAGAATGCTTGCATAGTGTAAATACTTCCTTTGTAATTAGTTTATTAATATTAGTTAAAAGTTGAATCATTTTGTATGAAAATCACAGGACCTAGAGAGCCTCGAGAATATATATTTGAACCCATAGTACCTCAACCAAATCTACCCACGACATTGGCTGATATAGATCAAGACCTTAGGATACAGGTATTTCGAGCAACAACAAACTTACAAGAATTAGTGAACAACTGAGAGGGTTAAATATTGAAGACGACAAAGCTTACACATTTTGGTCAAACCACCCTAACTATAGACTACCTTGATAAAATATCTGAATGACTGTGCAAGGATTCGAAAGAGAGCAAACATTTGGTTGCGATCCTTTGGTTCCACATTCTAATGCGGGAGACCTCCTCGTCGACATAGATACTAGCTTATGTATTCAAGTTTCCAGAACACCTATTAGATATTCCAAGAAAATAATACAACTTCTAGTTCTAAATATAGAGGCTGAAAAGGCATATGATTACTAGATAGTTGGAAGAAGGGATTGATTCTTCACATGACCATAACAGGTCCACAACAACCATGAACTCACGGTTGTGATCCCCAAGTACCACAACCCAACGGGCCTACAAATCAGTTAAGTATTGACACTGGCTTGTGAACGCTGGTATTTAGATCTTCACCACTCCCCCAAATATTATAGTACAGCCTTCTTCATATTAAACATGAAGCCAATCAATCTAACATTTTCTGGCTAGACCAAAAACCATCCATAGTTCAAGACAAATCCACTAAACCACCTATCACCATTTTCATGACCTTTTCTGGAGATATATACAAAGCTCCTACAGGTCACTTCCCATGTATCCAAAACCAAGAAACAAGATATCGGCAGAGCTTGACATTGATTGGAGCCTTCGAACAGCCATTATATCCAAACAAACTATTATGCCAATTCAGGTTAGGAGGGCCTTCTTTGCCTTAGATTCGCAGATTCCATTATTACGTATTGAGGATATAAGATTACCTAATTAGCTTGTCTATATCCATTCGTATTCAACATCCACCAGCTGTCTCGACACAACCTTGGGAGGTTTGGTACGAGGAAGAGGTACTTGTAGATTCCCATGTGCGCATGTCACTTTTCCTTCATACAAAATTGGTGAACCCGACGTGAAACAAACAATTCTTCCTCTTTTATTTTTCATTTCTTTGATCCACCTTCGCTCTTTCCCTTTATTCCTGTGGGTATTCATATACCCCGAATATGTCGGGATACGATGCATATGATAGGCCTCTCTCGTGTCTCAAAGTAAACTATAATCAAATGAATAGGCAAGCATCACCCTCACTTTTTGCATGGGCTGATAACTATTCAAGTAATTACTCATCATCTCAAACTCCCCTCACAGACTAGTTCTAGTTCTTCGTTCAATCGAGGAGTTTAATCAGCTTTCACAAACACAAGTAGCTTGAGATCCCTTAGGCTCTAACAATATGATGTTTACTTAGAGAATCCACTTCATCTCCTCGGGTCTTGTTCAAACCACGAGATCAGTAGACAGTCAGACCCACTCCCCTTTTTGGATGAGGAGTACTTAGCATGCTTCACTAAAAGTGAACAACGCTTCCAAAATATGTATCCACCTATAGGGAATTTACAAATATAGTCTGATACCCTATTCTAGGAGAACACCCCCATTCCTCCACCTATGGGAAATACCCTCGGTGAAGCTTGACAGGTAACGATCAATTCATAGCAGGGTATCATACCCCTTTACAACCTCAAGCTATACAACAAACACCCTTAAGGCAAAACACTACGTCTTTGCCAATGGAGGTCATTTCAGCCTTAGCTAAAAAGGTTAGAGGGTTGGAACTTGCTCAAGCAAACCAAAATTCATATTTTGGGAAAGCAGGAATCCCCAACCCTCTGCATCATCCCAGTCAGGTCGACCTCCTTAAAGGAATGGGCATGTTAGGCATGCCTCCTCAAAATCCTTATAGTTACCCATAACATACACCAACTAGGACCGCATTTTCAAATGCCGCTCCAGTTGAAAACATGACACCTCCCGGGCTTGGCACCAAATAACTGTACTTAATAATGCTCCTCCTTATTTAAACATTTATTCAAAATCACCAAAAGGGGACATATTATCTTCTCCCGGGATGTTTGTTCAACCACAGGGATTCCCTTATGTCCCTACAAATGCATATGCTATGTCATATCAACAACCCTTGCCACCACCACCTCCACCCCCTCAGCAAGCACCATCGATGGTCGAGGCCTACGCAGTAGGGACTTACTCAGAATATTTGAAAGAACCCCTAGACTTCACCATACGAAGTGTTATGCTTCCAAGACCTCTTCCCGATTTTCCCAAATACAAAGGGGAAGGAGACCCGAACGCACACATTAAGGCCTATGCCACAGCCATACGGAGTTACTCCTTGGGATGGGGTTGTTGCTAAAATATTCCCTAAGACCTTAAAAGGTATTTCCCTTGATTGGTATTACAGAATACCTGAAGCGTCGATACACTCATTTAAACAACTCATGTTAGAATTCATCAAAGCTTTTGACATGAACAAATTATTAAGAACGAGAATTAGGAGTTTTTTCATATCAAACAAGAACATAACGAATCCACTTTGCACATTTTATTCAAAGATGGCGTACGGTTCTCTACTCATCAGCAAGTGCTCCAAATATGGATCAAATGGAACTATGCAATTTATTCCGTAATTCACTCAATAGAGAGATAAAAGAAGAAGTCCAAAAGCTCTCACTAAGAACTTACGATGAAGCACTCGAGAGTGCTCTCCGAATCAACCAAGCAGTGATTGACAGGTGGTCGTAAGACATATGGGACAAATGGGAAATTAACTACTCCCAATCAAAACACCACGGCCTATCCCAATACTAGGAATGCTAATCAAGGACCTAAGATCCTTAACAAGAACCGTGGAGTTACAACAGATGGAGTAACTGACCAAGTTAAAAGGGCAAACATTGTAAACATTTCACCACCTGTTAATAATCAGCGAAATAACAATTTTACTCCAATAATCAATGTAATGGATTTTAATCATCCACCATGGCAACAACAACAACAATGAAAAATCCAAACACAAAGTCCAAATCAAAACCCAAGCTGGATATTAGAGTCAAAACCAAAGGCAACAACCTCAAAATTTTAACTCTAACAACCAACAACCTTATCATAATTTCGAGGCCACAAGAGATTATAAATCAACAGCCTCAAAATTATAAACCCAATTTATATTGTGGCTTCCACAAGATTCAAGGCCACGATACTAGGACTTGTCATGAATACAATAAATTCATGCAGCTTTTGCTAGAAGATAAAAAACAACTCTTTATAGATATGTTTTTAGCAAATTTTGTAGTACCCATGCCAAACACTTATACAGGGGTAGTTTCCCTCAAAATCTTTAATGATCCACTCCCAAACCATTCTAGCAATAATAGGTTAGATCCTAATGGAACAAACAAGGGTGTTATAATGAAAAACAATGATCATGAAGCTTCAAATTCATTAAATCCACCATCGCACCCCAACTAGGAACTCGACCCCAGGACTAAGATAGTTGGTTTGGTAGAGTTAGATACCGAGCTACCCGTAGAAACCATAACAAGAACACGAGATTATTCTTCTCAACCTACTCCAAGTTATCCACTTCAACCGACAACAATCAACAAACGTTGGTAAAACCCATAGGTGCCTATGATTTAATTAATGATTTAACTAAAACCTTCTCTCACATCTCCTTTTTGGATTTGTTAAAGAACTCTCCCACCCACAGAGCTGCCCTCTTAGAAGCGTTAGGCCTTGGTCATTTAATCAACATCACTCCTCCCCGGAAATGCAAGTAAACCATGTGGATTTTGACGTTTATCCTCCGGGGCAGCCGGATAGGGATACTAAGTTTATATTTGATATAAGAAAAATGCCAACAGACGTTGAAATTGCATGAAGAGGCAACCCAACTTTACATTTACAAGTATGGGTTTACAATAATTATGTTAAATGTGCAATGGTTGACGATGGGGTAGCAGTTAACATAGTCCCCTTTGCTTTCCTTCAAAAGTTAGGATATGGAGAGATAAATTGTTCCACGACGAAATACGCTAAGAGGTTATGATAGCCTCAAAGCCACTTCGATTGGAACCATAGTTTTACCAGTCACTTTAGGACCCAAGACGGTCCTCACCGAGTTTTATATTATAGATCGGAAACCAATTATAATATGATCCTTGGTCGGCCATGGATACACCGCATGAAGGCAATCCCTTCCACACTATTCCAAGAAATAAGATTTCTACACTTAGGGAAAATATTCATGGCACAAGGTGACCCAAAACCCTTTGATATACACCTAGCTGATTTGAAGAAAAGACCAGGTGTTCACTCCGAGTTTGAACTCCCAACAAATCAGCTTGTCAAACCAACTAATTCACAACCAAAAGAAAAGTTGATACCCACCACTGAGTTGGAAATTACAAATCCAGCTGAGGACATTCCAGTACTCAAAAATGAGACCAATGTTATAAAAATAGTGTCACTAGGGACTACCACAAAAATTATCGAGTTGCTAGAGAAAGACTTACCTATTCTCCTACCATTTGATTCCATGGGTATGGGACACACCCTAGGAATTGCTTCTCTTCCATCAGACGAAGTTTTTATGGTAGAGGTAAAAGCAAAAGAAATAGATACGAAAAATATCCCAACATCCATTTTTCCAAACAAGTAT
This sequence comes from Taxus wallichiana var. yunnanensis, assembly GCA_018340775.1. Taxonomy (NCBI): domain Eukaryota; kingdom Viridiplantae; phylum Streptophyta; class Pinopsida; order Cupressales; family Taxaceae; genus Taxus; species Taxus wallichiana. Next base: position 464,656 of record CM031235.1, read on the forward strand.
TGGACTCTCCACTTCGATGGAGCTAGATGTCACTTTGGAGCTGGGGTGGGAGTGATCTTTACTTCACCTGAGGGAAAGATCCTACCTTTCACCTTTAAATTAAACTTTGAATGTACAAACAATGGGGCTGAGTACGAAGCTCTCCTCCTTGGCCTCATTCTAGCTAAAAGAATGGGTGTCGACAACATTAGAGTGCTAGGAGACTCACAATTGGTTGCAAACCAAGTCTTTGAGGTATATGAAACTAGAGCTGAGCACTTACAACTCTATAAAACAACAATATTAGATCTAAGCAAGGGGTTTAACTTCATATCAATTGAAGCAATCCCACGAGAGCAGAACCTTCTCACAGACTCAATAGCAACCTCAGCTTCCCGTTTCACCCCAAACAATGAGTTGGAAGATAAAAATTTCATAGTATCACTTTATACTGAACCATTAGTGCGTAAAATACCAAAAAAATCACTCTTGACTCATGGAGAGGCTAAGGATAATTTTTCTATAGTAGATCACTTTGACGATGATAGAGTCACTCTCAAATATCTAAATGCCTATGCGGAGCTACATCTTGCTCACCATATAGTTGATCTTTCCCTGATACCACATTCCTCTTCCTATTTTGGAAATCCCATGGTAGAGTCTCCTCCACATAAGGATCTCAATATCTACGAGATAGAAAACGGAGAAAGTTTGGAGCTACCTCCAGCCCCACCTGAATTTGAAGAAGGTAACGCTTCTTTAATAGAAGAAACCATTGACATAAACATTGGAATGGAGGAAGAACCAAATATTTTGAATTTGGGATCCTCATTAACTCCGGAGGAGATAGAAATACATACCCAAATCCTCAAAGAACATCAAAAGGCTTTCCCATTTAATTATAAAGAAATGATGAGTATTACTGCAACACAAGTCGCGATACATAATCTGGTCACTAAACTCGATGCGAAACCAATTAAATAGAAGTCAAGACCAATGAAGCCAAAAGTGGCTCTCATGGTAAAAGAGGAAGTAATAAAACTTCTCCAAGTGGGATTCATCAAGCCCGTTGACTACTCACAATGGGTATCTAATATTGTCCCTGTCCTAAAAAAGAATGGGAAGATACACATTTGCATAGATTTTTGGGATATTAACAAAGCTTGTCCCAAGGATGACTTCCCATTACCATCCATTGATGTTATCGTTGATGCAAAAACTGGATTTGAACTACTGTCCCTCATGGATGGGTTCTTAGGGTATAATCAGATTAAAATATCTGAACAGGATCAAGCCAAAACTACATTCATAACTCCCTAGGGAACATATTGCTATGTTGTCATGCCATTTGGTCTTAAGAATGCCGGCACTACGTATCAGTGGGCAATGACTTACATATTACATGATCTTATCCATAAAATTGTGGAATCCTATGTGGATGACTTGTTAGCCAAGGCCAAGAAATGCTTTGTGATCATCCGGAAGTGCTCCGTATCATCCTCTCATAACTAATCGAATATGGCATCACATTAAACCCAAAGAAGTGCGTGTTTGGTGTGACAAGAGGTAAAATTTTGGGCTACATTATATCTTCACGAGGGATTGATGTTGATCCAGCCAAAATACGGGCTGTTCTCGAAATGATCCCACCATCGGATGAGTCTAGAATCAGGTCATTTCTTGGGAAACTCGGTGTAATCCAAAGGTTCATCCCAGATCTAAGTTTTTCCATTCATCCAATCAACAATCTATTAAAGAAAGATTATAACATTGATTGGATTGAAGAATGCAACGAGGCCTTCGAAGTAGTTAAATGCTTCTTGTTGTCTCCACCCACGCTAATGCCTCCCAAACCTCGACCACCCTTTGATCCTATACTCATGAGCCACTCATGTCTCGCTAGCTTACATGCTGGCTCAAGAAGACAATGATAAATGAGAATGCACAGTCTATTTCATTAGCCGAAAGTTGCTCGATTATGAAACACATTACACACGTTTGTGCAAAGAGAAAATGCATTGCCATAGTCTTTACAAAAAAATCTTTAAGACATTACATGTTAAACCAAGAAACGAGGGTCATTGTAAAGACAGATCATTTACGAATGTTTCTCATGCAAGGGTCTTTATCTAAAAAAGCTGGATGTTTCATAACCTTAATGGGTGAATTCGAGTTAACATTCGTAAACCAAAAATCCATTAAGGGACAAATCATTGTAGATTGGCTAGTTGACAATCCACTAGATGGAGGCGATCTGGTAAATCTAGACTTTCCTGATGAGTGTATATACTTCATCGAAACCAGGCCTCCCATCTCTACATGTCCCTGGTATACTGATATCATCAATTTCATCATAGACCGTACATACCCGAAAATGCCACATCACAACAAAGAAGGCGGTTACACATTATCACAGCTAAATATTTTGTTTTAGAACAGGTACTCTATCGTAAAGCCTTGACGGCATGCTTAAGATGCGTCGGCGTAGAAGAATCCAAGAAGATTCTTCATGAATCCCACAATGGGATATGTGGAGGCCACTTCGGTGGTCATGCCACCGCTCAAAAATACATCGGATGGGATATTTTTGGCCCACTCTCGAGCATGGTGTAGTGGAATTTGTATGCGTAAGTGCCCCAAATGCCAAGAATTCTCTCAAGATATTCACATGCAAGCCAATCCTTACAACCAATAAGCGACCCCATGGCCCTTCTCCACGTGGGTCTGGACTTGATAGGGAAATTCTCTCCCTCATCAATCGATGGCCATAACTTTATAATTACAGCCACGAAATATTATACCAAATGGGTGGAGGCCATGCTTCTCACCACAGTACCAGGTTCGGTAATTGCTAAATTCATTTTGAACCAAATTATCTGTAGGTATGGTGTTCCATAAGTCATTATCTCAGATAATGGCACGTCCTTTAAAAATGATGAAGTCCATGAGTTATGTAGAAAATTCAAAATAAACCATCACACGGCCTCTCTTTACTACCCTCAAGCCAATGGGCAGGCCGAAGCGACAAACAAAACGTTAAAATCTATTCTCCTCAAAATGGTCAAGGAGAACAAGTGAGATTGGAATTTAAAACTATATCCATCCTTGTGGGCCCATCAAACCTCAATAAGAACACCAACAGGAGCAACTCCTTTCTCACTGGTATTTAGAGTAGAAGTAGTTCTCCCGCTTGAGGTTGAAATACCCAGTCTCCACATCTCATTACAAGGGATTATGGATGAAGAAGCTTATAGGGAGGCACGCCTCTCTCAACTAGAAAGCCTTGATGAGGTTAGGCTAAATGTTGAACAAAGGCACAAATCCTATGCCGACCGGATGTGCCGACAATACAAAAAAAAAGTCTATGAGTGAGAAATATATGAGGGAGATCTAGTTCTAAGACTAGACATCCATATCAATAAGAAAACGGCGAAGGAAGAAAGTTCCGGCCCAAGTGGTTGGGCTTATACCTGAGTCATGAAGGACTACGAAAATGGTGCGTATCTTTTGTGCACATTAGAAGGTGAGGAATTTAATGAAACTAGGAATTTTGTGCATATATCTATATGAAGGAGTTTTTTGAGTGGTGGACCTAGACTGATGGGATGGACTAGTGGAACGATGAGACTGAGTAGGCCGTGTACGAATAGGAGAGCTAGGAGAAGATTTTTCTTTAGATTTAAGAGGTCCCGGGGACCTAGATGCTATAGTGAGTGCAACAACAACTTCAAGAGGAGGCTACATGACCATGGTATACATGGTGGAACACTTTGATAGTAATGACTTGCTCACATTGCGAATGATCTTTAGAAACAAGTGATTCATAGAAATTATAGCTTTAATAACACGAGCCAGGGAATACCTAAGAGCATGTCACACCCTTTGATTGAAGGTTCCACAAGAAATGACAAAAGCATGGTAAGAGGACTAACTATGACTAGAAGCTTGACATAACATGTTAAGATTTAGGAACTGGATATGAAATATGCAATAAGCGGATAGTTGATAACAACAAGAAGTGCAATAGAGAACACACACATATGAATTGATGGATCAATCATTGTATTATTGATAACATGAGGCCCGATAGAAGCATTGATATGTAATGTGTCAGAAGAGAATGTAGCATGATAGTTATGATCAGAGAATGCAATGAATGGTGAAGATTCATCGATCGAGAAACTATAAATCAAGAGCCCCAATGAAGGAGGACACTTCTCGATATGTATGATTGGCTAAAGAGTCAACAACTTGTTTGACATGTTTAGGAAGAGGATTTTTGAAGATCTTGAGCTTATTATTTTCATTAACCAATGTAGATGTTGTAGGCTCATGAAGCTCAACGACATTATTATCGATGAGGTCCTTAATAAGATGCCGAAGTTTGAAACATTGATCATTAGAATATCTCGGGCATTGATGATAGTTGCATCAATTTTTTTGTTATAGTTACGTCCTTTAGGGAGGGATGGATCCATATTAAGTGGAGGCGAGAAGCATAATATGATCGCTCTCAACAAATTGTGGCAATAAAATACGTGGAACACAAGTAAATTTTGTGAATGTATGCTTTAGAGGCTATTGTACGTACACGAAATTATAGGGTACTACACCGCCAGAACGATGTTACACATGCCCAAATGATGATATAGGTCTCCTTGCAAGGTATTCGGAATCCAGAAAGGCTCTCTAGGTATACGCTTATATCCCGCATGCCTTGCTCAGCCTCCACATGCTTTGTGTTACCCTTTGCCCCATGTTTTCTTGCATTTTTTGCTTCAGTGACGAAACCGCCGTCTTGCACGAGCGCCCGTGACCACCACCGGGGGGGCAAATGGTCCCAGTGAACCGCCGCCCTGCACAAGGTGGCAGTCCTGTCCGCATTTTCCAGATCCTTCCGACGATCACATCAAACGTAAATCTTAAGTTTTACACGCTTTCTTCAACCACTTTGGCTTGCATTAATGTTTTTTGCTCCTTATGAATAGTGTTTTTCCTTTATTTATAGTAAAAGAGTTCAAATGGGAGTTACCCTTTGGTAAATGCATTGGTTATAAATAGACTGACTTGTTTTCAAGCAAATGGCCCCTCATCTTCTCAATTCTATTATTCAGTTTTGAATTTCTTGCTTATTATTCTATCGATTTCAGGTTTTGCCTCCATTGTTGGTCTTTTAGAGGTCATTTCAATCTTCTTTTGACCTTATTCCATTCTTTACTCTATACAATCAAGTTTAGTTTAGAATAGCTTCATTTTTAGACTAGAATCCATTAAAAGTTGCAGGTTTTGTTTTGTCACAAGGATAGATTCTAAAACTCTCGGTTACACTTGTTATGTATTCCCTTGATAAATCTCGCTAGGAATTGCATAATCAAGCTCTGTTCACTTGTGCTATCCCTCTCCTACTCGCATTGTATTCGGTCTATATTCAAAGATGTCATCATTATTCAAATACCATCTTACATTGATACTATCATATACCCATTTTATGGATTCACGAGGACATGAAGGAACGAGGAGATCATGCGAGGGGACGAAATCACTCACGATTGGATTTACCACTGTTAGAAATGCTAGGTTTGAGCTATCAAAGTTCTAGTTACAACATATCAAATAGAGTAGTGAATTATTTTATTTCAGTCAAAAGTTTGCTCTCGATATTGCCAGGGAAGCTGTGGGGATTGATAGTTTCTAAGAAACTATGATTCATTCCTCACTTCTGAGGTAGGATCGAGAGTCTTTCAATTCAAAATAAATAGCTACTTAGATATTTAGGATAAAATCACAACTACACAGGCAAATAGCCATACCGGCTACTTTGCTTGTTTTTATTTTGTTACTAGATTAGTTGTCCATTTTATTGATATACTAGAGTAGCTGTTCTTTAATTTCGTTGAAATACGTCATTGAAAATACAAAAATAGAAGAATGCTTGCATAGTGTAAATACTTCCTTTGTCATCAGTTTATTAATATTAGTTAAAAGTTGAATCATTTTGTATGACAATCACTTTGGACCTAGAGAGCCTCGCGAATATATATTTGAACCCACGTTGCCTTAACCAAATCTACCCACAAATTGGGTGATATAGATCAAGACCTTAGGATACATTTTTTTCAAGCAACAAAAACTTACAAGAAATTAGTGAACAAGCTGAGATGGTTAAATATCGAAGACGACAAAGCTTACACATTTTGGTCAAACCACCTTAACTATAGAATTGCCTTTGATAAAATATCCGAATGGTTGTGCAAGGATTTGAAAGAGAGCAAACACTTGGTTGCGATCCTTTGGTTCCACAGCCTAATGTAGGAGAGCTCCTCGTCAACATAGATACTAGCTTATGTATTCAAGTTTCCAGAACACTTGTTAGATATTCCGAGAAAATCATACAACTTCTAGTTCTAAATATAGAGGCTGAAAAGGCATACGATTACTGGATAGTTGGAAGAAGGGATTGATTCTTCACATGACCATAATAGGTCCACAACAACCACAAACTCATGGTTGTGATCCCCAAGTCCTGAACCCAACGGGCCTACAAATCGATTAAATATTGACACCGGCTTGTGAACACCGGTATTTAGATCTTCACCACTCCCACCGAGATATTATAGTACGATTCTTCATATTAAACATATAAGCCAATCAATCTAACATTTTCTAAGCTAGACTAGAAAACCATCCATAGTTATTTATAAATCCACTAAACCGCCTATCACCATTTTCATGACCTTGTCAGAGATGTATACGAAGCTCCTACGGTCACTTCCCACGTATCCAACAACCAAGAAACAAGATATCGACAAAGCTCGACATTGATTGGAGCCTCAGAATAACCATTATATCTGAATGAAATATTACGCCAATTCGGGTTAGGAGGGCCTTCTTTGCCTTAGATTTGCAGATTCCATTATTGTGTATTGAGGATATAATATTACCCGATTAGCTTGTTTATATCCATTTGTATTCAACATCCACCGGCTTTGTCTCGACATGACCTCGGGAGGTCGGGTACGAGGAAGAGGTACTTGTAGATTCCCATGCATGCGCGCATGTCACTTTTCCATCGTCTGTTGTCATTGAAGTTTTTAAGAGTAGAGACAACATTGATAATAGCTTTAGCTTCAGTAGGTTTTGTAGATGGTTTGAAAGTAGATTTTCTTTGAAATTGAGTAGAAGATGATGAAGCTTGATCATGCTATTTGAGCTTGCCCATAGATAATAGTTTACTTTGGCGTAGCTTGAGAGAATGGAAAAGCTGATCAAATGAAGGAGATGAATCAAAGATGACACTCTCTTGGAAAAGAGGTAAGAGACTTTGGTAAAATAGATATTGAAGTTCAGAGTCCATGAGTACATTAGAAATCTTAGCTAAGTTGTTCTTGTATCATAAAACATAATCCACTAGATGATAATTAGATCCTTGTTTAATTTGTGCAAGTTGAGGATAAGATATATTAGATCTGATATTGATTAAAAATTGAGCGAAAAAAGCATAGAAAAAATACGTAAATGATGTTCTTGAATGGATAGGTAGATAGAACCAACAAATTGCATAATATTAAAGATTTCTAGGAAAGAGATTTGCTAGTAAAGTATGATCATCCACATAATCTAGACATGCCACATGAAATGCTCGAGAGATGCTCCTGAGGATCACCATGGCCATTGAAAATGGGTAGCTTGGGAGTGATGAAGTTTAGAGGAAGTGCAAAAGTGGAAATGGCGGGTGTAAAAGGAGTATGAACTAGTAATGTGGAATTAAGATGTGGAGATGCACGAGAAGTAACTTGCTGCAGGTTGACATATTTAAACTTGGAAATATTGATAAAGAGAGGCTAGGTCTTGAGTGAGACTTGCTACGTGTGAGAAACAAGAGCCGGAGTGAATTGGTTGGTGGGAGTAGAAACAAATACGGAAACAATAGAAGTTTGTGGAAGAGTGGAAGTGGGGTTGAGTAACAACAAGCATGGAAGTGGGGATGGATGTAGGAACATTAATCTCAGCCAAGATTAGTGGCTTCCTCATGAGCAATGAATAAAAAAAGATCTAGATCCTAAGGATGTTCAACAAGATGATCATTGAATTCTTGAAGGTGAGATTTGGTAAATGGTCCATAAGATTAAGCCATGATAAAAAGGTGACAAAATACCTAAGAAAAAGAAGGTTTGAGTGATGGGTTCACCAAATGATTTAACAAAAAAACCTTTTTGTAAAACGCTAGATATTTGAGTCACAAAGCAATAATAAGCATTGAAAGTAAAGATATGACACAAGTAATAAGCTAAATAAAAATGAAACCCTAGATGCAAGAGAGAGGATAGAGGACTTAAATGATTTCACAATTGATCCTGAAGTATGTCGGACTCGATTGCTGAATAGGAGGAGGAATCTATCGCAACCGTACTCAAAATATTATAGGACTATTGGATCTACTTGGAATGGGGCAACTGGACTAGGTTAGGGGCACCTAGACGCGGGAGTTTATGCCAGGGATCTTGTGGTGAGAAAATAGTCATAATCTGAATTTTCTTGTGTCGCATGAGTGTTCACCGAACTTCGTTATTGGTCACCTTTATGTCACATTATGCCTACAAAATTCTCCTGTAACCTGCATAAAAAATGACCTCTTGTAAAACCCAAAAACACATCAAATCCTAAAAATAAAAAGATGCAAAAAGGGAGTCAGATTGACCCGAAGATCACCCAATATAGAGTGAACTTACACATTTGAGGGCTGCACTACATCTTAGACTCCATGTATTTATGTGTGTGTGTGTGTGTGTAGAATCGTGCCCTAGGAGGATCTTGTGCAAGATGCACCAAATAATGAGTAATAGCTATATGTAGCAATGTAAATAGATGTGTGGATGTCAAAATGAACTTCCCCTCCTATGAAGTGTATGTAGAAAAATGCAATCCCTTGTCCCTTGAATGAAGCTAGATGGATGCTTTGATTCTCTTGAAAATGCCTTTGGATGCTAACCTTAGGTGATAGTAATAGATGCTTAGAGCTTGGTCCTTTATTATGATGACATAGATTTGTATTTATATGATTCCCTTGTTTTAATTTTGTAATTGACACCTAAAAGGCCGACCACCAAGAAACCAAGATACCCAAAAGATAAAAGAGGCCCAAAAGGGATGAGCAAGAATCTGAAAGAGGTTGGGGGTGCCCAAAGGGGGTGAGGGCACTTGAGCGCTAGCGTCCTGGTTGGGCATTGGTGTCTAGAGCAAAGAAAGATAAAGAAGTGAAGGTCGGATAGCGGTGAGGTGTGCAAGACTAAAAAGGAAACTAGAAAAATAGAACAGAGGCCAAAGATAGATGTCAATTACTAGTTTTATCGCTTAGGAATCATATGAATAGTGGTACATGCGATTAGGACTTGGAAATGTACCCAAGTGCATGATTTAGTGTCTACACTAGAAGAAAAATGTGTAGATTTGAAAAGGTCCTTTATGGTCCTAAGGGAGCCACTGTATGGTCATACCGAGATTCATACCCGATAAGAAATGGATTCATCCAAATTAGTAGCGCACCCACACTATACATGAAAATAAAATCTTAAGGTCAAACATTAATAGTATATTTATATGTTCATGGTCTAATTTTCGTAGGAAACTTATAAGTTGAAGTGTTAAAAATGCAATGAAAAGAGAATTTGAAATGACATATGTTCACTATATAAACTATTTTCTTTTCATTGAAGTCAATTAAATAGATGATGACATTTTCATATGTTAGATTAAGTATGCACATGATGTACTAAAGAGGGTTTTAATGTTAGATAACAAGCCAACACCAACTTCAGATTCAATAGGAGGAACAAAGTTGAGAAAAGAAGATCTAGGGGATTTAATGTTGATCTTACTTTGTATAATATACTTGTAGGAAATTTGAATTATTTGACGACAAGAAGGCCATATATCATGTTTGGAGTTAGTCTCATTTAAAGGTTCATAAAGTCACCCAAAGACTCACACTAAAAATTTGGGAAGATAATTCTAAGATATATTGCACGAACCACAAGACATGGTTTTTGTATGAACCATATGATGATTTCAAGTTAATTATTATATTGACAAGGATTTTGCAAGTATCATGGATGATTAGAAGATCAATTCTAGATATGTTTTTCATTTTTGGATCAGGTGCAGTGTCATGGGTCTTCAAGAAGCAACCCATTGTGACTATTTCATTTGTTGAAGTACAATATGTGGGTGCCACATCCACAATTTGTCAAGTAGTATGGGTGCACAAAGCGTTGTTAGATCTCCTATAGGATCAAGAGAAACGAACACAAATATTTTGTGACAATAGCTCAACCATTGCATTGTCAATGAATCATGTCTTGCACAAGAGAAGCAATCACATCCACACAAAATATCATTTCATTAGAGAGCTTGTAAACAATAGTGAAATCTATCTTGAGTTTTGTAGATCTAAAGTTCAGTTTCCAGGTATTTTCACTAAGGAGTTGTCAAAAGATAATTATAATACAATTGAAGATTTTCTAAGTTTTGAAGAGGCATGGATGGTCAAAAGTAAGGGGCGATGCTACAAAATGTGATAATTTTTCCACTTAACACCATTTATCATACAACCACATGGAAATTTTAATTCCTTATTGGAATGATATTTACATTAAGTCTAACAAATCTTGTACTAAAGGGAATATTTGAAAATTCCCACAAAATTCCTAGGCACCCAATATTTAATATTTCCAACTTTTTTTAAGAGATTGTTGAAAAGATAGAACTCTCCATCTATGTAAAATTGTGTGTGTGTGTGTGTGTGTGTTGTACTTGTAAGGAATTCATAATGGATTAGAAAAATATTGAAGTATTGCAAATTTTTGTTTGAAGCTTGAATAAGTTATGTCTGTGTTTATTTTTCATGTTTTAATCCCCTCTCCCCTTTAGCTTGAAGGCTAACACTATATAGCTTGTCATGTTTTGCGACTACTCAAAGGATAGGGGTTGATCACAAGAGACATAGTAGTCCATTGTCCAATTGATGAAGTGCATTTACTTGCCTATTTCAAACCATGAATATGGTTACTTAAAAATTAAATTTCTTTTACGTTTATTAAGTTTTTATGTTTCAATTTTAATGTTTACTATATACACCTCACTAACCTTATCAACATCTCAATTACAACTTTGCTCATGCTAGAATATTTCAATCTTTCTTATAAAGATACGGTGAAGTACTATTAAACTTAAACAATTTAATAAAACTTCTCCTCATGATGGATCATGGTCATTGATCTAAGGTAAAGTTGATCTAGAATCCACATAAAAGCCAAATATACAATAGCGTATTGACCAAGAAAAAGAATATATTTGTTTGGAGTCACTTGAACACATTCAACCAAAACAAATAAGAACATTAATTTATTCGTTCTTACCTTACAAAGATGGAGAAGGTATATAAAAAGATATTTTATGAGAAGGACGTGCATTGTTGAACACGGCAACAGCTTGTGTCACGCGTGCTCTGCACGTCTTCTCCGCCGCCATGCCCTCCTCTTAAAACCCCATCAACTGCATTCTTTTCTCACAAAGTTTCCAACAGATTTTCAATCAACTGCATTCGTTTCCACGAGCTTAGAAAGGAAATCGAACTTCATTAATGGCCTCTGCAACGGGTATCCTGGCGGAAGTTTACGTGATGAGGAAGTATTATATGGAGGAATACGAGAAGCACAAGGAGGAGAATCCGCAGATGAAAAATGGCACTAAATTGAGCTGGGCAAAGTTCAAAACGATGAAGGAGAAGCTTTTCCAAGGGCGAAAGATGGCTTCTCCAAATTCTGATAAAGTCGTTACAGAGAAAATCCATGGGCAAGAACCAAATCATCATCGTTAGTGCACATATATAAACATAATTTTGTTTTTCTTGAGCTTTGTTGTAACTGCTGTTGCTGGTTTATTTTCGAGAAAAAGAATAGTGTAATTTAGTTTATTATGTTTGAAGGTAAGCAAAACTAATATTCACAAAATTTCCTCAAAGGATGACTGTGTATTATATTTGTACTGTACATATAAATTCTACAAAGTAATACAAATCAAATAATTCTTAAGAATGCATTTCATGGATGTATATGTGATGGCCCACTCCTGGTAGTGAGGATTGTGGGCCTATTTTTCGCAACTGGTCAGTTAGTTTGTGATCTCACCTCGTTAATCATATTAAATATTTGAGCTGTCTAATCCCATGTGTGAATGTCGCAAAGCTATATGGAGGGTATCTTGTTTGAGTTTTAACACACTCTATTTTGAACTTTATTATCTAGTGATTTGAAGTGGACTCTATCCACCTCAATTTGGAACTCGATTTAATGCTTCTTTCATTGACAAACTCAAACCCAACTTTGACCACTTCAACCTCAGTTGCTTTGTGAACGAGTTATATTAAAATGTGACTTTTTTAATAATGATAATAATTACGCCAAAGCGCCCCCTATGGGAAAGGGCTTTGCGGACATTCAAGGGATCACAAATTTGACAAACAGAAATGATGGTTTGACGGGTGTGGTTACGATTTAGCTTTTCTCTACTATTTTTAAGTTTTGTTTTTTGTTTTTGCATGCAATAGCCTTTAAATATTGGTCACTGTAACACTATAATTTCATTCTTTAGCACGCATCCAATGCGGAAGATTATTTTTTGGACTACGGTTTTGAAATTAGGAGGTATTTACATGGTTAGGATTTTCTGTTATGAGAGAATAAACCATGTCAATAAGATAATTTGAGTTGTGTGTTGACTATCTGTGATGGTGGTGGACGACGATATGCAATCTGCATTAGTGGGGAGAAGTCGGGGATTATATTTTTACAACAACACATACGTCTTCAACACATGGTTTTGTTGAATTGTGGTGAATTTGTCATAACACAAAGGCATGCTCACCATGGTAGGAGCAAGTTTGTTTGCTTTTTTTTCTTTTTTTCCTCAAAATCAAATCGTCTTTTTTCTATAATTTTTTCATAAAAACATTTTTATTAGGAATTAGAAACACTTTGACATTGTAATGTATTTCGTTGTCACTTACTGCAAAAATATGTTGGTCCCTAATTGCATTATTCTATATTTCATGTTAGTGTTGCCTTGAAAATCCTAAACAAAGATTCGTCAAATCCAGTTTAGCTTTTCTCTGCTATTTTTAAGTTTTTTTTTTTTTTTTTTTTTTTTGCATGTAATAGCCTTTAAATACTAGTCAACTTTGTAACACTATAATTTCATTCTTGAAGACGCATCCAACGTGCAAGAGATTATTTTCTAGACTAGGGTTTCGAAATTAGGAGGTATTTACATGGTTAGGATTTTCTATTATGGGAGAATAAACCATGTCAATAAGATAATTTAAAGCCGTGTGTTGACTATCCATTGACGGTGGATGACGATATGCATTCTACAAGTGGGGAGAGGTCGGGGATTATATTTCTACGACAAAGCACATACATCTTCAACACCTAGTTTTTTAGTCATTGACGATTGTCTTTGAATTCAATGGAGCACAAAGACACGCTCATCATGGCAGGAGTAAGTTTGTTTTCTTTTTTCTGGAAATCGTCGTCGTCTATTTTCTATGATTTTTTCATAAAAACATTTTTTTATTGGAAATGAAAACACTTTGACATTGTAATGTATTTATTCATTGCTTGCAAAATATGTTGGTCCCTAATTGCGTCATTCTATATTTCATGTCAATGCTGCTCTTGAAAATCCTAAACAAAGATTCATCACCTCCTCCTCATCCATCCTTTTAGGGAATACTGCCAAATTCACATATGATCCTCTTGAAGTATGTGATTCTCATGCATGCCCTTGCTTATTTTTTAGTTAAAATGGTTGAGAATTGTAGGAAGACATTTAAATTTGAATCTTGTGTGTTTAAATTCTTGTTACGAAGGGCCACACTTTCTCCTTCATTGGAGTCCAAAACAATCCTGAAAAGGGTGGAGTGTGGGCATGAAGTTTTCTCAAAGCCATAACAGAGGATGATTATGAAGAATAACAAAAATCTAGAAAGCAATAATAATTTACATTCTTCTGAATTCGCTCCTTGAGATGTTCTTTAGGAAATAAATGCTTTAATTTGTGTTGTATAGCTTTCCTAATCTTTTTTGGGGTTTTATTAAAAAAATTGAGATGTTCTTCTATAGATGCGGTAGGATTTGGGATTCATATACTTCACGCTTGGTTAATTCTTTAATTCTTTTCCATTTCTTATCTAATATTTAGAGTACATGATAATGGGATGGAGTAATATAGATGATGATATTCTTATTATTGTTGGTAAATGTAATCCCACAAACAGTTTTGACTTTTCCTATCCAAATTGCCAAATAATTGATTTTGTGAAGAAACATAACAAAAACGAGAAAAAAATACAATTGTATCTTATAGAAAAGAAATATAAAAAAATTTGTAATCACTTTGAATGTTTAATTATTTCAGACTGCTCTTCAATGTCACCCTCTATGACTGTTTCCTCACTCGCTAATTATGCTCGCTATATTGGTTTACGTTTAGATGGTTGTGGTTAAAAATTATTTTGTTTAGGCAGTGTGCAGAGCTACACTATATTTTCTCCTTTCTTATTTAAATTATGCCATAAATATTGTGGATTTGTTATAAAATATTAGCCAGAAAGCCCTATACATTTTTTCTTTTCTTTTTGTTATAAGATATTAGTGAGAAAGACCTGTTGTCGTTACTGAACTATTTTCATTAGGTAGTGTGCGATCCTTTTGTGTGATTAAAAAAGGATAGCAAACTTGTAGCTTGTGACCTTTTTTGAAAGCACAAATTCTCCTTTCTTATTCAAATTATGTCATTAATATTGTGGATTTTTATAAGATATTAGCAAGAAAGTCCTTGTACATTTTATTTCCTCTTCTTTAATCAATTGATCTATGTGCACGTGTGTGTGTATATATAAGGTATGTATGTGTGTGTGTGTGTGTGTGTGTGTGTGTGTGTGTGTGTGTGTGTGTGTGTGTGTGTGTGTGTGTGTAAACTGGGTGTATGTATACACTAGTATATAAATACATCTAACAATCTCGAGGTGCCTATCTAACTTATGTGAGAATCCAATATAAACACCTCGAGATTGATATATCTTGGTGTATTTTAGATAGATAGATGAATTCACAGAGGGTTTATTGAGGAAGACAAGAGAACCAAACCTCGGTAGCAAGCTATTTTTCAGGGGGTGTAGGAGTGTCCAAAACAAGATCAAAAATTGCAACAACTTTAAATAATTTGGACATTAGCAATGAGTATGTTCTCAAGCTTAGACATGAAATTGAGGATCATTGTGCATAGATGAGTGATCTTTTGTTTCTCTTTAATCTCGATTATAAGCTCCCTTTCAGTGGATGCCAATATATTATTTATCCTAAATTGACATTTATTTATTTTAGTTGAGAGATATGAGAACCTAAAATGCATGTTCCCATTGTCTTAACTTGGTTATTTTACTTCCATTTAAGACCTGTACTCAAGAATCTAATTTCATTCATCAAAATGGCCTTTTCCCTTTGAAAGTTAAATTTTTCTTGTTGATTTTTTATTTTTCTTTCTGCTTGCTTTTTAGTCTGTGCTTCAGATATATGGATATGATGGGTGAAGGTAGATTACAGGGATTAAATTTGATGAGATGGTTTCCTCCATGCCTGCAACATGCACAACTCTTTGTGACATCAAATTATCCCAGACGAGCCATATTGATCAACACCCATTTCACAAGGTAAGTATCCACTGTAACATTTTCAGTGGTAAATCACTTTATTTCCAGAGAGCAAACAAAAGCATATCATATCAGTTTTAATAGCCACAAGCTCAAAACCCATAGTAGCTTATCAACCATGTTCTGTATTAGTAGGAAGAATGGTATCAGTATTTCTAATATTGGAAATGTGGGCAAAGAAGAATCCATTAAAAATCTTCAGAAAAGTGGTAGGAAAACAAAAATAAATATTTTATGCAAAGAGGGAAGCTAAAGGAGGCGTTTGATGTTTTCAATGTTTTTTTCAACAAAACAATGCCATGAGCTCCTTCATATATGGTTGCCTCTTACAGGGATGTGCCAATATGAGAGATTTCGAAGAGGGCAGTCAAATCCATGGCCATATAGTTAAAACTGGCATCAGTATTGACTTGTTCCTTGTGAATAGTCTAGTTAGTATGTATGTTAGGTGTAGAAGTTTAGTGTCTACACGTAAAGTGTTTGACAAATATCCTAAGAGAGACTTAGTTACATGGAATGCAATGACTACATGTATGCCAAATGTGGGAACATGGATGATGCATGCAATGTTTTTAACAATATATGCCAACGTGATGTTTTCTTGAAAGAGGCACAAATCCAAGATGAGTTCATTTATTCGAGTGTCCTTGGAGGATGTGCCTGCAAAGTGTCCTTGGAACAAGGCAAACAGGTTCATGCTCACACTGTAAAAATTGGATTCGATTCATATGTGTATCTCAAAAATACTCTTGTAACCATGTATGCAAAGTGTGGTTGCATAGAATATTCACTTGGTATTTTTAATGAATAGTGGTACATCCTCCTTGTATTTCCTTTCTGTGATGTAGCAGTTTTGATCAACTATACATAAAATAGAAATAGGTGTGTAATATGAATTGATCTTATATTGCTAAGTACTCCCATTAAATAGATAATATTAGTCAAAGGGACATAAGCCTTTATTACATTCTAACAATTGTTATGATATTCTTACTACAGGATTAGGAATACAATCATGGGGGTGTAGCTCTTCCAATGACTATTAAAAATTTCCTTATTGATAAAGGGTATGTGCTCATCCTGGCCTTTACATAACTTATTAGGGATTTACATCTTAGATTGGGTTGAAGTCTACAGGGTATGTAGTATCTGAGAAAAACATTCCCTTGATATATAATTTCTACTAGGCGATGCGAGGACAAATTCGGTGCGGCTAGAGTTTGGGTGATTACTATTTTCCCAAAGTTTTGAGTACGATTAAGAGGCACTTTGTAGAGAACTAGGGAATGCTTGCCATTGCTCTTGAATATGCAAATTGTATAATGCAATTCACTCTTAAGGTTTGTATACCCAAGTTTAACATTTTATTCACACAGTTGCCAAGTAATATTCATTTGAATTAACTTTATTCCAGTGAGAAGAGCATCTGAATAAGCTCATATTTTATTTGTATATTTAATCGTCTGAAAAAATAAATTCATTACCATTTCTCACCTCTATCATACTTTCTGGATGCCTACTCATGAAACATGAAGTTCGTTCTTACCTTATAGTGGGAAAGGTTAATAATATGCCTTTAGTTGATTTCACATGGTCATCGTATCTTATACATAATTGTCATTTATGGTCAATTGACATGTCTGATGTTGTGTGATGGCCTATTTGTCTTATTACCTATGTATGAATGTATTCTTGTAAAATGTTAGTATTTGTGTGGTCTTGCCAAACATAAATTGCATTAGTTGGGGATTGATAGACAAGAAAAAGGAGTTTATGAGGTTATGACATGTATTTGCATTTTAGACCTTGTGAAATATTAAAAAGGATTAATTGCTCAAAAAATGACAGTTGCTTAATAGGTTAAGCAACCACGTGACAATTAACTGTTCAATAATTTTAGTGAATGATTTTTCAAAATTTTGAGTTGACAAGGCTTAGGGTATACGATCCACATTTGGAACACCTGGATTAGGGGACTAATACAATTAATTCCAGGAGTAATACTCTCTAGCCCAATAAATGGAGGAATCCCAATAGTCAAAATCAAAAAACTTATACCATTCGGCGTTCACATTGCATTGTACACATGCGATTGCTAGTAATAAAATAATGAAAGTAATAATACATGAGATTTGAAAATTCTTATATTAAAAACCTAATTTTAAAATTATAAACTATAAAATAAAATAAAATTAAAAAATGAAAATATGTTGATGAATGAAATAAAATAAATATTGATAAATATAGTAAAATATATTTAAAATAATAATAATAAAGGGAAGAGTGCTACGGTGGAAGAGGTGATCAAGCGAGTTGGTGAGTAGAGTAATGGCTCCATGTGAAGGAAAATGGGAACTGCGGTGGAGTCTGTCAGGTGTGGCAGGGCGTTGGCATCCTCACAAACATTTACTTTGTTTCACCAAATGCCAAAAACATTTACTTGCCAGCACGCCCATGCCTCTGTCAAAATAGGAGCTTTTGAATGGGGTATGGGCTCCTATCAAACTTTTAGAGAGGATATTTTCCACACATTGTTGTTGCAGGTGCCCCATTTGATATGCTAAATGTGTAATGAGATGATTGCAGAATATGCACAAAATGAGTTTGTAGAAAACAACTTAGAAACTTCAATCAAGGAAACTGAAAGGTATAAACCCAAATTTCACAACGTTTCCACCATCCTCCCTACCTGTATCGAGATGGGAATGTTGAAGCAAAAGATGAACATCCTCCAAACAAATAGTGAAGGAGGGACAGGGCTGTGTCAAATGCTTAATTCACAAGTGCGCTGGTAAACCTATGTGGAAAATGTGGAAACATGGACCAGACGCATGGAATCTGTGGAAAAATGCCTTGAAAGGAGTTTGAAATTGCTAGCTCACCCTCTTTACATAATAGTGTGAGATTGAGATTACGTTGAGATTGGAAATGGATGACATTGGAAGTGTATGAATTTTGTTATTTTAGAGCTAAAATGGGTGCCTTTGCTAGGCATGAATTTTTTTCTTCAGAATATGTGAAAGAAATGTTGTCTTGGAATGAGTTGATTGCAGTGTATGCACGGAATGGTTTTGTTAAAAATACATCTGACACTGAATAAAAAATGCTTTCCTGAAAGGCACGTTCTGGGGTTGTAAGATGCAAATATGTGGAAGTATGCACAAGGCATGTTGATTGTTTGAAAAAATTCCTTGAAGAAATGTTATCTCTTAAATGCCATAGTTTCAAGATACACACAATAACACTTTTGTTGAAAAGGCGCTATAAACTTTAGGACAAAATGCAATTGATAGGTGTGAAGCCAAACACCACAAATCCTGGAAGCATCCACATCCACCCATCTAGTTAGGAATAATAGCTTTGGAATAGGGTGTGCACATCATTCGAGCACAAAGGTAGAGGAATTTTGAAGGATGTTGTAGTTACAAATGTTTTGGTAGAAATGTATGTAGAATGCGTAGCCTCACGTAAGGCACGTAAACTATTTGACCAATGCCAAAACATTAAAAAGTAGTCTTGTGCATAGTAGTGATTGTTGGGATGTTCAAATTGGGTTTTGAAAAGTGGTCAAAGGACCATCTATTATCCTTGACTTGGCCATATCATGAACTCACGACATGGTTGAAAATTTGTTGTGGTGGGATTGCTTGGTATGGAGCCTAATGGTGGACAATGAGTTGTAACTTGGTGGCTTTGGATTTGAAATTTGATCTCGGTGACGAACTCTCCTAGCTCGATCTATAACCCAATAAGTTTATTGTTTAATGTCAAGTTGGAATGTAACACTCTATTGGTCAAGATATAGGAGGTTCAATGATTCAGAGAATGTGTGGAGAGCATGAAAATCACCTGGAGCCACGATCACCCAGCTTCGTTCACTAACAGGCATGGTTATCTCCCTATATCTTGCATGACTTCATTGTTTTTAGTTTTCCTTTCTTATGGTTATTGAAAAATAAAACCAATGATGAGTATGCCTTAGTAAATTTTAATGAGATGTAACACTGATAGTTTAAAATTTCCCCTTTTTACGCAACTAGAAGAAATATTTTCGAGTGTAAACACAGTTCATGTTTACCTCCTTAGATGTTTGGATAACATTACTGGATAACAAAATCACCAAAATGGTGGGTCAAACTTGTTTTCTAGTTTAAAACTACCTTTTGGTTACCTTGCAAAAGCTATTAAAAAACAATTTTATGTGATTCGCAAAACACCTCTCTAAACCTCGAAATGAGAAAGTCGAGTTTTGATTGTATTCCCTTTCATGTGGAGTGTTGTATAAAACCTTAGAATGACCTTGAATTCTCGTTTGTGCATTTATCATCACCCCTCTATGTAATGCCCCAATCTTTACGACCCAAATCAGTCATCCAAAAGATAGGTAAAAATTGGGGTTATTTGTTTAGCTTAACATCAAAATGATTAGCCAAATGATAATATATCTTGCTAAGAAAATTATCAATGTGAACTTGGTATTGTAATGAGGTTTCCTAGAACTAGTCTGACCCTCCACAATTTCATTCAGCTATATAAAAGAGGGGTTTTAAGACAGTCCCTTTTATGATGCAGGTGAGATAGACTAGTTAAGGGATGCACCCATTAACCAATTATGATAAGGTTCCATTATTGTCAACTAAGTTTTAACTCTTGCTTCTATCATAAAGGGTGTTAGAAGTACCAAAAAAGGTTATATTTTAGTCCTCTTCTCAATAAAATTTTCCAAGGACGTGTCTCGAAAGACAAATGTAAATTTACGCATCATTAGAATTAATTAAAACACCATAGGTTCCCCCTTTTCTGGTTTTTAAATTATCCATGACAATGAAGATGATCTAAGCGGAGGATGGGGATAAAATACTAACCCATTAATAACTTCATAATGAACTAAGATGTGTAAAATAGCTCCCATGGTGAGAAGATGACTAATCCCAAAAAAAGTATATGAATACGGGAAGTTATGAAATTTCCACATAGGGTCATGAAGTCTATCTATATGTTAAAGTGTTAATGAGTTGTCCCTACTAAGGGCTAGTTAGAAAAAAATTAGCTATGGATTAAAATACTTTTCTTTCTAATTAAAAATAAAAATAATACAAAAATAAAAACATCTAAATAAGTTGCTCACCTCATACAAGAATCTTAATACTAATACCTTACTTTGAAATTAACTCTAATACAAATATTTTGATCCCAACATAAAATAAGAAAGGGAAAAGGAAACTATTGGCCAAACAAGTCGACCACTTGCATAAAGTGGCCCCCTCCATGGGAAAATATGGGCCTTAGGATCCATTGATCCTTTACCGTTGATCATAAAAATAGAGAAGAAACCCTAAATCCCTAAAAAGATATTCTTAATTTGTTCCATTCTCTCCTCTCATTCATTTCTCTTCTTTACTATTTTACAAAGTTTCGGGGAGATTCTATGGAGGCCAATCCATTATTATTGTTATTATTTCCATTTCCTTTTAATGTAGATTAACACAAATCCTTGCTACACTATGGGCACATGAATAATATTATTAGTTTTAAAACCCTAATATTTTAATCATGGAAAAATACTAAGCATAGGTTTGAAGAAGAATCCAAAAAAATCTAAAAAGATAAAAACGTCTGAGGAGATGAAGGTTGTGCAAGTTTAACAGTGAGAAAGGTTTGTGTTTTCACTTGGATCACACACCCGCTGATTCGTTAGATGATCCAGTGCAACATGGGAACATCCCCAAGGTGTGGGACCTTGGCTCCTTGGGATGAACCTCTGAGAAGGCCGACTTCCTTCTAAACTACGTGCATCCGATAGAAGATCAGGCTGCAAAACCTATGGTGCTGAAAACAAACTATACTATCCAAATTTTGAGGTAAAAGGGGGAAATTAACTAAAAATAACTAAAATGGTGATGCACCAATAGTTAAAGGGAAAAATGATTAGCATGTATAAGCACAAAATATTAAACATGGAATGATAATAACTTTGCACAACTTTCTACCTTTTCTCATAACAAGAGTTCTTTATATGAAGGTAAAACTTAACAATAATGGAAGGGATTCAATTTGATTCCACAACTTATTATCAATAAGCTTTATAAATCACAACATGTAACTTGTTATACGAGGAAAGATTTGATAATTTAATATGGAGGTAAAATAGATCATCAAATTCTAGGAAAGAAAGATTCACAAGTATATAATGAACCACTTAAATACACAATACATTAAAGAAAAAGAAGGATAAATATTAGTTATGTATATAATATTGAGGCTTAATCATGTATATAAGTACTCAAAATGGTAGAGCCTCCTTATAAAAATGATCAAAATTCTTGTACTACATAATGCATCCTCCTATTTATAGATTAAGAAGGTTGAACAATTATAACCACTCTTCTTAATTGTTACATACTAAAAATAGGATGCATTTACATTTGTGAAACAATCTCCCACAAAAATAGTTGAGTAGTTGTGTAACTTTGACTGGGTCAAACCTACAACTCAAATGGTGGACTGTGGCTATAGATTGTGTGAAAGTGACATAAAAGAATCAACTAGGACTAGATCACCCTTTTCTTGATCTCGTGTTGGTTTCATTTGTTTCTTATCTATCCTATTTTTGCCGATAATCAAGAAATCGTTTGATGATCTCTTGACATCTTTATCACCTGGTCCACACACATAGTGATTTAGGACCTCGGTAGATTCAACTTTTTGGTTCATCTTTCCAGAAACATCTTAGCTCAATTTATGGCCTTTTGGAGTTGGCTCAAGAAGTTTTGATAGGTCACTAGCTTGTTGATAGATTCCATGCCAAAAGATTTGGTCAGTATGAGTATCTTCCTCAACTAGGATCTTTAAATAAACAATGATTTGATCTGCTATAAGTACATCAATATCTTCATTTAGGAACCTGTAATGAATGTTTTTGAACTCATTTGTGATATCACATAGGCCATCAATGCTCTCATTTCTGGCGTCAACCAATTTTAACATGGCCTCTTGCAACATCCGGACACGAAACTCCATGGCTTATTTATACTCAAACAATTTTAAAGAGTTTTCAATGACCCATTATCCTAGGATCAGATTAGATTTGACACTTCAAACCTCCTTTTAGGCCTCTAATGTGAGTTCCAAATTATCACATTCTTCTCTTAGGATACCATACATTTTGGTAACCATATCCTTCTCCGGATTGAGCTCATTATACAAAGTGGCAACATCATTTATCACTTGTTCTCCCTCCTAGATATGGCTTTCAATCCAAGCCCCAACTACTTGACCTTGTTATCTAATCTTCTCAACTACAAAGAAGTAACTTGCATCAAAACTTGTGGATATTGCAAGAGTAGTTGAAGGGGATGGTTGCGTGATCTTATGTAGGATGGTTGTCAATTGTTCCACCTTGTTTTTTAGCTCATCCTTGGTGATCTTATCTTTATCAAATTTGTTCTAGAAGGTTTCCAAGGGAAACTTGGACATCTTGTTTGTACCTTCGTGTGTTGCCTTCCTAGAGAGAACCTATAAATATGATAGTTTGTTGCAGTGATATCTTCCTTTGGCTTACAGAGAACCGAGGTTTCTATTTCAAGAAATCTTTCCCCTATTTGATCAAAAGAAAGGTGAGAAATAACCCTTGGTCTCTTTTCTTGGCATTGGGGAGTCGATCTAACATAATAAGATCGACATCATCTTGATAGGTATCTTATTCTTCTTCTTGGAGGTTTTCCTACTTAGCCATGTAGGAGTAGAAGAAGAAGAAACCAATCGCTCGAGAAGATGACATCATAGCTAACATCATCGTAGTGAACTAAATGGGTGATGAAAGGTAAGTTGTTGCGGTAATCACCAGTGGAAATGAAGTGGTGACAAGTGAAGAAGAGTGGAAAGGATAGCTGTGGGAATTGTGTTCAGAGATGTTTTTACTTTCTACTTTAAATTAATGAAGTGAAGCAATAAAGAAAACCGACCTTGGAATACGTGGGGTTTATCGATACCCATGGAAATGGATGTTGAAGCTAATGTTCGACCAAAGTTGATCAAGTATGGATGAATGTAAGTCCTCATGTCCTGTAAAGTAACCTATGCTCAAAGACACTAAATAGAAAGGATTAGACAAATGGATAGCCGAGATTCCCAACAATGACTAGTCCTAGGAATCCAAATGGGCTTCTTGGAGGATGTCAACTCGTTTTATAAAATTAAGTGAATTGACAATAATGATATGGATAAAGATAATGAAAAGATATACAATCAACATAGATATGTAGATAGAAGATGAGAAGCTCTATATCTCCATATGGATGGGCAAGTCTGTGTGGCTTCAAAAGTGACCCAAACTAGGGTAGATGCAATTTGTATGCATTTTAATTAGTCATACAAAAATCATTAGTTTCTCTTATTTCATGGAGGAATTTAAACAGATCCTCAATATCCTCTTCGTCGATAGTGAATTGAATAACAAAAAGTGTCATCTTGTGTAAAATATTGTATTGTTCCCAGAAAAAAGGGTGTTGGACTATAGAAGGTCGTAAATGCTAGTAATTAGATGTGAACTACCGAAATTGCCATCTAACAAAGAGACATGCTTGGAAATAACAATGTTAAATGTAAAGGATTTGATAAAAGCTTACAAAAGATGATTAATTGATAAAATGGTATTTTTACGAGGAATCTCCGATAATTTAAGCCAATCATTAGCATTAGGTGAATCAAGGTGATTGATGTGATTTTTGACAGTTTAACAAAAATGAAAGATTGAAGCTACAAAATGATGTTTTTGACTGATTATGATTGAAGGAGGATAAACAAAGATTACAAAGGTACCTTAAAACTATTTTGAAGTTAAAAGATGCCTCAAACCTTGAATGGAAAAGATTTGAGTAGGTTACGTATGTTGTGATTGAAAAATGATCTCCAAATGCTTGAAAATGCTTGATGAAGACTTGATGATGCTTGTTGATGTCTTGTGTTTTTAAATATATGACAACAAGATCTACAGATGTTGGAATTTGAGACAAAAGATTGGGGGTGGAGATTGAAAATTGAGGATTGAAATTCCAAAGTTGAAGATCTTGGAGGGAGAGCTGAAAGCTCATATTTATAATCATCTAGAGATTCAACTGAGATCCATATTTTTCAGGATAATAGTGCTAAAGTGGTTAAAACCACTTCTAATTGAGGTTTTTTGGTTTTGGAGTTTGGGTAAATGATTAGGAAAATGTTAGAGGTCGAAGGTGTAGGAGTTAAATGGTTATGGAATGGTTATTTTTTTATTTGTTTTATTTGTATTTGGCTTTTAAGTGGTTTTGGGTGGTTAAGTGTAGATTTAAAGTTGTTAAGGATAGATTTTATAGTTGTAAAGGATATTTATGTGAAGTAAATATGATGGAGGATTTTTAGACTTAAGATAAGGGAATATATGAATTAAATGGTGGGTTTGATTAATGTATTGTGAAGATAATGTAAGTAATGAAGGAGAATGATGAGTGCAAATTTTGAGTGTGTACATTTTCCCCTTTTTATCGAGTAATTTGTGTAGGAAAAGTGCTAGACAAAAATGATGATAGATTGATTTGTATGGGTGACCCCCTCAAATGGGGTGATTGCGGCACAGCGCTTGTGTAAGGAACACCGGTTTGACAGTTAAGCTGGATAAGTTTGACATGTTTTGTTAAAATTTTTCCCAATATGAGATATCGAAATGATAAATTCTACCATTGAATCAAGTGATAGGGAGAACCAAAGGGTTCATTACCTATGGCCATATGATCCGTAAAGGTAGGTTGTAAGGATGGGAAGGTCAAGTGATGGGGGTCAAAGGGCTCACATCTCATAAACATATGACATATCCTAGATGATTTGTTTGTTTGACATTTAATATTTTGAGGATTGGGGAGAGACAATGTGTTGAAAAATGGGATAAATTGATGTTGATTTTGACAAAGTATAGATGAATGTGAAAAATAGGGTGAATCGCTAGTGATTTGGACAATCACGGGTGATTGGGATGAATCATCGATGATTCATCGAGGTTTTTTATCATCAGGTCGGTGGTGAACATTTCACTTTTGTGATCCGATTTTCATGATTGGAGAGAGGTTGATCTAAATGGTGATTAAAAGTGATGGCATCTTCGAGTAGAATTAGGATGTCGAGTCGGTGGTGAGTCCTTTATTTTTCACTTTTGGAATTTTTGATTTTTTTGTCATTTTGTTGCGATAGAGGTTTGATTTGAAATCACCGAAATAGTCAACGATTGAAGGCAATTACCATCGGTGATTCAAGAATCACCAAAGATTCAAGTGATTCACCTTTGGTCTAAATGGCGATTAAAATGGATTTAATGATGGCGATAGGATACTTAATTTTAGAGGAGGTGCGAGTAGACATAGGATGATTGGGCCCATGTAGAGGCATAGGTTTATGAGGATGAGTCCTTTATTTTTGTTGGAATTTGAAGAGGTGATGAATTTTTATTGGTTTTTTTTTTTTGTCATTTTTCGCGTATGGAGGTGTTGATTTGATATCACCGAAATCATCAATGATTAGAGGATACATTTTCATTAGTGATCATGAGATTTCAGAATCTCATGATTCAGGTAGGTTCATGATGAAAAGAGTAGTTAGATGATGAATCGTGTTTAGTCATCTATTGATGAGGATGTTATGAGGAGGTTGTATGGGGATGAGGTAGAAGATGTGATTGAGATTTTTCTTATTAGTATTTGTATTTTCCATCAAGATAGGCATGTACACTGATGATGATGATGATGATGATGACTATCTCATGTTTTTCCCACCTTGATTCGAGGTTTTGGATGATGAAAAGAGTAGTGGCATAGATTGGAGTGTCGACTTCTTTGAGTGGCGACCCATAGTTTTGGATAAATGTTTTGGATGTTTTTATACATTGTTGGCATAGAAATGGATTTAATGTGGGTTTTTGGGGTGGTGTGAGTTTTAGGTGGAGATGGAGAGAGGATATTGTTATCCAAAATTTGACCCTTCAAGAATTTGGATACCATTAATTTTCGAGAGCAGTGTAGGTTATGAAGGCAAAATGATGTTTTGATGATTCCCATCCAAGGCCCAAAAAATATGAGAAAATTGGAAAAATAAAAAAATGGGCTCATTTATGGGGATGAGGGATTACATGTGCGCTCTGGATCCATAGATGTCGTGGGAAGCGTAAAGCCAAAATGGCCAGTGTTGGGAAGTTTTTATTCATGGTGACAAATGGGAAAAAGATGCATGGATGCGATCCTGATTTTTACAATTGACATGTGTGGAATTTTGTTGTTACCAACATGAGAGAAATTACTATTATAGTGGAGGATACTCACAAGATCATGAGATTTCCGAATCGTTCACATGGAGCGGACAGCTAGTTTACATTATTGATGAGTTTGACTCTGGAAACTTTTAACGGCCAGAGAGAGAGTTATGAGGAGGTTTTCATCAAATGGGGATGAGGCAAAAGATGTGAAGTATTTTTCATAATTTTGATGAGGGTAGATTTTTAAATAAAAGAAACTTATTCAGATTTAGTTAGTTAATATTTTCCATCAAGAGAGGCAAAATGTAAAGGATGATTTTACATTTCTCAATGATGATGAATCATGGCTTTGAGCCCATATCATGTTTTGAGAAATTGATGGGGAGTTTTCATAAAAGTGCTAGGTTCATGATAGTGTTTTATTTGGTAGTTGGGAGTGAGGGGTCATCATTCTTTCTCTCTGCAGCACACCCGGACAGAGGTAGGTTCCATTTAATGCATCTTACAAGTGGATGATGAAAGAGGTAGAGCAAAGCTCTGTCAAAATTGCTTTGTGAGTGGCATAGATGATGGACTCCTTGCGTCGGACTATCTTTAATAGAGAATTGGGCATGAAGCACCTTCATTACAAGAAAATTGTGTCTATATTTATGCTCTTTCAAGGATTCATATTATTGAGAGTATGTGTGGATTTTCTAAAGTCCATTAGATGCAGAATCTTCTATTTTTTCACTTTAGTATTGATATGGCATTCTTTTACATTCTCCCTCCTTGTCCCTGGGCATAGGAACATATAGCCATTGCTTTTAGGAGCAAGAACCAACTTTCTCGGTTTATCTCATGGGTCCCACAACTGGAGTGAGTTTTCCATCACACCGGATCAAGTATGACTCATGTATGGAGAGATTCGATATATATGTGTTGGGCGCGGAGGATGAGGAAGGTGAACTACTATATAGATATTTTGGCAAGATTATAGGTAGGTGATGTGATATGGAGGCCTTATTTGGAGTTTCGAGTGGCGGGATATGAGCACGAACTTGATGGGACACAAAAAACTTGTGGGTACAGGCTAGGTGAGGAGGGGAGTATGAGATGGTTAGATATAGCCTGTGTCAAATGGAAATTTGGTTTGATATAGGATGTACCTAAGGATCCAATACCTTATAGATGAGAGGAGGGAGATTTAGAGACTCCCAAGGTAGTTGTAGGTCATCCATTTGTGATAGTAGAGGAACAAGGGGCTATGGGTCTAGATGAGGATGGGGACTTAGTTCCTATTGATGATGTCGAGTGACTTATGACTACAAATAGTGGTGGACGAGGGCATATGTTGAGTTCGAGAGGAATCAATTTATTTAGAGGGGGGAGGGTGATACTTGGGTAGAGGGAGCATAGGAGGTGGTGAATGTTAGTGATGATGATGATGATGATGATGATGAGGATGAGGATGAGGGGGACTTGATAGCTGCAAAGGACACGGTTGATGGATGAGAAGGCCACAGTGGAGGCTGAGAGGGATAGTCTTAGGAGAGAGAGAGAGATGATTTGGTTGGGGTGAGGGATACATTGATTGGAGAGAAAGATAGTGTCATAGGTGAGCGATATGGGATTAGAGAAAGTTGACAAAGGTGGTAGTTGATCGAGATCGGTACCATCAACATTAGGATACTTTGAGGAAGGCCCTAGGCATTACAAGGTATTCTATATTAGGTGTAGAGTTGACAACTCGTGCACATGATAACATTCATATGGGAGCATCGAGTATGATTAGTGCTACTCATTACTAGTCCTTTCATGCAGAGTTGTCATACTATGAGGATATGGTTATACATGACTTGCCTAATGTTGTTTTGTACATAGATCATCTAGCCTGCAAAAGTGGTAGTGCCGGTGTGAGTGTAGGTCAACCACCTCGGGGGATGGATGGAGGAGTTGGTGGTGGTGGGGGTGCTCAGGGAGGTGATGGGAGTGTTATTCATGTCAGTGAGTTCCTAGGAGATGTCTAGTTTACTATAGATTGATTATGTGTATTTGGATTGTGGACTTTGATATGTATACATCTCTTTATGAAGCCTTTGATGTATGATGTACGAAGACTCTTTTATCATTTAGATGAATAAAATATATATCTCTTTAATGATTTATTTGTGTGTGTTTGATTATATGTGTGTGTGTGTGTGTGTGTGTGTGTGTGTGTGTGTGTGTGTGTGTGTGTGTGATGATGTGGTTGTGATTTGGCCTATTTGATTTATATGTGTTGATTATGATATATGTGTTGATACATGTGTTTTAATGTTTTCTTTAATTGATGTGTCTATGAGTTTTTAAATATGGAAAATGTGAATTTATGATTAAATGTTAAATGTGATTTAGATGTATGATGTGAAATAAATGGATCTTAAGGAAATTTTATCAAATTGTGACAAAAGATAGGAGTAAAAATGGAATGATTTTTTTTTAAGGATTTGATACATACGTGATGGGTATAAAAGTGTGAAAGCATTTGCATTTTTGCTTTTAAATGTGTTAATGTAAGACTACCAAAGGTAGGTAGTGATACATGGGACCTCGATTATAGAGATGAAATGATTATATATACCTTTCTAAGACATGAAATGTGTTTGACGTATAGGTCATGTGGGAAAGATGGTTCTCCTTTTTAATAGTTTCATAGAGGAATGCCCTAGCTATACACATTTTGATTTTTGATGCAAACTAATCAATGTGGGAAGTTTTCTTAGATGGGAAATCGATTGATATAGGAAGCTTTCCTAGGATGTTTTTGATACTTTACATTTTTGAAGGTTGATCGATGCGGGAAGCCTTTTTACATAGGTAGCCATCCTTCGAGGGAGTGGTTTATAGTTTTTATTTTTTGACTTTTTAATTTTACAAATAATTGTCCTTGAGGATCATCTATGATTTTACCCTTGAGGATTAGTCTACTTTTGATGATATGGTTTTGATTTTGATTTTTTTTTACTCTCCCTCTAGGATCTTCAACTTTGGAATTTCAATCCTCAATTTTCAATCTCCACCCCTGGTCTTTTGTCTCGAAATCTAGCATCTTGTATCTCGTTGTCATAAATTTCAACACACAAGACATCAACAAGCATCATCAAGTCTTCATCAAGCATTTTCAAGCATCTGGAGATCATTTTCCATCACAACATACACAACCTACTCATATATTTTCCATTCAAGGTTTGAGGCATATTTTAGCTTCAAAACAGTTTCAAGGTACCTCTTTAATCTTTGTTTATCCTCTTTTAATATTTAATCGAAGATTTAAACCAATTAGAAACATCATTCTGTAGCTTCAATCTTTCATTTTTGTTAAATTGTTGAAAATCACAGAATCACCATGACTCACCCTAATCGCTAGTGATTGGCTTGAATTGTCGATGATTCTATCGGAAAATACCATTTTATCAATTTATCATCTTTTATAAACTTTTATCAAATCCTCTACATTTAACATTGTTGTTTCCAAGCATGGTTCTTTGTTAGATGGCAGTTCTTGGTCATTCACATCCAATTACCAACATTTATGACCTTCCTATAGTCTAGCACCCCTTTTTTTGGGAACAATACAATATCTTACACGAGTTGATAATTTATGCTATCTCGATTCAATGTTGACAAAAAGGATATTGAGGATCAATTCTAATTTCTCCATGAAATCCAACATGAAATTGAATATTTCGCTACTATTTCAATGTGTACATATGATATCTACCCTCGCTTGGGTCACTTTTGAAGCTACACAGGACTTTCCCATCCATCTGCAATTCTAGAGTTTCTCATCTTCTATATACATATTTATGTTGATTTTATATCTTTATCTTTATCCATATCATTATTGTGAAGTCACTTAATTGTTATAAAACTAGATAACATCCTCAAAGGAAGCCCCTTTGGATTCTTGAGACTAGACTTTTCTCGGGCATCTCATCTATCCATTTGTCTAATCCTTTTTGTTTAGTGTCTTTGAGCGCAGTTACTTTGTAAGACATGAGGACTTACATTCATCCAAACTTGATCAAATTCAATTGAACATAATCTTCAATATCCATCTCCATGGGTATCGGTAAACCCCACATCTTCTGAGGTCGGTTTTTAATTGTTTCACTTCATTAATTTAAAGTAGAAAGTAAAAAAATCTTTGAACATTCATTAATTTTTCCCACCGAGTGTGCCATTTATTTTAATAAATGCCCTTGAGGGATCGATCTATGATTTTGACTTTTGATAAAGAGCATCCATAGATATTTTTGACTTTATTTTGAGTTGAGAGAAAACCCTACTAGATTATTTCAAGGGGGGGAAAATGTGTGCATGACCTATACATATGTGCCCCATGATATGCTTTTAGTTGGTATAAGGTTAAATGGATGTAATGATTACGGGGTTCCTGCCAAGGAGGAACTTTTCTAGTGAAGTATGCGATGAACAGAGTCGTGGTGCTCATATTTAATGTTTATGAGGATAGTGATGAAAAACCACATGCTTTTGAATCATTACGATGATAAGATGACTGATTAATGGTGGAATAAGGTCTTAGATATAACTATTGTCATGATGATCAAAAGTTAACAGTAGAAATGCCACAAGTGCAAGGCATTCAAAGGTTCCTTCTTAGGTTCACCATCAAGGGAGGCTAAGCGATACGCTCCCAACCCATACTTGTGAGTAATTACATATGGACCGATCCAATCAGGGGAAAAATTTCCATGTTTACTCCATTCTAAGTAGTGAAATTTTGATTTTCTTTGAGAAAAAGATCACCAATTTTGAAGTCATGTTCCTTGACATGCTTATCGTAGACTCGTTTGATGCATTTTAGATAAACTTGATGATGTTCAAGGGTTGTTAGATGTTTTTCATCTAATAATTCTAATTGTGTAAGGCATTCTTATTGATATTCTTCATCAGGGATAAAGTCTTTGAGTGATACACGAAGTGATGGAATTTGAACTTCAAGGAGTAAGACTACCTCGGAGAGCCATAGAATAATGAAAAGGGGGTAGCACCCATGGGAGTATGGATGCTATTTTGATAAACCTAGAGAGAAAACAAGATTTAGAGATTCCAATTCCTATTTACGCCATCTACTTTTTTTTCATGAGGATTTTAGTAAGTGATTTATTACGAGATTCTACCTATCCATTGGCACGGGATAGTATGGTGATGAAAAACTAAGCTTGATGTTGAAGGCATCATAGAGTTTCTTAACATCCTTGTTCTTGAAGGATTTTCCATTATCTATGACAAGCTTATGAGGGACACCAAAGTGGCATATGATGTATTGATAAATGAAATTGATGATTATTTGTGCTTTAGTTGAAGTTAAGGGAATGGCCTCAACCCATTTTGTAAAATATTTAGTGGCTATTATGATGGAATGATTTTGTTGGGATGATTTAGGATTGATAGTACTAATGAGGTCTAACCCCATTGAGAGAAATGCCATAGATTGTGAGTGAGTTGTAAATCTTGACTTGGAACATGGATGAGGTCTGAATGTAGTTGACATTTGATGCACTTTTTAACGTATGCAAAACAATCCCAATTGATAGTGGGCGATAATAGCGAGTCATATGACCCGTTTAGTGATGACATTACCATTGAAATGTTCCACCACATATACCATCATAGAATTCTTGGATTTCTTTGATAGATTTGTGAGACTTAAGACACCTTAATAAAAGGAAATTGAATCTGCATTTATACAAGATACCACCTATGATGACATAACAAATAGCATGTTGAAGAAAATATTTTTAACATTTCGTGATAGATCAGAAGGGATTTTATATTAAAAAGATAGTAAAATATTTGAGAATACCATAGATTAGTTGGATGATCGTCAATAGTGTTGATAGGGGAGTTGATTTTTATGTGAGGGGTGATCCAATCTTTAAATGACTACAAATAATTTAGAGTTATCGTTGATTCTTTAGTTTGTAAGGGGATGAGTGCTCCTAGAGAGGCCATAGTATCTATAAATTTATTAGAGGATCATGGAACTGTTTGGATGGTGTAATGATAGAAGGCTCGTAGGAGAAAATTAACATTGGCTTTATAATTTTTTAAGATTTCATTTTTATACTTCCTTTAAGATTTCATTTTTTAGATTTCTAAGATATGAACACCTAATAGGATAGTGGTTGTGAGACCCATGTTTAAAGCTTCATATTCTACCATGTTATTAGTGCATTCAAAGTTAAGTTTAAACAATAATGGAATAGGAATCCCCAAGAAGTCATGATAATGACACCGAATCCTCCTCTTTCTAGCATTTAGATCCATCAAAGAAGAGGGTCATTTTGATAGGAGTGAATTCATGTTCGTCGATGGTGTTGATGGATTAATCAAGGAACTATTTGTGAGGGATACAAGTATCAGGAAGGGGTGCTTCAACAAGTTTTTCTACGATGGCTTAGCCTTGAATGGACTTTTGTGATAATAATTCAAGGTCAAACTCAGTTATAAGCATGAGCCACCGAGTTATGCGGTCACTGTGATATGGTTTATAATGCATGGATTTGAGTGGGTTAAAGCTGGTGACCACATATGTTTTATGATTGAGGAGATAATGGTGTAGTTTAGAGGTTACGAAATATAGATCACAACATAATTTTTTAGCTTCAGTGTAACGGGTTTCGTATTCATGAAGTGTGCGGTTTATGTAATAGATGACTTGTTCATGACTTTGGTCATCACGATGAGAAGCATTTCCCCTAAGCCATGATCTATAGTGGATATGTAAATCTAAACTCGAACTAGAATTGCACACAAAATAACTCTCAGAATAATTAATTTCACACAAAAATATATTTCTTCTTGTAAATATCCATGATTTAATCAAATAAAAAACAAAACATTGCACAATAAAATAATAAAACCAGAGATATTGTAATTCATTCGAGAAAATTCCCAATGGAGAGATTACATATAAATAGCTCAATGAACTCCTATAAGTAAGGAGTCAAGGCTAATCTCTAAGTCCTCTCAATATCCCAAATATCTCTCAACTATGAGTTATGCATTACAACTGTTTTACACACTCATATATTATTTTATAAATATTAAAAACTATTACTACCAAATAACCCAAACCACTCCTAAGTGTTCACACTATGAACAAATCAAATAATTCTTTTTCTTTTTTGATAGAAGGTGAAAAAGGGTTAAGGGGACCCTACCCCGTACAATAGTAGGAGAGAAAGATGAAACAATGAAGACCACGCGGAACAACCTCTACCAGCAGCAAAAGATAAACTAAAAACCAAGAAAAAAATAGCAAAAACGTAAAAAACCAGCAACTATCTCAAACTTTTAACCCCTTCCCTTTGGATCTTAACTGCATCTTGAGGGGCGAGATAGTCCCTTTCTTCTTCCTACTCACAATAGACCAAACCTCAGATGTATTTGGATTTACATTTTCATTATGGATTGGGACCAAAACTTCTATCTGTTCCTTAGGAGTCATAGGCTCAGTTAAAGCTTCCTCCTTTTCTGGATCTGTCAACATAGGTACGGAAACCGAGTCACCTTCTGAAGGATCATTCACCACTAAGAATCTAGGATTAAAATTCTTCCACCATGAGTTGTTCCTTTTAGCATGTTTCCTTATCACGTGACAATTTGAAGCAAGATGGCCAAGAGAAAAGCAATTTCTACACCTGAAGGGAAACCCTTCATAGTCTAGATTTTGTAACCAAGTTCGGTCCTCCACTTTGAGTTCAATAGCGGCAGGGAAATCGATGAAGTATCCATATCAACCAAGATTCTAGCATACGTTGTGTGCTCAAAATCATCAGTTTTTTGATCTATAGATAAACATTTCCCTAAAGTATTGCCAATAGTGGTTAAAAACTTTCCATCCAAAATTGGAGGGGGAGATATGGAAGACGAACCCACACCAGGTCTAACATGGAAGGCATCTGAGATTGGGTTAAATAAAGGAAACCATGGTTTCAATGAAGCATATGGGATTCAAAATCCCAGATTTTCCCAAAAATAAGATCTCTATCCGCAGCCGAAGCAAAAGCAACAATAAAAAAACCCCGAGCACTGGGGAAAATATCCAGCCTACCTTCCAACAAGGGGGCCCATTGCCTCGAAATCCACACATGAAGTGTAGGAAGACCAGGGCAGAAGTTGAGGAATCTGCATATCAGTCCATTCCTTTCAAAAGATGCTTCTGATTGAACCACCTCATTACCAAAACAAACTGATGGGGTTGATTTTGCATACGCCATTGGCCTGTTATGATTGGCATCCATTAACATCCTATCTCCATTACGAGGTCTCTGCAGTGCCTCTTTGAAAGATGCACGAATGGGGAAAAAATCATGCAAAGACACCGGGGCCACTTCATTTCCATCCATCTCCCCATGCTTCAAATCCTTCGCCCCAAATCCTCCCACACCAAGGAGAGCCGGATCTGCTGCCAATAGTTCGTAGACCGCGGAAGAGCCGCGCACAGGAGCACCTTTGACTGAACCAGGGCACTCGGTGTAGAGAGAACCCCAAATCCTCAGGGTCTTGGATTGTGCCCTCTGCGCTGTAAAAATATTTGATCTACACCATTATGCAGATATAAAGTAGACCCTCCATTACGGCCATCAGGGAGGCAACCACCAGATTTAACAGAGGATCCCCAAAGCTTCCCGCGCACATTGCGCGGGGCTTGGCCAAGTGCATTGCCTCCCTTGCATAGTCACCCACGTCCGAGGCCAAAACTAGAGCCATTTACATGGCCGAAATCGCCGCCATCGCTAGGGTTCACCATTTTTCATTGAAATTGAATAATTCTTAAGAACCCATTTGATGGATGTATATGTGATGGCCCACTCCTAGTAGTGAGGATTGTGGGCCTATTTTTCACAAATGGTCGGTTAGTTTGTGATCTCATCTCGTTAATCATCTCAAATATTTGAGTTGTCTAATCCTATGTGTGAATGTTGCAAGCCATATGCAGGGTATGTTGTTTGAGTTTTAACACGCTCTATTTTGAACTTTATTATGTGGCGATTTGAAGTGGACTCTATCCACCTCAATTTGGAACTCGATTTAATGCTTTTTTCATTGGCAATTCAAACCCAACTTTGACCACTTCAACCTCGGTTGCTTTGCGAACGAGTTATATTAAAATGTGACTTTTTTATAATGATAATAATTACGTTGAAGGCCCCCTATGGGAAAGGGCTTTGCGGACATTCATAGGACTATTAAATTTGATAGCCTAAATGACGATTTTGACGGGTGTGGTGACGATTTAGCTTTTCTCTAATATTTTTAAGTTTTGTTTTTTAGCTTTTGCATGCAATAGCCTTTAAATATTGGTCACTAACACTATAATTTCATTCTTCAGCACGCATCCAACGTGGAAGATTATTTTACTGACTATGGTTTCAAAATTAGGAGGTATTTACAAGGTTAGGATTTTCCTTTACGAGAGAATAAACCATGTCAATAAGATAATTTGAGTTTGTGTTGACTATCCACCGACGGTGGATGACGATATGCGGTTTGCATAAGTGGGGAGAGGTTAGGGATTATATTTCTACAACAACACATATGTCTTTAACGCCTAGTTTTTGTTGATAGTTGTCTTGAGTTCGAAGCGACAGAGCACAAAGGCACGCTCACCATGGTAGGAGCAAGTTTGTTTGCTTTTTTTTTCTAGAAATCATTGTTGTCTTTTTCTATAATTTTTTCATAAAAACATTTTTTATTAGGAATGGAAACACTTTGACATTGTAATGTATTTCGTTGTCGCTGCAAAATATGTTGGTCCCTAATTGCATCATTCTATATTTCATGTTAGTGTTTGCCTTAAAATCCTAAACAAAGATTCGTCACCTCCGGTTTAGCTTTTCTCTGTTATTTTTAAGTTTTGTTTTTTTGTTTTTGCATGCAATAGCCTTTAAATACTAGTCATTGTAACACTATAATTTCATTCTTCGCTCATCCAACGCAGAGATTATTTTCGGACCGGGGTTTCGAAATTAGGAGGTATTTACATGGTTAGGATTTTTTTGTTATGGGAGAATAAACCATGTCAATAAGATAATTTGAGCTTTGTGTTGACTATCCGCTGACGGTGGACGACGATATGCATTCTACACAAGTGGGGAGAGGTCAGGGATTATATTTCTACGAAAGCACATACATCTTCAACACCTAGTTTTCATTGACGATTGTGTTGAATTCAACGAGCACAAAGGCACGCTCATCATGGAGAGTAAGTTTGTTTTTCTTTTTTTCTAAAATTATCGTCGCTCTATTTTCTATGATTTTTTCATAAAAACATTTTTATTGGAAATGAAAACACTTTGACATTGTAATGTATTTCTTCGTTGCCAAAATATGTTGGTCCCTAATTGCGTCATTCTATATTTCATGTAAGTGCTCTCTTGAAAATCTTAAACAAAGATTCATCACCTCCTCCTCATCCATCCTTTTAGGGAATACTGCCAAATTCACATATGATTCCTCTTGAAGTATGTGATTCTCATGCATGCCCTTGCTTATTTTTTTAGTTAAAATGGTTGAGAATTGTAGGAAGACATTTAAATTTGAATCTGTGTGTTTAAAATTTGTTAAGAAGGGCACTTTCTCCTTCACGAGTCCAAAAATCCTTTAAAGGGTGGAGTGTGGGCATTAAGTTTGCCCAAAGCCATAACAGAGGATGATTATGAAGAATAACAAAAATCTAGAAAGCATAATAATCTACATTCTTCGAATTCGCTCCTTGAGATGTTCTTTAGGAAATAAATGCTTTAATTTTTGTTGTATAGCTTTCCTAATATTTTTGGGGTTTTATTAAAAAATTTGAGATGTTTTTCTATATACGTGATAGGATTTGGGATTCATATACTTCATGCTTGGTAAATTATTTAATTATTTTCCATTTCTTATCTAATATTTAGAGTACAGGATAATGGGATGGAGTAATATAGATGATGATATTCTTATTATTATTGGTAAACATAATCCCAACAAATAGTTTTGACTTTGTCCTATGTAGCCTTGAAATAATTGATTTTGTGAAGAAACATAACAAAAACGAGAAAAAATACAATTATATCTTATAGAAAAGAAATATAGAAAAATTTGTAATCACTTTGAATGTTTAATTATTTCCGATCGCTCTTGATGCCATCCTCTATGATTGTTTCCTCACTCACTAATTATGTTCGCTATGTTGGTTTACGTTTAAATGGTTGTGGTTACAAATTATTTTGTTTCGGTAGTGTGCGAGAGCTACACTATATTTTCTCCTTTGTTATTTAAATTATGCCATAAATATTGTGGATTTGTTATAAAATATTATCCAGAAAGCCCTATACGTTTTTTTTTTCTTTTTGTTATAAGATATTAGCGAGAAAGGCCTGTTGTGGTTACAACTATTTTCATTAGGTAGTGTGCAGTCCTTTTTCTGTGATTAAAAAAAGGATAGCAAGCTTGTAGCTTGTGACCTTTTTGAAAGCACAAATTCTCCTTTCTTATTCAAATTATGTCATAAATATTGTGGATTTTTATAAGATATTAGCAAGAAATCCTTGTACATTTATTACCTCTTCTTTAATCAATTGATCTATGTGCATATGTGTGTGTATATATAAGGTATGTATAGGTATATATATGGGTGTATGTATACACTAGTATATAAATACATCTATCAATCTCGAGGTGCCTATCTAACTTATGTGAGAATTCGAATATATGCACCTTGAGATTGATATCTCTCGATATATTTTAGATAGATAGATGAATTCACAGAGGGTTTATTGAGGAAGACAAGAGAACCAAACCTCGGTAGCAAGCTATTTTTTCAAGGGTGTAGGAGTGTCCAAAACAAGCTCAGAAATTGCAACAACTTTAAATAATTTGGACATTAGCAATGAGTATGTTCTGAAGCTTAGACATGAAATTGAGGATCATTGTGCAGAGATGAGTGATCTTTTGTTTCTCTTTAATCTCTATTATAAGCTCCCTTTCAGTGGATGCCAATATATTATTTATCCTAAATTGGTGTTTATTTATTTTAGTTGAGAGATATGAGAACCTAAAATGCATGTTCCCATTGTCTTAACCGGTTATTTTACTTCCATTTAAGACCCGTACTCAAGAATCTAATTTCATTCATCAAAATGGCCTTATCCCTTTGAAAGTTAAATTTTTCTTGTTGATTTTTTATTTTTCTTTCTGCTTGCTTTTTAGTCTGTTCTAGATATATGGATATGACGGGTGAAGGTAGATTGCAGGGATTAAATTCGATGAGATGGTTTCCTCCATGCCTGCAACATGCACAACTCTATGTGGCATCGATTATCCCAAACGAAATTTGTATTGATCAACACCCATTTCACAAGGTAAGTATCCATTGTAACATTTTCAGTGGTAAATCACTTTATTTCCAGGAGCAAAAAAAATCATATCATATCAGTTTTAATAGCCACAAGCTCAAAACCCATAGCAGCTTATCAGCCATGTTCTGTATTAGTAGGAAGAATGGTATCAATATTTCTAATATTGGAAATGTGGGCAAAGAAGAATCCATTAAAAAATCATCAGAAAAGTGGTAGGAAAACACAAAATAAATATTTTATGCAAAGAGGGAAGGCTAAAGGAGGCGTTTGATATTTTCAATGTTTTTTACAAAAAAATGCCATGAGCTCCTTCATATATGGTTGTCTCTTACAAGGATGTGCCAATATGAGAGATTTCAAAGAGGGAGCTTAAATCCATGGCCATATAGTTAAAACTGGCATCAGTATCGACTTGTTCCTTGTGAATAGTCTAGTTAGTATGTATGTTAGGTGCAAAGTTTAGTGTCTACATGCAAAGTGTTTGACAAATATCCTAAGAGAGACTTAGTTACATGGAATGCAATGACTACATGTATGCCAAATGTGGGAACATGGGTGATGCATGCAATGTTTTTAACAATATATGCCAACATGATGTTTTCTGAAAGAGGCACAAATCCAAATGTGTTCATTTATTCAAGTGTCCTTGGAGGATGTGTCTGCAAAGTGTCCTTGGAACAAGGCAAAGAGGTTCATACTCACACTGTAAAAATTGGATTCGATTCATATGTGTATCTCAAAAATACTCTTGTAACCATGTATGCAAAGTGTGGTTGCGTAGAATATTCACTTGGTATTTTTAATGAATAGTGGTACATCCTCCTTAT
The DNA here is from genome assembly GCA_018340775.1 of Taxus wallichiana var. yunnanensis. Classification (NCBI taxonomy): domain Eukaryota; kingdom Viridiplantae; phylum Streptophyta; class Pinopsida; order Cupressales; family Taxaceae; genus Taxus; species Taxus wallichiana. The sequence goes on from CM031235.1 coordinate 504,889, forward strand.
ATTTCCTTTCTATGATGTAGCCGTTTCGATCAACTATACATAAAATAGAAATAGGTGTGTAATATGAACTTGATCTTATATTGCTAAGTACTCCCATTAAATAGATAATATTAGTCAAAGGGACATAAGCCTTTATTACGTTCTAACAATTGTTATGATATTCTTACTACATGATTAGGAATACAGTCATGGGGTGTAGCTCTTCCAATGGCTATTAAAAATTTCCTTATTGATAAAGGGTATGTGCTCATCCTAGCCTTTACATAACTTATTAGGGATTTACATCTTAGATTGGGTTGAAGTCTATAGGGTATGTAGTATCTGAGAAAAACATTCCCTTGATATAGAATTTCTACTGGCTGATGCAGGGACAAATTCAGTGAAGCTAGAGTGGGGTGATTGTTGTTTGCCCAAAGTTTTGGTACAGTTAAGAGGCATGTAGAGACTGGGAATGCTCACCATTGCTGTTGAATATGCAAATTGTATAGTACAATTCACTCTTAAGGTTTGTATACCCAAGTTTAACATTTTATTCACACAGTTGCCAAGTAATATTCATTTGAATTAACTTTATTCTAGGTGAGAAGGGCATCCTGAATAAGCTCAACTTTTATTTGTATATTTAATCTGATACACAATAAATTCATTACCATTTCTCACCTCTATCATACTTTCTAGATGCCTACTCATGAAACATGAAGTTTGTTCTTACCTTATAGTGGGAAAGGTTAATAATATGCCTTTAGTTGATTTCACATGGTCATCGTATCTTATACATAATTGTCATTTATGGTCAATTGACATGTCTGATGTTGTGTGATGGCCTATTTGTCTTATTACCTATGTATGAATGTATTCTTGTAAAATGTTAGTATTTGTGTGGTCTTGCCAAACATAAATTGCATTAGTTGGGGATTGATAGACAAGAAAAAGGAGTTTATGAGGTTATGACATGTATTTGCATTTTAGACCTTGTGAAATATTAAAAAGGATTAATTGCTCAAAAAATGACAGATTGCTTAAATGTGTTGGTAAGAATTGTCATGATAAATATAGTAATGTTAGGTATCAATTTAATGCTTGTAATTTTGTAGAGTTACATAAAATGCAGTGGGCAAGATGATGGTGGTTGTGGGTGGAATGTATTTTCAAATGCCAAATGAACAAATTTAGGTGTCTACACAAAACAAGCAATGTAATACAATTACATTTTTACAATTTCCTATTTTAAAGACGTATTCATATCCATATGTTATTTGTAGGTTTTGCAGGTATATTCTTGTTGCTTTAAGAGCATAATGTTTTATATTCACTTATGAAAGTTAGTAGGTGAATGACTATTTATAGTTATAGGCCTGAATAAGAATAGTTTGTACAGTGGGGCATGCGTTATTTATCGATGACGAGGGTTACTTATTTTATGTGTGCTGTGTTTTTTTATACAAGAGGTGATTGAAGTTTTTCTATCATGTTTATTGGGTTAATTGTATTGTAAAAGGAATATGGGAATGGGTTGTCCAGTTATTTAAGTTTGGTTGTGTTGAGTATATGTAAGTTGGTTTGATGAGTCGTATTTATTTCATGAAGCTTGTAATTGAGATGGGGGATAAAGTGACATTTAATAATGAAGGTTGAGAGCTTTACGTGTCTGTAAAGGAAATGGGCAGGGTTAGGTATGAGTAGTCACGTAAAGAAGGGTAAGTGGCGTAGTGTATGACTTGAGGATGGTAATTGACACTAGGCTACGTTGGTATGAGAGGTGCTTTACAACACTTTTTTTTTGTGATTTATTGAGGAAGGTTGTTTGTGGGTGGGGTTTAGTAGAAAACATGGGTGGTTGTGGTAAATGTTGGAATCATACGTAGTGGTGTAGTGATGTAGTGAAGGTAGAGTAAACAAATACAAACCCTTAGTTTTTAGGTATTGCTTTGAATGAATTGAACATGTTTAGGTAAGATGATACTTTAGCGGGGTAGTTTTTTGTTAGTTTAGAAATCAAAAAAGTTTGAAAACCATATACTTTTTTGTGTGCTCTTTGTACAGTTTCGGATATGTACATGTGAAGGGGGGGAGTGGTTTACATTGGTGGTTGCTCGTTATCCAAGTGGGTGGGGTTATAGTATGGTGTGTATAATTATTCGCTAAGGATGTGGATGTTATCTTCGCTTGCAATGGCTGCTTGTTGTACGGTCTGTTGTGCTTGTTTTAATTTCTGTTGTGTTGCCCACAGATAAGGTGACAAAAATTTGGCTACATACAGTCATCAGTAGTTTCAGTAACATGGGATAGGTTTCATGTGCACCAATATATCGGACATAAATTGTTTTTGAAAGCAATTTGTTGTACGTTGTGCTTGCAAGTTTTTCAAGTGTTGTTCTCTTTGTGATTCCAACTAACATGTGGTGGTATGTTATATATAGTTTAAATATAAAACATAGTTATCTTATGTAAGCAAATATTATTAAAAATGGGAATTTACAGGCATGAGAAAGAGGTAAAACGTGGTGTGTAAGCTATGTAGACATGAAAAGTTTAGGAGCAAAGAAGACAAGGATTGCTTGAAGCAGTTTTATATAGAGTAGACTAAAAACATTCGTAACACCAAACACGTTTTGCTCTCATCATATCGATGGAAATGTTATGATCAAATATAAATTTGGTTATTTCATAGGGTGTTTCATATTTATTACGGAAATAGGGAATGCTGGGAGAAACTAAGCATTTGTTTGATCTCATCAACGCAACTCGATTAGGCATTAGGAAGAACTTGTTAGGGCTTGGAGACCTCAAATAACATGTGTGCTTCTTCAATATTACAGATTGTTGACATAGGAAATTAAAATTTGAATGTTTTGAATTTGTGGACAAACATGCAAGTTAAACATTGATTGCCAAGTAATGATTGAGTGCATTTGTTTACATTTTCTGTAAGTCATTCACATGTGTTCAGTAAGCGTACATATTTTGTATGTGTGAGAAATATACACTTTCTAATATTGTTTGATGGATGTCCATACCCTATTGTAAAGCTGCCAATTTGAGGAGGCATATGGAAAAGGCATTTCTTTGAACAATGTTGAGATATGTGAAGAAAATTATTTTCCCGCAACTAGTCCACATGCCTTGTGCTTTTGCATAGATTATATATAGTTAAAATTATAAAACTTAGTTATCTTATATAAACAAATCTTATAAAAGGAAATGGGAATTTACAAGCATGAGAAGGAGCTAAGTCATCAACAAATTCTGATTTGATAGTCACTGATAATTTGAAATTCCAAGCCTTTTTTTCAATTTATAAGGTATGCAGAAATGAAAAGTTCAACAACAAAGTAGACAAGGATTGCTTGGAACTTTTTTTTTTATTGAATACACTTAAAACATGCATAACACCAAGCACGTTTTGCTCACATCAGCTCCAGGAAAATGTAATGGTCAAATATAAATTTTGTTATTTATTAGGGTTTTATATATTTATTTGAAAAATGGGGAATGCCCTAAAAACTAAGTAATTGTTTTCTCTTATCAACTCGGGTTAGATTCATATTTATAAAAACTTGCAAGGGGTTGGAGACCTCAAATAGCATGTGTGCTCCTTCAAAATTGCACAGAGTGTTGACATAGATAGTTTAAATTTGAATGTTTTGAATTTCTAGGATTAAGACGCGAGTTATAAATTGATTTGCAAGTAATAACAGAGTGAATTTGTTTACATTTTATGCATACAGTTCGCATGACCTCAGTACGCATACATATTTTGTACATATGAGAAATATTTGCTTTTTAAAAGGTACTTCTATGAACAATATCAATAGTTGACAAGAAAAGCAGGATATGTTGTCGGTGGGTGCAATGAATAAGTTGTGCATGCTCAAGAGCGGGGAACGCCCGTCCAAGACCAGCACTAAGGTGAGTGACATGCTAAGGGGCTCATATCCAGGTTTGTTCTTCGCACAGTTAAAGCATAACATTGAAGCTTTGTTATGTGAAGAATTTTATCTAAAACTTATTCTGGAGCAGGCTACTTAATTTCTATTCTACTGCTGAGTTGAAGCAAAATCGTTTTTAGAGAAAAAACAACTCTAATTAATAAAAGAAAGCCCTGATACATCAAGATAGATCAATTTAATTCTCTCACCTGAATTTAACCCAGAACAAAAATACAATGCAAATCAAAACTGAGGATATCAACCTTGCCGAGGATGGGCACCGCAACACCAAGGCATGCCACGCATGCTTGAAAGGAAAATGGGGGGCTAGGAAAACCTGTATCCGTAAAAAAATTATAACAATGGAATTTTGGAATCATTTAGAGACTCAACTTCCAATAAGCTTGCCAAGCCATGGACGGTGAGAAGAATTATTAAGCCCTGTTTAAACTCCACACAATTTCCTGATAAAATTAGCACCACTTCTGCTTACAAACTATTGTTGAAATTAGGACGCAACGATTCTATAGTAGGGCATTCGAAGAAGCTCACTGAAGAACCTCATGTGGCTGACACTCTCGAGAATTTTGCGACTGCAGATTATGTTTATTCAATTTTCGAGAGGTCTAGTTTGGATGCTCATTACACCAACTATGAAGTGCTTCTCACCTATCCTCTCTCGAGGTCTCTATCTCTATCCCTTCTTCGGGGGGAAGCCCTTGATCTTAAGTTGAAGGAGTAGCTTGTAGAGAGCGACAGCAGTCAAAGCTGGTCACGCCACATAAAAAGCGTAATCCCTGTAAATGGGATTCAAGTGATAAAATATCGAGGCTAGGATGTAAACTTTGTGGAGAGACCTAATTTGCAAAATCAACAACTTTGGGCAATTGGCGGTGTGGAGGCTGCAAAAGAATTGCCCTTAGCTACACAACCTTGGGATGCTGAGCACAATCCTAAGGGCATTTTAAAAGTTGTTGATATAGATGCAGATGGAAGGGAAATGTGTCGGACTCGCTCCAAGGAAGGATAGTTACCAACATTGCCTTCCAAGTATTCAGACTCTGTGTTGCAGCCATGGAAGAAAGTTACAATTATTACTTCCACTTAGCTCTGAAACTTCTTGGCAGTAGTTTAGGATTTTAGACTGATTAAGAAATTACGATTGTTCCCTATCTCTTAAAAGACATTTTTTGATACTGAGAATGGGCATGTAGGAAGGTGAATGGGAATTTGGATGGTGGCTGTGAGCAATAGTGTATGAATTTCATGTAAGCAGCTAAAATTGGGCATTACGTTTAGAGAGATATGTATATCTATCTATATAGGTCCCAAGGCAAGGGGATATGGCAATTTAGAGGGCCTATCGCCTATCTATCTTGACCATATTAAGCACTTGCAATTCGTGAAAATTATCTATACATCTTGTATGACGCATGAGCTAATGCCCATTGCAATCATTATGCCTCTTTATCAAGGACATTTGAGTTTCATAGTGATTCCCAAGTATGTTTTAGTTTCCACTAATTCTCAATAATACAGCTTGCGGAGGATGCCAAAACAGCAGGTGCTTCACGTCAAGGCATTCTATCAAGGTATCTTGTCACAAATTACCTCAAAAATTAAAGTGCACTCTCAAAGGATTGAAATGCTTCTTGCAGCCTACATATTAAAAGGTTTTTCTCAAGCAGAACTATATCATGAGCTGATAGGTGGTACTGCTTGTAACTCCAAAAGCACATGTTTCGACCTTCTTTCCAAATTTCACTTACTTGGAAGGCTACCCTGTGGTTTGAAGGATACAATAAAGGGAAAACAGATTAAGATGATACAAATTTTCATGATGATAATGTGTTTTATTGCAGATTTTGGAAACAACATGTTGTAGGATACCGAATTTTCATTTGAATACAAATTAGTTGGTATCATTGAGATTTTTTCATCATAATATTTCTCCTGGTTTATACCTCATTTTCAAGCTGACTGCCCAAGTTCTATTTGTTTTCCTTGACCAGGCCTATCTTACAAGCTACAGCTGCTAGACACAATAATTAAATCTTTAATCACTCTGGTTATTCATGGGTCTGAGAGTTGAACATCGAAATTATGTCATTGAAATGTCAGATTTTTTTATTTTCCGAATTTGTAAAACTATTTCCACAGTTTCTAACAGCTCATATTTATAGTCTTGTATATCCATTGTCAATTTGTATACTAAGCAAATTATTTCCTCTAGTTTTGAGCAGGCTTTCAGAAATTCATATTTTCTTTCTTGGACAGAGTCATGTTTTTGAAATACTTATAAATGCTATTGTCCAAATAATTGAAGGGAATCTATGCAGTGGGTTTTCCTGTTTTTTCATGATGTTTTGTCTTTCAAATACAAAAATGAAATAGCCAAAAACGACAACCACACATATGGATGCCAAGAAGAATGTACCTGAAAGCATTTTCCTACCCCACATGTTCCATGAAGTACTTAAGAATTTGAAATCTACATTGGAACTCTGATTAGCTCTAAAACTACCAGGAATTGCAATACATATAATGTTATCTTCTTATAGGTAAAATCGTGACACTTGATGCATTACCTTCCTTTCACATTGAACTCTGAATCCAAAAGAAAGAAACCGGCACCTTCTGCATTGCCATCTTTGTTACCCATACATGAGATTAAAATATCCCCAGATGCAAGGCAGTGAGCAGTATGTGGAAATGCCAAATTTGTTTTGACCAAGATAGTCTCTGGATCAATGGTTTTGTGAAGGACTGGTGCTCTTGGATTTTCTCCTGTATCAACAATATAGACACGAGATGACACGAGATGATCTGTGCATAAAATTTTAGGTTATTCATAAATCCAGCAGGTTCCAGCTTATATATCATGCATGTAAAGAAACATTCTGCATCATTGAAACCAGGTTCAGATAAGAAATGCCTGTGGAAACGGGAAAACAGAAATCAAATTATCACAGAAAGTAGCACAAAGTGGCTAAACAGCTATAACAGGATACTATAGCTTTTCCCTGACTAATGGAAAATAGTCATCATGGTGATGACTTATAAAATAATCCATAAAAAGTTAGGTTGTGATAATAACACATTGATAATAATTATGAGAGGAAGAAGGTTTATAAGGCAAAAAGAAAAAAGAAAAACAGATGCAAAAGTTTTGCAAATGGGAAAGAGGCTAAAGGGTGAAAATCTCAAAGTAGAGGTGCCTTGAAAACAGAGAGGGGAATTCCATTTCTTCAATGTTTTGACAAATCTTCTAAAAAAAAGCTCTTCAATCAAGAAAATATATGGGAGCAATAATTGCATTGTAACCTGTAAGAAGCCACTTACAACAGAGACGGTAAAATGAGGTAACGCCTTTGAACAGAAGAATCCCCATGGCAAGAGCTACATGCATTCCATCCAGAGTGATGCAACTCATCACCCAGGTGAGTTACAGGCAGGCGATGCACTATCTTCGAATAAGAGGACGACTTCGGATCCACGTCTATCATAGCTAAGTAGTCGGGCTTTTCTCTTCCGGTACCTAAGCCAAAAGCAGTATCAAAAATTGATTAAAAAATCATAATTCAATCAGTATTTCGTTATGGAATCTCCTACATTTTCAAGAATGTTAAATAAAGCCCAAGCTATTGAGCAGAAAATTTCAATAATTAAAAACATGCAACCAGCATTAATTGTTGGAAGAAGGATGTGGGCCTAAATTTGGTGCCTAACTTGGAATTTTGACCTCCTTCCCTTAAATTTATTCTGCATAATCTGATGTATTCTAGCATCAAGCTGTAACCGTTAGCAGCTTCTGATGCAAAAATCAGCCGAAAAACCTACCCCTCCCCAGTGCCCACATGTCTGTTCTGTGGATTTTTGCAAAGTATAATGATTAAATAAGTAGTAAATAGTGTATGATTGAGGGAGATTCCTGTGGCTTTGAGATTACGCGCTCTTAAGGAGAGTAAACAGTTAAGTGGATTAAGGCTTATACCTCCTATAAGGCCTGTCACTGAGAAAAGGATGTCTACTCTGTCAGTCTCCAAGGATTTAATGAACTGGCAATCATTTTTTATATTCAGTGAGACTGGTGCATTGGGGAAACTGAGCATCTTCTTTTTTCTGCTTTTTTGAGAAAAGTAACAAATCAATCTTAAAACAGGGTTACATGGAAGGTCTCTTCTTTAAAAAGCCAACACAGCTAACAAATGTTTTTTGTCATTGAGTCAACATCTTTGTTGATAACTTGATCTTGTGCAGCAGTTGAATAAATTATACGGTTAACTCAATTTCCGTCTTTTCCCTTGAATACACTTATGAAGATGCCAAGGAATAATAGAAACAGACACACCCAATAGAGTTACTGTACCACTGAGTTTTCGGTGACCATCAGAACAATCCTCGACAATAAAAGAAAAGAACATATATCCTGTAATTTCAAAGATTTGTGCTTTCACGATCCATAACATAAAATGAAGTTTTTGGATAAAATTATGTTAGAAATTTTTTTTATCGACGTTTCTGATCATTTCACCTGATCCAACATCAGAATCATTAGTAACTTGTTAGCAATACCAAACAAACTGAAACTGAATATATATTCAAAAGCAAAACTAACTTTTAGTGTTATTCCTAAGTTGTTTATATGAATCTCCAGTGCAATGGAGAGTGTACACAAGATTTTCCAGTACTATATATTTGCTTCGGATTTTCGTCAGCAAAAGCCCCAACAACCATATCAATGCATCCAATTGAGTTGTCTGAAAATTTGACGTGTTCAATCTTCTATACATTTGTATCCATAAAACTTGTTCTCGTTATTATGGACTGTGGAAAAATCAAATCCCTCAATAGTTTTTCAAGTTACAAGCTTGCGACCAATCAAAAACAAGAAGAGCCCATGGAACTAATCCTCATATGAAATCATATCCAAATTGTAAATAAGTTCGTATGCTCCAATACAAATGGGTATGTGAATAGAAAAGGACAAAACAAATATTTACACTTCAGCTTAAGAAAGCTGCAGAATTAAAAAAAAAGGAGGCCCAAAAAAAAAAAAAGAGTTGAAACTCAAGCTTGAGAACAGAAGAACAAAAGGAAATGTTGGAACGCATCCTTGCTCAAAGAAGAAGAAGAAAACTGATGTAGATCCATAAAAGAGGTCATTAGCTATTATTACAATTGTGGCATTATTCTTCTTTCAGTTGTTAGACCTACCTTCAAATTTTGTAATGGTTTGAAAAAAGGGAAGCAAAATTTTCAAAGGGAATGGTGAGTGCAGATAATTTTTTAGTTTATGTGTAGACAGAGTTGAAGGCCAAATGTCTATCAATGCATTACAGAGTTATAAAGAAGATATTGAAACATACTCGTGCTCCAAAATGCTTTCAGGTGATTTCTCTACCAAAAATTTGCGCACTTGTGGAAATCGTGTCTTCTTTATGATCTCTGTGACATCAAAATTCCTCCACATTTTCTTTTGGTAGATCATGCCAATAGGAAATCCTTCCAAGAATGTTATGCAATATAAAGGACATTTTTATAAATCACTTTGTAATGCTTCTCTGTACAGGGATTTTGGTAAATCATTGTAAGTAAATAGCAGACATGTCCTTGGGTTTCTGATTCAAAAATATACATCTATTAATAAAATTAATGGATTTCAATAAAACAAGATACGATGAAAAGAAATTGAAGCAATTGTTTAGACATGCATATATCGGCTGAAGCAGCAACATTGGGATTTTCGTTTCTTACCTTGTTCCTAAGGTATCCCATTAGCCCACGACCAACACAAGAGACTTTTAAATCCCGAACATGCTGTCTCAGATCACTACGCACCCAAACACACAGGAATATGCCAACCATCTGCTTGCTAGCCGACAAACAATAACCTGGCTAACTTGAATTCCATGAGCCCACATTTCTTTGAGGCATTTTATCAAACAGTTCACGTGCCTTATCTATGCTTCCACATTTGATGGATGTCCATACCCTGTTCGAAAGCTCCCATTTTGGCACAGGCAGGGAGGATGCTGACAAAGGTTGTGGAATTTGGCTTTACATCTGCCAATTGCAATTGCATGAATGTTTGTAAGTAATTATAACGCATTTTCAACAAATCCATTTTGGGCATATCCTGCAATCATTACTGTCCACGATACCACATTATTTTGAGGCATTCTGTCGAACAGTTCACGGGCCTTGTCTAAGGTTCCACATTTTGCATACATGTCTACCAGGACATTTGCAACCACATCTGACAAAATTCCTCTAGCCTTTATGCTTTGATAAATGTCCATGAGAAAGGGTTGTGTGTAATAAGTTTGATGTAAATATTAAAAGCCCTCTGGTTAGACGGCTTGTAGATCCACTCGCAGAAATGCAGGCGCACCAAGTACGTGAAATTGGAGTCAACATAGAACACCCATGTCAGGTTGAAGATACCATTGACAGACGGATTTGACGTCATCGGAGTGCTGGAATTTTCCGTAATTGGACGGATAAAAATGGAGCCTCAGCCAGTGGTGCCCAGAGGAGACGGGAAAGGAGTATGCGGCCGAGGATGTGAATACGCGGGCGGTCATATAGGGGATGGTGCCGCAGTTCATCAGGATCAACACCACGGAGATGAAAGATGTGTTGCTAACTCAGAAGAGCCAAAAATAATGCAAAAGTGGGCCAAACTGATCTTGGCGAGGGTGGAACCGGAGCCCTCATTTGGAGAAGTTAACACAGAAAGGACGCTAAAGTAGCAGAGACTGATTGTTATTTTCACTCGGCCGTCGCGTCCATCCAGATCCGCTACGTAGTCCAGTTGTTATTCAGTGTACATCCGGGAGACTAAACTATTCTGCATCGGAACAGGGAAACAGGACGTGGGTGGAGATACAGCCAAAAGTAGCCACAAAGATCACCGAACAGACACGTACGCATTCACCTACAAGCAGATCAAGCAGGAGGCACCTGTATCGAGATGGGAATGTTGAAGCAAAAGATGAACATCCTCCAGACAAATAGTGAAGGAGGGACAGGGCTGTGTCAAATGCTTAATTCACAAGTGCGCTGGTAAACCTATGTGGAAAATGTGGAAACATGGACCAGACGCATGGAATCTGTGGAAAAATGCCTTGAAAGGAGTTTGAAATTGCTAGCTCACCCTCTTTACATAATAGTGTGAGATTGAGATTACGTTGAGATTGGAAATGGATGACATTGGAAGTGTATGAATTTTGTTATTTTAGAGCTAAAATGGGTGCCTGTGCTAGGCATGAATTTTTTTTTCTTCAGAATATGTGAAAGAAATGTTGTCTTGGAACGAGTTGATTGCAGTGTATGCACGGAATGGTTTTGTTAAAAATACATCTGACACTGAATAAAAATGCTTTCCTGAAAGGCACGTTCTGGGGTTGTAAGATGCAAATATGTGGAAGTATGCACAAGGCACGTTGATTGTTTGAAAAATTCCTTGAAGAAATGTTATCTCTTAAATGCCATAGTTTCAAGATACACACAATAACACTTTTGTTGAAAAGGCGCTATAAACTTTAGGACAAAATGCAATTGATAGGTGTAAAGCCAAACACCACAAATCCTGGAAGCATCCACATCCACCCATCTAGTTAGGAATAATAGCTTTGGAATAGGGTGTGCACATCATTCGAGCACAAAGGTAGAGGAATTTTCAAGGATGTTGTAGTTACAAATGTTTACGCCGAAAGGCGTGTTTTATGTGGAACGGCGGAGGCCTTCGACATGTATTGGGGCATCAACGATGGGGCTTCGTTGGTCGATGATGGACGGACGCCCAGGAGCCCTAGATGTGGCGGATGGAACAGAGGACCATGTTCGAAGGAGGGAGAGGCGTATAGGTAGTTAGAAACAGAGGACACTTGCAGGAGTCCAACGTGGAGGCGGGCATGCATCTGCCATCAGCAAAACAAGGGGAGTATGGCTGGCCCATAGTATACCAAAGACGTAGTGGTCCAAAAAATTAAAAATGTCTTGCTTAGGGTTTCGGGAAGGATTTTGTAATGAGGAGTGTTTTTGCCATCAAATATTGTAGAGAAGAAGTCCATTTCTCTTTGCCTGCTGAGTGTGGTTGGAGTTGGAGACTGTGTGACTGGAGGAAGCCATCCAAAGATCACACCCAAGCGAATTTAAGGTTTACCTTTCTATTCCCCTGTTTGAGGATTCAGTGTTGTTTCATTATTTCATATACATCGATTTAAGAAAATCAAATTTAGAAAAGGAGTGCCCTTGTTTTCATTTTGAGATTAACTTAAATTTCCATTCTCTTGATTAGTTTGCGTTTTATGGGGCGAGAGCAGAGTAATGCCCAAAAATTCAATCTCTGTAAAATCGTAGAAAACCCTAGTAATGTATATTTACTTTAGGTTTTGGTTTGCTTACTTTTATTTTAGGCTGAAATAGTAACAAAATCCTCCAAATGTACACACGCAGGAAGAATCATCCCATCCTTTGGATTTCTTGGGTGTTTTTAGCTTGAAAAGATGAATCCAACAGATCCTAATATAAATGGGATTGAACACAATATTCAAATGTATGCTTGCTGATGATTATCCATCTCGAAATCCTGCTACAACACCCAAAATAATCAAGGAAGTTTATTCTTGTTGATGCTCTCCGCAAATATGCATTTGTCTTCCTTTGAACCATTTGTCTTTATTTTTATCAACAAAAATACAGTGTTCTAAGATACTATTAAAGGAGTACAAAAGTTACAGAAAAAAGGATCCTTTTTCGTCTCCCTCCAATGATAGGCCTATAGGGTATCTATTAGAAATTTAGAAAGAGTTACAAAATTTCAGCTACAAAAAATATAGTTTATATTAAGAATTTATGTATGGGATTTTCCCTAAGGGCTCTAGAAATTTGATACCGATAACTTGAGCACATTTCGGATTATTAATCAAAAGTTTAATCTGTATTATATACGACAACATACTAAACAACAGTAATGTAGATTCATAAATTATCTTGTTGAAGGGGATGGACGGAAGGAAAATAGGGCATGCCAAGCTAGAATAGAAAGTACATGGTAATTACCCTGGATGGAAGACAATTTTTGATGGTTGTGTTCCATAAATTGCTGCGATTATGGTAATTTTATGGATGGAAGCCGAGTGTCATGAAGGACATGTATATATGCATTTGTATGGGCTTGGACATGTTGTTAGACCTTTTCCTAGACATCATTTGATTCATATATACCTTGATTGCAGCCTTAATAATGAATCTATTTTGTATTTTAAGACATCTAACTGACCTGCATATAGAATGATGGCCCAACCATGAAACAACCCATGGCAAGCCCTTCGTCAGAGACCTGAATAAAACATATTTTCGTATAGCTATGTTAGAAACAATCTTCCTGCAATTTCAGCTATCGGTAGCTTTTTTTAAGTGACAATGTCGTTCGTAATCTTACTTTACTATATTTTGTTTGACAATGGTCACCAGATGCTACTTTATCCGTAACCGAGATGTATTTATGAACCATAGATTTAATTAATATGACTACAGCCTCGTTAGAATTTGAACGTATATTTTCCATCTTTGGAAACTCCATACTTTTCTATAATACTTAAAGACCCCGATACATTTTGGAAATCATTTTTTGGAAAAGCAAGATGATAATTTTCAAGATGAACTTTTTAGTCTCTCACTTGCCTCCATGAGTATCAAATTTCGGTATCGGTAGCTTTTTTTAAGTCACAATGTCATTACGTAATCTAGCTCATATATATTTTGCTAACAATGGTCACAAGATGAACTTTTGGCGCATTTAAATTTAAGCCTGACTGATCCTTGCGGTTTTCTAGATGTCCCTCTAGGCCGGCTCTTCGTGGGTTATTAGACGGAATTGTTCATAATACAAGAGACAGAAGGTCCTTTAGCCCACTGTCCAAGCATCAAAGGTCTTGCTATCCAAGATTCAAATTTATGCGTCCTAATGATTATCCATCTCTCGGAATCTAGCTACAACACCCACAATAATCAAGGAAGTTTATTCTTGTTTATGCTCTCTACAAGTACGTTTTTATCTTCCTTTTAAACCTGGTGGCCAAGATTTTACTCTCTATGAATATTTTGGGAGAAACCCTTTGATACTCTCTACAAGTAGGGCTTTGATCGTGGTCTTCCATACCTGCTAGCTGAGACTTTGCGCTCTAGGCATATTTTGGGTGAAACCCTTTCATACTTTCTACAAGTAGGGCTCTAATCTTTCCTTCCATGCCCGATGGTGAGACTTTATGCTCTTTGTATATTTCGGTTGAAACACCCACAAACTCCTTAACACGACTTTATTTTTAAGCAAGAAGCAACAATTGCAAGAGATATCCGATGATTCACAAATTAGGGGCTTCAAATCGGGTCTGCATAAATTCGGACTAAACTTCCTGCAATCCATAGTGGCTTGGAAAGTGAAGATAAGGCGGTTCAAAGTTACTTCAACGGATTGGAAAAGGCTTTAACCTAGTGGGGCCCTCAAAGCTTGTTCATGACACCATATGTAAAGTTGAGGCTGCTTTGATGAAGTTTATCACGATTTCATTCAGAATTTTATGTCTCTTTGTTGAGATGTGCTTGCGAAAGGAATTCATTATCCTCTTGTGCATGATAGGTTGTATCTGTTTCTAACATTTTTAGTTTCATTCTGAGCTTGTTCCTATTTACATGAACTTTAGGCACGAGCTTCTAAAATGGAGTGGAATATCTTTTTTCTTCTTCATATTGGGAGATCCTAGTGCCATCCGCTTTGATGACTTTAGAATTTTATTTTTGATTCTCTGATAATTAGCCATGGTACAAAAATATTGTTTTCTTATCCCCGATTTTCACCATGTAATCATGGATTCTCACTTCTTGTGACTTACTTCAAATTCCTAGTGTAGAAAGATATATTGGATTCATCCAAAGATTTCCTATTATGTTGTTCTCGATTCTGGTTTTGTCTTTGATTCGGATATGATTTCCTTTTAATTTCTTTATCTTCTCTTTCCATACCAAGGAAGGAACATATTGAAGTTTCTTTCCAAATTGTTTCATGATTGCTTAACAAACTTGAACCCATCCACTCGATCCTAAGGGAATGGTAAAGGGTCGAATATGATGGATTAAACAAATTGAAAGATAAGTTATCATTCAGAGAGTCCTAAACCAAACATCTGTTGAACGTTTACTACGCTAAAGACCCTTCCCAATCTTCATTGCTTACCGATGATTATTGCAGTAAGGTGACCATAATGATAAGTAAAGGCTTTTTTTTTTTTTATTTAACTAGGTTTGCTATCATAATGCTATCTCGTCAAGCGAAAATATCTTCAAAATCAGTGTTTTTGTTAATTTGCACAATTCTCTTCGATGTGTGTCCATTCTTGATATTATGAAGTGGAGAGAAGCTTACGAGAGTTGCTTAGAGAGGATTTTTTCTCTTTATTCTAATCTTGTGTCCATTGACAATTTCAAGAGATTTTTTAATCATAATATCTGCTCTCACAAGTTTGTGTAATCTCCTTTGGATAATGAATAAAAACTTGAATGTTGTTCTCATGGAACCCTATTCCTCCATATATGATATTATATGGTGAATGAAAGAAGAAATACCATTGTGTTCTTCTACAATGGTGCTCTTATATGCCAAGTTAGTGTCTCGAGATAGCCATAAACTAAAAAAATGACTTTATCATAGATAGATTTAACCCAAATTTTCAAAATAGGTCACTAATTAGTGGAGAGACTGAAATCTTCACAAAACTTGACTGTCCATCAGTTTGGCTGGGATGATATGTAGGCATTTTCAAAATGGCACTACAAACTCTCTAGCTAGACTCAAGATACATTTGCTAAGTTGTTTGTATGATTTTGAGCTTCAAATTGACAGGACAGTTTTTAAGATTTATGTGACAGAGGCATCTTTGTGCTGCAGCGAATGCAATTTGTTTCTGTGCTATCACAAATGTGATGCATTTATATACTGTAGCCTTTGGCCTTTATTTGACATTTCCCAAGCATTAACATTGATATCATAGATACTTCCGTACTGTAGAGTGTTTAGGACATGTTAGGCTTTTAGAAAGGTTAGGGTCCCTATATCTTTCTTCATTCTTTGGAGGAGGTTGATGTTTAAAAACACCTCAATGATATCGGATACCTTTGGATTGATGCATCAAAAGTAAGAATTGACTAATTTTCTTACCGTAGGGTTTGAAAATTACACTGGCATAAAACTTGACATCATTGGTTCTAGATGCTTGGTAGAGAACCATCTGACCGACTCCAACCTATACGTGTATTGACAAAAATAAAAAATGGATTTGCTGAATGCTTTGTCATGACCCATAAATTCTACAAACCACAGTTCATAAAGAGTCTACTCACTATCATGTGATATGCATATTTGCACTGAGATAGCTCTAGTAGTCTGCCCTTGGGAAGGATTTCTAACTCCTCCGCATATTCCTTAACTAGATAGATTTATAGTTTAGTTACAATCTAGATCAAAATTTACAGAATTACCTGGCAAAGTTCTTCTTGAATCAAATCAATCATCTATAAGCTTACTCCATGACTAGTTACTTTAATTTAACTTTGCTATATTCACTATGGTTAGTTTTTATACTGATTTATCCAAATTATATCTTTAAGTGTTAGCAGAATAAACCATCTAAGAAATAAACATTGTCTTGTGCAGATCTGATCTTGTTGTTTTGCATTACTTTCTTTGTGTACTCTCATGTAAAGTTATTTCCTTTCACTTACTACGAACTCCACAATTCCATTCAATGCACATTGTTGATTGTTTAATGCAAAGATATAATTGTGATGTTCATGAACTTTAAGATTGCTCTTAGAATATGATATTCTTCTTTGTGAACGAAGTGTCTCGCTTGCCTTTATGTAGTTGTTGTGTTCATGAACTTTAAGGTTTTTCTCAAAATAACCTTTTTTTTTCTTTATCTCATGGAAAATTCCCTACCATATTGTTTATAAAATTGGTTATTGATTATGTGTTTTTTTTGCATTTTTTCCCTTCTACATTTTCATATATACTTAATTATGTGGGTGAATTTGTCTATCTTAAAACATCTTATTGTTGTATGTGTTGCATGAAAAAACTATTTTTTTTCTTTCAATCTTCAACCACGGCATGAAGGGGCAAGTGCCTTCGACAATGGCAGGATTCGGTGTGTGCTGAGGGGTTATTGCCCCTGGGATGCCGCATCGGAACGCCCATTATTGGGTGTTAGACTGTCCATTGGCAAGGCTTTTAAAGCTGCCTGCCAAACAAACGACACACCAATATTTGTCTTTGATTCCTTGTTGGTGCTCCACAACAAAAAAACAATGTGTTTGACTTCCATTTCCAACATGGAACTTATCGAGGCTTGCATAACTTCTATAGAATTACTTTTTTACATTTCTATTGCTTTGGGTTGCTTGTGAAATTGCAGCAATGAAGACTTGGAATACAATTGTTCTTCCTCCACACGGTGTGACAATCACCACTCCGCACTTGGAGCAGGGAAGATGCTTTCAACCAAACAAAGTTTGTGGTCAATGTGCTCCATTATAGGCAACCGAAACCGGCAAAACCTATGATCTCTAAATTGGTTAGAGAATGTCTCCGCTTGCATCCTTCTTGCCCTCTTTACCTTTCCAAGTTTCATACGGCAGGCCCCAACTCGAGGGGATTTAGCCTTGCATATGATCGTCCTAAAGATGCTCTACAATACGAACCTGATCACAAATTGAAAAAGATGGGAGAATAATTGCAGTATGCAAGACATGCTTTGGAGGGAAAAAACCACATCTGGAAAAAAAATTGCTAATGTCAAGAAGGGAAAAAAGGGAAATGCCAAGAAAAAATGAAAACTAGTACTGGCATGCTCTATTAAACTTTTGTACATAAAATTAGTTTAGGTAGTTATATGCAAAACATCTACTATGTGCTCTTTCAGTTGTTCGATCGAAAAAACATTGTCTTATGTTTTTGATAGCTCTTACTTCCTTAAGTTTGAGACTTGCTTCATTGTACAATTGCCGCTTTGTCAATATTTTTAATGTGAAAAAACCTTTTGATAGATAAATTTCATAGTTTCTTTTGTTTTGCATTTAACTAGCTTTCCTATCGTCATATTATCCATCTTGTGGCTATATCTTAATAACTTCATATGCTTCTCTTATATCTGTAGCCAGGGTGCTATGTGCTATAAGTGCCAATTTTTTGGGCACTGTAAATAAAGTAATTGCTTAAGACTATCATCAACAGGAGATATTGAAAGTTTTATGATCAAAATGTTCGACAGTGAGCAAGGCTCTTGCTTTCTAGAAATTTTTCCTTGTTCCTCTTATCCGAACCACAAGTGGCGTGAGTTTTAGCAACTTGGTGAATCTACGCTTTAGACAAAATTCAATAGTAGAAAATTATAAATGGAAATACTTGGTGATTGAAGGGATTCAAAACAAAAAGATTAATAAGGCCTCCCAATTTTCACATTTAAAATCAGATTTGGCAAATGTACATTAGCAATAACAATTTTTATTTGCAAATTATATATAGTTACATTCTTTCAAATTCTCTTAATCGACGCTTTAAAGAACTTAGACATCAAAGCATATTTAGTATGTACATTTATACTAGCTTTGTGTCACTGGCATTCTATGATGAGCTGAGAGCCCTTTAAAGGAAGCTGAAGACTTAAAATTTATGCATCTCCAACTGCTTCCTGGCTCAATACTATGACAGGGTTCTCTTTTCACACATTCCTTTCCCTCTTTTACATTTTATGATTCTGTAGATGCCAAGATGTGATTAAAAGGAACATTGTCCTCGGATTTTGAGGTCGTGTTTAATTTCTTGTACGTTCTTGTCGTAGTGGCTATTAGTAAAAAGACAACCATGGCAGCCTAGTATATTTAAGTGTCAGAACAGCTGTTCTTCAACTATTTATTGTCGTGTAGACTATATAGGTGCATGTTGTCTTCCACAGAGATTGAACCCCTCCTATGAACCCATCTGTAAACAACACCAAATCCTCCCTTCCCAAGCCTGCAAGCTGATTTGAATGAACCAGTATCAGGCTTGAGCTCATGGTATGGAAACCTCTGAAGCCTGATAGCAGTTAGGTCATACAGACTAGTCCTGTTGCTCTTAAGGAGGTGATACCACAAAATCACAAGCAACACACATATAACCAGCAACCCAACTCCAAGTGCTGAGAACCCAATTATGAATGCTCTCTGATATAATCACCCAGTCTTCAAACAGGGTAAATATTAATGATCTAGTGTACGTTTCAGGGTTTAATTTTGCACTATGGGGCTTTGATGCTTATTTCTATAATTTATTTAGGGCTTTGATGATATTTTCTATTATTTATTTAGGGCTTACATTGATTTCCCTTAATTAGGGGTTGACATTGCAATTTATCTGCTTGATGTTCGCATAATATGTAGGGCACATGTTTTTAGATCTTGTGCAGACAAATATGTGATGGTTATGTTCTGTGCTGGTTTTAATTTTGTTCTCATAATAACTTACTCTTCAAATAGGGTAAATATTAATGATGTGTGCAAGTTTGACGTAATGATTTCATGTTTTTATCTATCATTTATTTAGGGCTTTAATTGATTTCTCTTAATGGGGGTTAGCATTACATGTTCGCATCATATGCAGGGCAAAGTTCTTAAAGTCTTGTGCAGACAAATATATGATGGTTATGTTTTGTGCTGGTTTTATTTTTGTAAAAGGTTTATACATTTTTAAATTTTAAATACTGAGAACTCTATGTTGTCCTTTATTTTGTACAGTAGGAACAGAGCATTATCTTGACCAAGATGACAAGCATTTTTACGAAATGTATGTTAGTACATAGTGCATGTTTCTAAATTATTATTATGTATGTGTTGTTGCAAATCAGCAGCACCCCTGGATGTTGATCAGGCTTCTAATTTGATCATTCTAAGCATCCAGTGTGATTGCACAACATTGAATCCTCTTCCCAAGTGTGGGACTTGCAAAATGGAAGAGGAATCTCCGTTTAGAGGGTGGTTCCTCAACTCCTCCCGATCAGCTAATTCACTTGTACAATTGAGGTTTAAACTCCTAAGTCTTCTCTAAATTCCAAGGAGACAGAGATAGAGAATGCAAAAAGAAAGAACTAATGCTAATAGGTGATGCACCAAAGGAGTTGTAGACACATGATGCTGCATGAAATACACAATCCACAAGGAAACACAACACAAAACATGCACAAATGCTCAAAATGTAATGAAAGATCAAGAAAGCAATGATAGATATATGAAAGGATTGAGGGATTTTAATCACAAAACATATATCAACATCTCAGATCCAATACAATACATTACAGTGATCCGAGAGCAAGAAAAGGTGCTGCATTACATGGAAAGGTAAAATTTCTTCACAAATTCTACCAAGGGGAAGAAAAAGGAAGTTTTAGAGCTGAAAAAGTGTCTCTCCTTTGCAAAATGAACTCATTCTGGCTTTTACAGTGCAAACCACGACCCCAGGAGAGAGAAACGCGGGAAAAAGTGCAAGGGGTTCAACCATTGACCAAAATGCCATCAAAATAGCATGGGCACCCTGACAGACCCATTCCCTGACATTTTTAACCATGCTGGGAGAGAATGCGAGCCATTCTTCATTAAAAACGGTGGTTGAAACGTCATTTCTGTCCATGACCATGTGCCAGAGGCATTTCTTGATTTTCTCTCTCCAAACTCCACCAAAATGCAAAAATAACCTCAAAATCTTGTAGAGAATTTCACCAGATTTCCATTGATATAAAGAACACGAAAAACCGAGCTCTGGATCGAAAGATATGGCGATTTGAAGTTTTAGGGCAAAACAGGGCCAAATCGGGTCGGTGGGAATTTTTTTGAATTTTTACCTTTTTGGTCATTTGGAAAATTTTCCAAAATTTTCCCACGCTCCGCAAGTCTAGGTGCCACGTGGCAAGTTTTCATTGGGTACGGGCCCCTCCTGCTCCATTTTTCTTTGTTTTAGCCTTTGGAAAATTTTCCAAAATTTTCCCCTGGGCCGACGAGCTGGGACACGTGGCAGCAAATGATTGGGCGCGCAATAAGGGGGCGGGCTTTCCCTTTGAATTTTCTTTTATTTCCTCCTTGGGAAAAAATTCTGAATTCTCCCCATGCTCCGCCACTCCAGGACACGTGTCCTCATATGATTGGCTGACGGAGGCAGCGGGCCAAAAACTCATCCTTTGGACTTTCGGCAAAACATTTTGCCCAAAAATCTAATTCTTCCTCACACCCCGCCGGTCTAAGCTCTGGTGACACGTGTCACATTGTGATTCGGCTCGGGGAAATGGGTCCAAAAATCCTCCATTGAAATTTGGCGAAACACTTAGCAAAATTTCAAACCTTCCCCGCTGCTGCGAACTTCCGGCTCCCTAGGACACGTGTCATGTTTTTATTGGCCATGCGGGCCATCCTTCAAAAAAATTTCTTGCGCCAACACTTAGCCAAATTTTCAAAATCTTCCCCCTGGACAAGTGGCAGCCCCTGATTTGTCGGCGGGCCTGCGGGGAAAAATATTTCCTTTTGAAACCTTCACCAAAACACTTGGCAAAAAACCAAGTTCTCCTCGACCCCGCCACTTTCTTGGACAAGTGGCGCGTTCTCATTGGTGAGGGCCTTTCAGGGGAAAATTTCCCACAAAAACTCCGCCGAGCCATAACTTGAAAAATACATGGAGTTAGGAGGAAAACTTTACCTTCTGGAAAGTTGAGAAAGAGCTCTATCCAATGGTACCACTTCCGAGAAGGTTTTGAGTGCACAAAGCAAAATTTTGTCAGGATGAGGCACAAGAGAGAGAAGAATGGGAGGAGTTAGCCACAAAATGAGCAGGGGGCACATTTTTGATAACAATTTTGGCGACTCACAGGGGGCATCTACCTGCTGGATGAAGTTACCAGTTTCCTGAAGCATCCATTGGGCATGGAGTCATGAGTTATAGCCTGCAAACTGATCTGAACTTTGAAAACCTCCTCTCTGAGCCACTTGGAAACCCATTGACATGGACTGCGCAAGAGCAAAACCAGCACCACAAAAACTATGTACAAAACTAAAGGTCATACATGCTCCAAAATGGTACATGTAGAGTGTGCACAAGCACTTCTTTTACTGAAAGCAAAACTACCTATCCTACTCTAACTGGAAGCAAAAGTGGGCTAAACAAACCCTGCAACTGGTTGGGAGAAATAGCTTCCCTTTCTCAAAAGTTGTAACCATGCAAATGATTTGGCACCGAACATGGCTGATTGGATGAGTGGAAAATCAACAAGAAGCTAGTCTTCTACCCAAACCATCAAGGTGTCAACTGAAAACAAATCCAATACCTATTTTAGTTGCTCTGCATTTGGATTGAAGAGGTATGACAACTGATCCTTGGTACTTGGTAGCTCACCCTCATGCTTAGAAGCAAGCATGACTGGTTGTGACTTCTCCTTTGACTCCAATGAAGTCAAATACCTTATTGGGCAAGGTATGATCCATTTGATATGCCCATAGCTCTGATTTTCAACTCCAAAAATGGAGTCTTCTTGTAGACCTTCTTGGGTGGGTGATGTGGAAGCAATGGTAGGACTTTTCTGCCCTTTCTCTTCCTTCATGGCAACATGGAACTCTTCTATAGTGTTCAACTCCTCGTTATTGATTGCAACATCCAATGAAGTTGCTTTTGCATTGTTGTTACTGCTGCTGCGATACATTGTTGGCTTTGGAGCTCCTCCATTGTAGCTTTTGGAAGATCAAATTCTTCCACTTTGATTCAAGAGGCATGTTGCAAAGAATGTAGGTTTGTCCTTGAACTCTTTTGTCCATGGCAGCAAGTTCTTGTTGTTGGAGAACGAATGGTGAAGAAGGAAACATAGTAATTTTAGCTAGCTCTTCATCTAAAAATTCTTCTAAGTCGATGGCAAATCAAACTCTTGAATGTCTTCTACAAAAGAAAGTCTCTCCCTCTTGTATGGTGGCCTCCAAATCTACATTTTCTTCACCCTGTATAACTTCATTTTCAAACATGAAACTTGTCAATCCAAACTCATCCCAAAATCAGATTTTTGAGAGATGAAGTGGGAGAGAAGCATGAAATTTCTTGTGCCTTTTGCTCACAATTTGGACCTGTTTTGTTCACCTCCATAATGGCTTCATCAATCAAATCAGCCCCTTCAAATGAAAGCAAAAACATATCAATAATGCTTCCTTCTTCTACTATTGTAAAAACTGACTTGACCTCATCCATTTGCTCCTCAAAGATGGGGTTTTGAGATGGTTTTCCTTCCTTCTCGATGGCTGATTTTGTAGTGCAAACTGGATCAGCATTTTCTTTGGGCAAAGTGCCAACATGGACACCTAACTCATCACCAACAAACTGCTGTTGTTTTTCTCGCTTCACTGCTGTTATAAAATCAGCCTTGTTTTCCACTTGTTCTCCAACTTCAACATCCTCTATTGGTTTCACCATCAAGGGGATTTTTGTAATCCCGAATTTAAGAGCCCAACTCTTCAAACTTTGAATTTCTTCATCCTTGTTTGGCTCTTCTTTCTGCTGTTGTTTTCCTTGATTGGCATTCTGATTTTTATCCTCCTAACATGGATTTGGGAATGCAAGAGGAGAAGTGGATTGTAACTCAATTGATTTTACAATTTTTGTGGTGGTGGAGGAGGTAGGAACTCTTGTTTCTTTGGAGGAATGGATGTTTGGAAGGGAAAAGGACGAGAAGAATTGAGATGGGGTTGAAGACTAGGGAATGGAGAAATGGATTCAACACTTGGGACAGCAGATGGAGAGTTTAAAACTTGACACTTTGCTTTGAGATAAAACAGATTGGGAAAGAGGGAGAGAAAAGGCATGAGATGGTGTGCTTACTTGTTGACAAGGTTGTTGAATACTCCTCTCATACACCTTTATTCCTTCAGTCCACTTTGCAAGCAATGGTAGTGTTGTAATCATGAAGGCTAGCTTCTCTTGAGGGTTGTAATGCCTTGGAAAAGGTCCCACCCATGGACAAGGTGCTCTACAACTGATTCTAAATGCTTTCATTTGTGCTTGAGCCCTGGATAGCACCATGTTTACCTCCATCTTTTGGATTTGTTCCAGCAGATCTGCATTTTCTTCTTGACTGCCCTCACAACCAGCATACCCTTGTGCTTGACATGCTTCATATCCAAACTGACTTTGGCACTGCTGCTCATATGGGTAGACATGCTGATTTTGAATTTGATCAAAATGCTGATTTGGAGGATTTGTAAAACATGTTGGAGGTGTGATATACTGCTGTTGTAAATGTGAATTCCATGATGGAAATGAAGTCATGATTGCACAACTTCATGGAATGGAAAAGAATGAAAATGATGGAAAGAAGAATGGATGGAAAACAAGTCTGCAACTTAGAGAATGAGTTGTTTACCAGATGGAGTCGCCAGATGTGCTTTTGAAAGTGCCTCCAAAAGGCTGAATCTTTAACAGGAACACACTAACCTATCAAAGATAAAGTGGAAGACCTCTAAGGTCCCACCAGGCGTGCCAAAACTGTTGTTGCAAATCAGCAGCACCCCCTGATGTTGATCAGGCTTCTAATTTGATCATTCTAAGCATCCAGTGTGATTGCACAACATTGAATCCTCTTCCCAAGTGTGGGACTTGCAAAATGGAAGAGGAATCTCCAGATTAGAGGTTGGTTCCTCAACTCCTCTGATCAGCTAATTCACTTGTACAATTGCAGAGGTTTAAACTCCTAAGTCTTCTCTAAATTCCAAGGAGACAGAGATAGAGAATGCAAAAAAGAAAGAACTAATGCTAATAGGTGATGCACCAAAGGAGTTGTAGACACCTGATGCTACATGAAATACACAATCCACAAGGAAACACAACACAAAACATGCACAAATGCTCAAAATGTAATGAAAGATCAAGAAAGCAATGATAGATATATGAAAGGATTGAGGATTTTAATCACAAAACATATATCAACATCTCAGATCCAATACAGTACATTACAGTGATCCAGAGGCAAGAAAAGGTGCTACATTACATGGAAAGGTAAAATTTCTTCACAAATTCTACCAGGGGAAGAAAAAGGAAGTTGTAGAGCTGAAAAAGTGTCTCTCCTTTGCAAAATGAACTCATTCTGGCTTTTACAGTGCAAACCACGACCCCAGGAGAGAGAAACGTGGGAAAAAGTGCAAGGGGTTCAACCATTGACCAAAATGCCATCAAAACAACATGGGTGCCCCTGATGGGACCCATTCCACGACATTTTTAACCATGCTTTGGGAGAGAATGCGAGCCATTCTTCATTAAAAACGTGGTTGAAATGTCATTTCTGTCCATGACCACGTGCCAGAGGCGTTTCTTGATTTTATCTCTCCAAAATCTATCAAAATGCAAAAATAACCTCAGAATCTTGTAGAGAATTTCACCAGCTTTCCATTGATATAAAGAACGTGAAAAACCGAGCTCTGGATCGAAAGATATGGCGATTTGAAGTTTTAGGGCAAAACAGGGCCAAATCGGGTCGGTGGGAATTTTTTTGAATTTTTACCTTTTTGGTCATTTGGAAAATTTTCTAAAATTTTCCCATGCTCCACAAGTCTAGGTGCCATGTGGCAAGTTTTCATTGGGTGCGGGCCCCTCCTGCTCCATTTTTCTTTGTTTTAGCCTTTGGAAAATTTTCCAAAATTTTCTCGCCGGTAAACAGTGGGACACGTGGCGTGAAATGATTGGGCGCCATGATAAGTGGGCGGGCTTTCCCTTTGAATTTTCTTTTATTTCCTCCTTGGGAAAAATTTTGAATTCTCCCCATGCTCTGCCA
Organism: Taxus wallichiana var. yunnanensis; assembly: GCA_018340775.1. NCBI lineage: Eukaryota > Viridiplantae > Streptophyta > Pinopsida > Cupressales > Taxaceae > Taxus > Taxus wallichiana. The sequence goes on from CM031235.1 coordinate 530,702, forward strand.
CTCCAAGACATGTGTCCTCATATGATTGGCTAACGGAGGCAGCGGGCCAAAAACTCATCCTTTGGACTTTCAGAAAACATTTTGCCCAAAAATCTAATTCTTCCTCATGCCCCACCGGTCTGAGCTCTGGTGACATGTGTCACATTGTGATTCGGCTCGGGAAATGGGTCCAAAAATCCTCCATTGAAATTTGGCGAAACACTTAGCAAAATTTCAAACCTTCCCCCGCGCTGCGAACTTCCGGCTCCCTAGGACACGTGTCATGTTTTTATTGGCCACGGGGCCATCCTTCAAAAAAAATTTTTGTGCCAACACTTAGCCAAATTTTCAAAATCTTCCCCCTGGACACGTGGCAGCCCCTGATTTGTCGGTGGGCCTGCGGGGAAAAATATTTCCTTTTGAAACCTTCGCCAAAACACTTGGCAAAAAACCAAGTTCTCCTCCGACCCCCGCCACTTTCTTGGACACGTGGCATGTTCTCATTGGCTGCGGGCCTTTCAGGGGAAAATTTCCCACAAAAACTCCGCCAAGCCATAACTTGAAAAATACATGGAGTTAGGAGGAAAACTTTACCTTTCTGGAAAGCTGAGAAAGAGCTCTATCCAATGGTGCCACTTCTAGAAGGTTTTGAGTGCCTGAAAGCAAAATTTTGTGGCTGAGGCACAAGAGAGGGAAGAATGGGAGGAGTTAGCCACTAAATGAGCGGGGGCACATTTTGGATAACAAATGATCTATTAATCAAATGTGCAGGTTAACGTTACGTTGAAGGGTTGGGTTTCACTATTTTGTTCGATGTTTATATAGGGCTTGAATTTTCTTTTATTTGCTTTCCATTCTCCTTAATTTCATAGGATAGGATTGGACTACTTGTTCTTTTGCTCATGTTTTTTCTTATACTGAGACCTTTAAGTAAGTGACATTTTTAGCTCATGTCTATCAATACAGGGTCGATATTTCTGATCTGCTTTTCATAATTTATTAAGTGTTTTGGCTAATGTAAGCCATTTTGGAAGCTTTCTGCTGATTTTTTAAGACATGTATTATATAACCACTTAGTCTTCAAACAGAGTAAAATATTAATGTTCTGTATATGTTTGACGTAATGCGTAGGGTTTAATTCTGGACTCTAGGGCTTTGATGTTTATTTCCATTACTTATTTAGGGCTTTGATGTTTTTTCTATTGTTTATTTAGGGCTTCGATTGATCTCTCTTAATTAGGGGTTAGCATTACAATTTATCTTGGGGCAATGAAATAATTGATGGTGGATCATACATGTTCGCATAATATGCATTCATAGTTTTTTAGATCTTGTGCAGACAAATATATGATGGTTTTCTCTGCCAGTTTTATTTTAAATAGTTTATATAGTTTTAGATTTTAAATACCGAGAACTCTATTTTGTCCTTAATTTTGTAGAGTAGGAACAGAGCATTTGAGGTGTTACATTTATCTTTGTTGATCTTGAAGTCGATGCACAAGATGCCTAGGCTGTTTTTGGTAAAATGTATGTTAAATTTTAATGCAGAGTACATGTTTCTAACTTTTATTATGTATGATCTATCATTCATATGTGTAGGGTTAATGTTTTGTGAAGGGTTGGGGTTTAGCTGTTTTGTTCTATATTTATTTAGTGCTTGAATTTTCTTTTATTTTCTTTCCATTATCATTGATTTCGTAGGATAGGATTGCGCTATTGGTTCTTTTACACATTTTTTCTTGTACTGATCTTTAAATAGCTAACATTTGTAGAGTAGTGGAGGCCATCGTATTTTACTTGCACAAGATTGGAAGTAATTTTTAGCACACGTTTATGTTTATATTACTTGTAGATTAGATTATTCTTATTCATGTATGTTAATGCGAGTAATTTTTTTCTTATTTTCTTTTAAAAAAAAATTAACCAGGTTGATATTCTGTACACGGTTAAATTTTGTAAAGGGTGTTGAAGTTTTGTTCTCATTTTCTCATATTTTCCTTAATAAATTTTGTAGAGCTGGTGGAGGCCATCACTATTTTACTTGGCACAAGATTAGAAGTAATTTTTAGCATACGCTTTATGTTTATATTACTTGTAGATGGAAGTAATTTTTAGCATACGTTTATATTACTTGTAGATGTGAGTAAAGATTTAAGTAATTTTAAATTTTTAACCATACTCTGTTATTACAGGGTAGATGTGAGCAAAGATTTAAGTAATTTTAAATTTTTAACCATACTATGTTATTATACGGGATAGATGTGAGTAGTGTTTTAAAGTAATTTTTATACAGGGTAGATGTGAGATGTTACTACATCGCCATTTTCTTAAAACCTTTCCATATCAACGAAATGTTTAAGTTATGATGTTTGCAGTGGTCGATTGGTTAATATAGATTAGATTATTCTTATTCATGTCTATTAATGCGAGTATTTTTTTCTTATTTTCTTTGAACTTGTTTGATATAATCACCCAGTCTTGAAACAGGGTAAATATTAATGATCTGTGCGTTCTCGGGCCTTTTTCTTTACCATTAGCCCAATTTGCTTTTGAAATTTAAACCACAAATGCCTTATTATTATTAGACACCATGAACTATTTTTAAAACAAATGAAGGAAATGTAATATTGCTCTCTTGGTTTTTACTATCGAGTCGTTCTTATCCCTTGCTTTGCATGTAATTGATTTAGATTTTCGGTGCACGGGAGCCACCATAGGTTTGGGTTTTATCCCACATGTACATTGTTCTTGAATTTATGGATAATTAGCCACATACTCTAATGTCCTATTTTTATTGAAATAGAATTTGATGCGACATTTATAATCTTTCACATCTAATACATAATTATATTCAAGATAGCATTTTGGAAATATAATATAATGTTTAATAATCAATACTTTCACATCAAATTTTGTAATCATAATGTCATCCGGCCTTAACTCCTTGCTATATGTATTATCTTTATAGTTAATTATTTGCATAATTTGTTTCTTAACTAGTTAATTGATTGTTTTATGGGATAAATATTTGTATTTAAATAATTGTGTTATTTAGTATTTAGTTACTATGGTTTTTTTGCCATTTCATAGGAGTATACTTAACTTTTTCATGTGTTTGTTAACAATTTTATAATAGTATTTTTGCCATATATAAACTCAAATGATAAGGAAGGAAAAAAATTGATTTTTCAATAGCAAAAAACGGCCGACATGCTTGTGATCATGCTACGAATCTTAGAAGTTAATTTAAGTCACCAACATCGATTCCAATCTCCATTCTAAATCATTCTCTTTGCTTTGGAAACTATTAGACATCTATGTTATGAAACTTCAATTTAAAAAAACAAAATAGAATTATGCAAAAAAATACAATATGTCCCACAGATTACAATTTTGTTGCCAAAAGGGTGTTATATCGTTTATATCAATATTTATCTTTATATACCTTTTGATCTCGTATGTACTTGTTCTCATCACACACGGCTGACGATGTCTATTCTCTTTGGTAGTCCTCGATGTAAACGTTTACGTTTCTATTAACTTTGCTTTCCAAAAGGTTTTGAAATATTGTAATGTGACTTAGCTCATTGTGCGAGAATCGCATTGTGTGTTGGGAATAATCTTGATCATGACTGCACCTTTGACATATGGTGGAATCTCTATTTTGATTGAGGGTTGTATAGATACCAAACCAATAGTCCAACTTCTCAACATTTGTCCCCTTTGATCTGCGTTGAACTCTGAGCTCCAACATCGCATGCATCTCTCCGATGGTGTGCACTTTCAAAAAGCTATTTTGCCCTCAAAGTTTATAGGCTAGGTTGCAGATGGTTGTCTAAAAGATGGAAGCATTGTCTGATTGTGCAAAACCCTTTGCGAGAATGCTAAAACATGAATTGTAAGCATCCATTTTCCTTTGTACATGGATGCTCCATTTTCATTTCTTTTATATTCACTAAATTTTTTTCCCATTTCTTTTTTTTTTTTTGTAGGACTATTTCTTGTCTTCGAGATGGAATTTGTGATAGAAACACATCGTAAAATTGGTGATCCCACTCTTGTTCCCATCCATGTCATTCACGGAAAGAAATAAAATACCGATACAAATCATGGAGACGACAAAACTTTGGTTCCACAAACACCTCTGCGCAAAAGAAAGTTTTCCTCCTGCCGGTTCAAGGTTGCCTCTAAAAATAAGTTCCCCGAATACAACCTTGCGTCGTGGTCTATTGAAGGGCATGCCCTTGGGAAAAAATCTCTCAAGGAATATGCAAATGCAAATGGCACCGGCTCATATTTCACCTTTGACTTTGTGGATGATGAAGGCGGGGAAATACGTGTTACATGATTCAATGAAATTGCGACAAAGTTTTTTGAAGAAATTGAGGTTGGAAAGTTATACACCATCGCAAATGGAAGGATAGCGAATGCAAAACTAGGTTACAATCACCTTAACAACAAATTTGAGATATTCCTGCAAGCTTCTTCCACTATCTCTTCGCTACTTGTCAATAACGCCATAATTCCTTTGCATAACTTTCACTTTACAAAAATCAAAGATATACCCGCAAA
>CM031235.1:535352-585352 GCA_018340775.1 Taxus wallichiana var. yunnanensis
GTCTTAAAATGAAGTAAAACAATACAAGCAGAGGCCTCAAAGCATTCACGAGTTTGTCTTGTCGATTCCATGTAAAAATCTCTTGCATTCCACCATCGAAAGAGGTATAAACCTGCTACAATACTTGAAAAGGTCTAATTCTTACAACTATCACTTGCTGGAGGTGAAAGAAGAAGTTTTCTAATGCCAAAAGTGTTCAACCATGAAGAAATGAGCCAAATTTGGCTTTTACAAAGTGCATGGGTCGAGCCCGGAGAGAGAAAACATAAAAACCTACAGGGAGCCCATTCCTCATTGATGGAAAATGCATTAAAACAACATGGAGGACCTTACAAACCCATACCTTTGTCATTTTTACCATATTGGAGAAGAATGCAACCCATTACGTATTAAATTTGGTTGTTGAAATGTCATTTAATGGCCATGGACACGTACCAGAACCATTTTTGAATTTTCTCTCTCTAAACTGAACCAAAATTAGAAATTGACCATGGAATCATGTAGATAATTTTAACATCTTTCCAATGATATAAAGAACATGAAAATCCGAGCTCTGGATCAAAAGATATGATCGTTTGAAGATTTAGGGCAAAAAGCGCCCAAAAATGGGATCGGGGGAAAAAATTTCAAATTTTACCTCTTTTTGTCTTTGGAAAAATTTCAAAAATTCCCCACGCTTTCTTTAGTCGGATGCCACGTGGTAAGCCTACGATTCACTTTGGAATTCTCTCTCTCCTTCTCTTTTCCACGGGTTTTCCTTTGAAAATCGACCTTTTATACTCTTTTGGAAAAAAATTCATATTTGCCTCAGGACCCCAAACTCCTCTCGCCACGGGCAGTGCTTCCTATTATTAATTTGCGGGCCTCAAATGGGAAAATTTCCACAAAACTGCTTGAGCCATAAATTGAAAAATTAAGGAGTTAGGACAAGGAAAGACTTTACCTTCCGGAGGAAGCCAGAGAGAGCTCTATCCCAGATGGTGCCATTTCTAGAAAGCCTTGAGTGCCTGAAAATAAAAAATAGTACTTGAGGCACAAGAGATATAAGAACACAAGGAGATAGCCAATTAATTCAAATGCAGAGCTAGGGCACCATTTTGGATAACATTTCCTTTCTTTGCCCATTTGAAAGCCATGCATTTCTTTAACATCCCATATATAGGTCCTTTTCCACAAATAGGCTAAAAATTTTTTGCCTTACGATTTTTACACAAAATTTATTCTTCCCTGATTTAACTTTGAAGGGACCTTATGTAATTATGGCTTGGCAATGGTTCTGCATTATTTGTATGCTACTGAAGCTCTTTCCGATCAATTTCAAATCCTTCTTTGGAAGATAATAAATGGCAAGAGTTTCCTTCATGGGCTAGAAAAACACACTTTTGCCATTTCAATGAGACTCCAAATCTTCTACACCTTTAGACCACACTTGTCTCCTGAAAGTGAAACAGGTGGTCTCGATGTATTTTTGAAAAAGCAGATGATATCATCAAGATATATCATTGAAGATAGTAATGTTGTTAATCAAAACCTTTGATATCACAGCCATGTCCATTGCTCTTTGGAAGGTAACTCCAAGAATTGGACAACCCAAATGGTATTTGAACATAAGTTCCCCATTTAGTTGTAAAGAGCTGTCTTGAAAATTGATCTTATTCCTTCACCATAATCTGATTATACCTGAATAGCCATCAAGTAGTGAAAACCTCTTGGAGCCAACAACAACTTGTAAAATCTACTCCATGGAAGGAAGTGGATAATGATCCTTGAGAGATACTCTATTCAAATCTCTAAAGTCAACACATAATCTGATTTCCCCACTCTTATTTTTGTTCTTGAATGAACCAAGTTGGCAACCCAACTAGAATGCTTGATAGGGAATATGATTCCTATTGATTCTATCAACTTATTCAATTCCCTTTTCTCATGAGAGGCTCCATGTGGGGTTGGCGGCCTTCGTTTCCATACCTGTATTTTTAGGCACTCAAATCTTTCTAAAAATGGCACCATTGGATAGAGCTCTCTCTCGGCTTTCCGAGAAGGTAAAGTTTTCCTCCTAACTCCTCATATTTTTTCAAGTTATGGCTCGGCGGAGTTTTGTGGGAAATTTTCCCTTAGGAGGCCCATGCCAATAGGAAGCCACCACACATGGCACAGGTGGTGGAGCGTGGGGAAAATTTGAAAAAAATTTCCAAAGACCAAATGGTAAAAATTCAAACTTTTGCCATTGATCCGATTTTGGCTGTTTTTGCCTAAATTTTCAAATCGCCATATCTTTCGATCCAGCTCGGATTTTCACGTTCTTTATATCAATGGAAAGCTGGTGAAATTATCTACATGATTCCAGGTCAATTTTGCATTTTGGTTGAGTTTGGAGAGATAAAATCAAGAAACATCTCGGCACGTGGTAATGGCGAAATGACGTTTCAACAACCGGTTTTATGCAAAATGGGTCGCATTCTTCTTGACATGGCCAAAAATGTCGGGGCATGGAGTGCATAAGGATGCCCATGCTTTTTTAATGCATCTTCATTCAATGGGAATGGCTCCCATGTTTTTACATGTTTTCTCTCTCTCTGGGCTCGACCCATGCATTGTAAAAGCAGATTTGGCTCATTTTTGAGGTTGAACATTTTTTTGGATAACAAGCTTCTTCTTTCACCTTCAACAAGTGATTTTTGCAAGTATCAGACCTTCTTCATGATTGTAACAGGTTTCTACCTCTTTGATGTTGCAAATGCAAGGATTTTGACAGTGAAAAATGACAGTGCAGACTCTGTGATCAATTTTCAGTCCTTTGTTTGTATTGTCTTGCTTCATTTCAGACCTCTAATTGCATCTTATCAGCTTGTGTATGATGTTTCATGTTGCATTTTATGAAATTGTGTCAATTTTCATGAACAAGAAGTGTTCACCACTCCTTTGGTGTATCACCTATTAGTTTAGTTTCAATTTTTGCACTTTCTATCTCTGTCTCCTTGGAATTTAGAGTAGGATTAGGATTCAAACCTCTGCAATTGTGCAAATAACAGATCTGATCAGAGGAGTTTGAGGAACCAGCCTCTAATCTGGAGATTCCTCTCTCATTTTACAAGTCCCACACTTGGAGAGAGGTTTCAATGTTGTGCAATCACCTGCTTGGATGCTGAAACATCAACTTAGAAACTTGATTTGCATCCGAGAGTGCTTTTGATTTGCAACAACAGTTTTGGCATGCCGTGGGACCTTAGAGGTCTCATTTTCATTGCAGCAAAGTTGATGTGCATCTGCTGCAATTTTCTTGCTTAAAAGAGCTATAAATTACACATCTGGCGACTCCAAGGAAGAAGAATCGGCTGGTTTTAGCGGTGCGGACACTGAAAACTCATGAGAAGAATCAACACAAGGTCAGAAGCTGGAGAAGAAGAGGTGTTGTTTGAATATCTGCAGTTATCTCCAAGAATAAGGCAAAGTGGGAGGAGAATCCAAGGTCTCCATCTCCACCAAACAGAACTCTCTCAACTCCTCCACAGTAGGCCTTTCATTCAATCAACAAGGGTTCTAAGACCAATTAGAATGGCACAAAACAACCCCTATGTCAATTTCACTAGCAGCAGCCCACTTGCTCTCAATGCACAAAATCCAATTCCATTGCAGCCTTGAAGAACATTCCATACTTCAACTGGAGAAAATCAGGACCTACTCACTGGTGATCATGTTAAAGACATTGCCAACCTTTGTGCAATCATGAAATCAATGAGATGCAAGATTCTTTGTCAAATTGTTGGCATCTTCATTCAAGGAAGAAGCTTTGCATGGTTTAGAAGTCTTGCCTCGGGTTCTATTCAAAATTGGAATCAGCTATGTATAGCCCTCCATGAGCAATTTGGGAAAGGAGACAACTTGTCCCTTTGGAGCAGTGACAACCATCAAAAGAGCTCCCAATGAGCGGTGGTGATTTTAATTTCAGATTTCAAAGGACTTGGGAGAGAATTCCAGTGGCAGTCAGGCCAACAGTAGAAGGTGCTTTTCTTTACTATCTCAAAGCTCTAAATTCTGATATTTCTATGTTGATTCAGTCCATGGGAGGCATAACTATCCCTATGGCTTATAGCATTGCCATTAGGGCTGAAAATTGTTTGATCCAAGCTGGAAAACTAGCCCCTAGACCTCCCATGCCATTGTTTCCAAGTTTAGAGAGCCCAAACACTAATCAAGCACCTAATTTGGCTCCTTCTCCCACTCCTAGAAATCAGAGTTCAAATGAAGCTTCTACTTCATCTCCAAGTGCCCCAAATGAGCTTCAAGAAGTCATGAAGCAATTGCAAAATTTAGGTAATGAGCTGGTTACTCTCAAGAGGCAACAAGCCCAAAGTTTTAGACCTTCCTTCCAGCCTCAAGCTCAGCCTAACAGGCAGCCATATCAACCTCATAGACCACCCAATCCAGCTGCAAATCTAAATCAAGCAAGGCCTCCTGCCAACAGACCATTTCAGCCCTATAATCCAAATGCTATATCTGCCTCTAAGGCATTGGTGCCAACACAAAACAACGTTGCTCAGGAGTATGATTGGTGTTTTCCATGCAATGAACCTCACAACCAATCTATGTGTTTCAACGGTGCCTTGAATCAAGCATTAATGGTGACAACTACTGGTGTGGAGGGTGAGGGCGTCGAGAAACAACCAACAACAAGAAACATTCCAGCAGCAATCAGCTCCAAATGACACCACACTTGTGAACTGGCAGGCAGAGGATTTTTGTGGCATAAATCAAATAGTCTCTCAAGGTGTTGCAGCCAACACAAGGTCAAAAAGAAGGAATTTGGGTGAAGAACAACCATTAGCTCCAACCAATCCACAACCTTTTATGGCTCCACAAATGGTTGGCAAACAAAATCCGATTGTAAATGCACAAGGGCAGCCAAGAACAGCTCTAGACCAACTCAAATACCAGTTGTTGCTGCCCACATGCAAGGGATGAATATGCAAACCAAGGGACAGCAAAGAGATCCTTCATCACCATTTAGTATCATTGATCAGATGAAGAAGACAAATGTAAATATATCAATGTAGGAATCCCTATCTATCCCGGGCCGAGAGATTTGCTACAAGCTGCCATGAAGGAGCTAGCCAACTTGAATCAGCAAGTCCAAATGCAAGAGAAGGTGCTCACAAATGCTGCCCAGCCTGAAGGGAATCATGGAGGATAGCAAGGTAAAATGTTGAAGCCCCCTCCTTTTTATGTCTCATTAATCATTGGAAACCAATTGGTGCACAATTGCATGATTGATTCTGGGGCAAGTAGCTCAGTGATGCCCAAGCAAATAGCTGATCAACTAGGACTTCAATATGAAACCATATCCAAAGGGTAGTGCGGTTGGATGGGACAGCGAACAACAGATTTGGGTGATTAGAAACTTGAGTCTTACCTTGCATGCATGTCCAAATGTTGTTGTTTTACAAGATGTATCAATTATAGACCTTCCACCACTCTTTGCCCTATGTTTGTCAAGAGATTTCACAGCCAAGATTGGAGGATATTTGTCTGCTGATTGGTCACACATGCTGTTCAGAATGAGGTATGGAACCAAAGCTACAATCAGGTCTGAACCTATTGCAAACTTCCACATTGAGCCCTACACTCCAAGTCAGATCAATGCCACTATTTCGGCATTTGATCAAGAAGATCACCCAAGCAACGATGAAGGACACCAAGGTTGGAAGCATCCCGGATCTAACTCTTGATGAATGGGCAAACAAGGTGCATGCTTTTGATCCTTATCAAGAAGTAGAAGAATCTGAGCTAGGGGTCTATTGCATACATCAAGAAGATCAGCCCATTCCTAGCATCACCAAGCCAAACCACAAGGATGACAATGAGGTATGGCAGCTATTTTTTGATGGATCAAGGAGTAGACAAGGTGCGGGAGGTGGAGCTATGCTTATTTCACCTCAAGGAGTAAAGTACTATTCAGCTTTTAGATTTCAGTTTGCATGCTCCAATAACAACTGCTTGAATATGAAGCCTTGGTGCGAGGATGCATTGGGCAATAAAGAGAGGAATAAAGAACTTGCAAGTCTTTGGTGACAGTGAATTGATTGTAAACCAAGTTAAGGGGCAGCATGCTGTCAAGAATAATCTACTCAAGTGCTACAAGAATAGGGTGTGGGACCTCATTGAAGATTTTGAGGGCTTTAGCATAAAATCCATTCCTAGAAAAGAGAACCAAGCTGCTGATAGGCTTGCAGTAGTTGGGGCAGCCTTTGATATTGTGGAAAGCATTCAAAAGGACAAGGTACAGCCAAACATCCATGTGATTGTGAGGCCTTCAGTGCCGGATAACAATGTAAGTTGGCAAGTGTTTGAGAATGACCAACAAATCATCCATTTCTTACAAGAAGAAGCTGAGTTCTCGGCTAAAAATCGGAAAAATTGGAACAGCGATATGGTGACCAAGTGGTACAGTGAGAACTAACAAGCTGCCCAAGGGACTTATCACTTTGGAGTCCATTTTCAATCCCAATGATCGGTTTAGGAAAGAAAGCAAACATTCGGTCAGAGAGAAGATTCGGTATCCATCTTGGTGGAAGAGAACAAACCATTGCAAATTGGAAAGATGACAAGCTGAACAAGAAAGGTATGAGTTCATACGGCTATGTCAAGAGTTCCTGATGTGTTTGCTTGGAGCTACGAAGATTTGAAAGGTTTCATCCCAAGTTAGCTCGGCACACCATTGAGTTGGATCCAAATACTAAGCCCATCGGGAAAACAAAGGCGATCAATCCACACATGGAACCTCTCATGAGGAAGGAATTGAACAAGTTGATTGAGTCAAGAATCATATTCCCAATCAAGCATTCTAGTTGGGTTGCCAACTTAGTTCGATCGAGAAAGAAGAGTGGAGAGATCAGATTGTGTGTTGACTTGAGAGACTTGAATAGAGCATCTCTCGAGGACCATTACCCACTCCCTTCTATGGAGCAAATTTTACAAGTTGTGGCTGGCTCAGAGAGGTTTTCACTGCTTGATGGCTACTCGGGCTACAATCAGTTATGGTGAAGGAAGAAGATCAGTTCAAGACAGCCTTCACAACCAAATGGGAACTTATGCATACGGAAAATGCCATTTGGGCTGTCCAACTTTGGAGCTACCTTCGAAGAGCAATGGACATGGCGTTGAAAGGTTTGATTAACAACATGGTGCTGATATACCTTGATGATATCACTATTTTTTCAAAGAATGCAGCAGAGACCACCTCTCTCATTTGAGACAAGTCTTCCAAAGGTGCGGGAGATTTGGAGTGTCTTTGAATCCTAAGAAGTGTATCTTCCTAGCACATGAAGGAAAGCTCCTTGGCCATATTGTCTCCAAAGAAGGATTAGCAATTGATCCAGAGAGGGTTGAAGCCATAAGAGCACTACCATTGCCAAGCCACAAGAAGGCCCTTCAGAGTTTCTTGGGGAGAATAAACTTTGTTCGGAGGTTTGTCCCAGATTTTGCAGCCCTTGTCAAACCTATCACCAAAATGTTAAAGAAAAGCATGGCTTTCAAATGGACAGCAGAAGGCAAGGAGAGTTTTGAAGCAATCAAAGAAGCCATCTCTCAAGCACCAACTCTCATCAACCCGGACTTCTCCAAGGATTTCATCCTCTATGCATTTGGAGGTAATGATACTATTTCTGCCATTTTGGTACAGCAGAACAAGGACAATGATGAGCAGCCAATTGCTTTCTTCAGCCAAAGCCTAGATGACTATGAGGTGAGATATTCTTTTATTGAGAAGCATGTACTTGCAGTAATCGAAGCTTGAAGAAATTCAAGCATCTAGTCTCAAACAACAAGGTTCAATTGTTGGTCTCTCATGCGGGAGTAAAGGACTTCCTCCTCAACAAGGATTTGAATGAGAAAAGGGCAGGTTGGATCACTCGTGTCATGGAGTATGACATTGAGATCAAGGTCACCAAGCTGGTAAGAGGAAAAGGATTGTGTGAGCAGCTGATTCTGGGCAAGCAAAAAGGAGTATGCAATAAAGAAGAGGTTGTTTTTGATTTTCAAGACAGCCATGTGCAAGAGTAGCACTCAAGAAGAGGATAATGTTGTCCCCACTCCTTGCTGGACCCAGGTATAATGCACTTCCTAAGCACGGGCCTATGCCCTCCGAGAGATGAACAAAACCCAAAGAAGACACTTGATTGCGAGGCTGTCCCATATGCCATAGTAGACGGTGTTTTGTTCAAGAAAGATGTGAATGGAGTGCTGCTGAGATGCATTAGCACAAATCAGATTCATAGGGTGTTGGAAGAGTTCCATGGTGGACCAGCTGGTGGTCATTTTGCACCAAGAGTGACAGCTCTAAAAATCATGAAGGCTGGTTATTATTGGCCCAAGATTTTCAATTGATTGCTTGCGTGGATCAAAAGGTGCAAGAATTGTGCATTCTTCACAGGTAAAGAGAGGCTTGCTGCCCTTCCATTGCATCCAATTTCAGTTGACCAGCCATTCATGCAATGGGGTTTGGACTTCATTGGAGTCATTAATCCCAATTCAAGCCAAGGGCATAAGTGGATTTTGACAGCCACAGACTACTTCACCAAGTGGACTGAAGCAGTAGCACTCAAGGAAGCAAATGAGTCTAGCATCTTAGACTTCTATGAGGGGATAGTAACCAGATTTGGCATACCTACAATAATCTCGAGATAATGCATTAGCATTCATTGGATCAAGGTGGTGAGTGGGCTGTCAAGCAGGATCTACCTAAGTACTTCATCAAACTACTACCCTCGGGGTAATGGCCGAGTGAATCTACAAACAAGAACTTGTTGAGGATCATTAGGAGGACTCTTGATGAGAATCGAGAGGTCTTGGCATACCAAACTGAAATCAGCCTTATGGGCTGATAGGATAACTCCCAAGAGATCCACGGGTAACTCTCCATTCGAGGCTTGTTTATGGAAGAGAGGCAATCTTGCCCATGTCACTTGAGTTGCCAACATTGGAACTCATGAAGCGATTAGAGTTGCTTTAGAGTTTGGGCCCATGGAGGTGAGATATGCGAGTTGATGGAGCTCGAGATCGGAGATCGGGCATCCCAAGCAATGGAGAAGGATCAAGCTTTGATCAAGAAGACCTTTGATAGGAAGGCCAAGTAGATCTTTCCAAGTTGGAGATCTAGTGTTAAAATGGGATGCGATAGAGAAAAAACGGGAAGGCATTCAAAATTTGATGCCATTTGGAGTGGCCCATACATGGTCACAAAGTGTAAGGACAACAATGCCTTCCAATTGTCTTCATTGGATGGCGAAGAACTGCAGATTCAGTCAATGGAATCTATCTAAAGCATTTCTACTAAAGGAAATTCTCCACCTTGTAAATATTAGCTTAGGTTTTCATTCCTCCAGTGCTTGTGCACATTGTTTTGTTGTAGGTTGTTTTGCTTTCCCTAAGTGCTTTGGCACGAGCTTGCTTTGTCCACAGGAGATGTTTTGCGAGTCCTTGCTTCCATCGGGTGATATTCCATCTTCCTCCTTGCAACATTCTAAGTCGATTGGGGTTCGAACAGAAAATTTTATGACTCCATGCCCAATGGGCTGCTTGAGCAAGCTGGTATCTTCATCTAGCGAGGCGATGACCCCTACGAGTCACCAAAATTGTTATCCAAAATGTGCCCCTGCTCATTTTGTGGCTAACTCCTTGTGTTCTTACCTCTCTTGTGCCTCAGTCTCCATTTTTTGTTTTAGGCACTCAAATCTTTCTAAAAATGGCACCATTGGATAGAGCTCTCTCTCAGCTTTCCAAAAAGGTAAAGTTTTCCTCCTAACTCCTCATATTTTTCAAGTTATGGCTCGGCGGAGTTTTTGTGGGAAATTTTCCCTTAGGAGGCCCGGCCATAGGAAGCGTGCCACATGGCACACACAGGAGTGGCGGAGCGTGGGGAAAATTTGAAAAAAATTTCCAAAGACCAAACGGGTAAAAATTCAAACTTTTTGCCATCGATCCGATTTTGGCTTTTTTTTGCCCTAAATTTTCAAATCGCCATATCTTTCGATCCAGCTTGATTTTCACGTTCTTTATATCAATGGAAAGCTGGTGAAATTATCTACATGATTCCAGGGTCAATTTTGCATTTTGGTTTAGTTTGGAGAGAAAAATCAAAAACATCCTACGCACGTGGTAATGGCGAAATGACGTTTCAACAACCGGTTTTTAATGCAAAATGGGTCGCATTCTTCTTGACATGGCCAAAAATGTCGGGGCATGGAGTGCATAAGGATGCCCATGCTATTTTTTAATGCATCTTCATTCAATGGGAATGGCTCCCATTTTTTACATTTTTTCTCTCTGGGGCTCGACCCATGCATTGTAAAAGCGATTTGGCTCATTTTTAGGTTGAACATTTTTTTGGATAGAAGCTTCTTCTTTCACCTTGACAAGTGATTTTTGCAAGTATCGGACCTTCTTCATGATTGTAACAGGTTTTCCTCTTTGATGTTGCAAATGCAAGGATTTTGTGATGAAAAATGACGGTGCGAGACTCTGTGATCAATTTTTCGAGTCCTTTGTTTGTATTGTCTTGCTTCATTTCAGACCTCTAATTGCATCTTATCAGCTTTGTGTATGATGTTTCATGTTGCATTTTATGAAATTGTGTCAATTTTCATGAACAAGAAGTGTTCACCACTCCTTTGGTGTATCACCTATTAGTTTAGTTTCAATTTTTGCACTTTCTATCTCTGTCTCCTTGGAATTTAGAGGAAAATTCAACCTCATCTTGTAAGAAATGGATGATTTGTTGATCATTTTCAAACACTTTCCAACTGGGTCATTGTTATCTAGCAACCTGAGAAGGCCTCAAATCACATGGATGTTTGGTCTGTGGCCCATTGTCTTGTTTGAATGCTCTTTACCACAACATCAAATGGCTGCCCCAATTCTTTAAACATGTCAACGGCTTGGTTCTCTTTCCTAGGAATGGATTTGATGCCAAAACCCTCAAAATCTTTAATGAGGTCCCACACACTATTCTTATAGCACTTGAGTAGATCATTCTTGGACATGTTTTCTTGACTTGGTTAGCAATCAATTCACTTGTCACTGAAGACTGCGAAGTTCTTTATTCCTCTCTTGATTTCCAAATGCAGTCCACTTGAAAGGCTTCATATTCAGCGGTGTTATTAGAGCATGCAAACTGAAATCTAAAAGCTAAATAATACTTAACTCCTTGAGGTGAAACCAGCATGGATCCCCCTCCTGCGCCCTTGTCTACTCCTTCATCCATCAAAAACAAGCGCCATACCTCATTGTCATCTTTGTGGTTTGGCTTGGTGATGCTAGGAATAGGCTGATTTTCTTCATGTATGCAATAGACTCCCAGCTTAGATTCTTCTATTTCTTGATAAGGATCAAAAGCATGCACCTTGCTTTCCCATTCATCAAGAGTTAAATCGGAATGCTTCCAACCTTGGTGTCGACTTCATCGGTTTTGGATGATCTTCTTGATCAAATGCTAAACAATTGGCATTAATCGACTTGGAGTGTAAGGCTCAATGTGAAAGTTTACAATAGGTTCAGACACTGATTGTGGCTTTGGTTCCATATCTTGTTACGAATAGCATGTGTGACCAATCAGCAATTTTAAGAATCGCTTTGATCCAAAATTCACCCTCGAGGTAATTTTGATAACATGCATCAAATTGTTAGTCTGAGCAAGTAGATTGATTCAAGGCCCCAAAATCATGTTTTCGGGGTCCCCTCGGCCTTTTCTAACTCCCCATCCAAGAAGAAATCCCAACGAGTTAGAAAAATGGAAAAAATGCAAAAATAAGGTTGCGGGATTGTTTAAGGCATTTCGAAGTGCTGAAGGGTTCGGTCATGCTTGAGGTTCATCATACCAAGCTTGGGGCGAAAAAAAGTCAAGTCCCGAGGCTAAGTCCATTCCAGCTTGGGGCCTTGGGGTGTCTCGGGCGATCATCGGGGGAAGTTGGTAATGTTGGGAAAAGAGCGAGGGAAAAAATTGCCTAAGATCTTTTGTTCATGGGACATTGAAAGGTAGGAAATCAAAAAAATGTCTAAGTCTTTTGTTTCACGTATGTTTCCCAGGGAATTTGAAATGGCAGCAGCAGTCGGGCAATCTGACAAGGTACGCGAGGGATGAATCGAAGATGAAATGGCCGAAAAGAGACAAGGAGGCCCACGGACGAATCGAACATGCCACATGTCGAGAAGAGGAAAAGTTGGAAATTTTGCTAAGTGTTTCACCAAAAATCCAAAAGAAGTGTTTTGGCCCAGTGCCCGCAGCGAATCGAGTCATGCCACGTGTCAAGTGATGAAAATTTCAAAGGATGAGCCCGTGGATGAACCGAGAGCCTGACACGTGTCATCCAAGTGGTGAGAGCATGGAAAAATTTTTTTTTCCAAAATGCAAAAAGGTAGGTAAAAAAATTCAAAATTTTTTCCCGCCGATCCGTTTTGGGCTGTTTTGCCCTAAATCTTCAAATGGCCATAACTTTCGATCAGAGCTCGATTTTCATTTTTTATATCAATGGAAATATGGTGAAATTATCTACATGATTCTAGGGTCAATCTTGCATTTTGGTTCAGTTTGGAGAGATAAAATTGAAAAACACCTCTGGCACGTGATAATGGCCAGAAATGACGTTTCAACAACCAGCTTTAATGCAAAATACAGTTCGCCACTTTTGCTAGGGTTCTCACCTACCACCATAATGAGATGAATTAAATGTAACCTAGAAGTGGTTGGGGTAGATTTGGATTTCCTCTCTCTTCCCTCTCTCATTCTTCCTATAAATTGTAAGGAGGGGCTTCTTTCTAAAGGTTGGACATTCTTGTTTTGCCCCTCCCTCCTTCTCTTTGGCAGGTGAATTTGTGGAGTTCGAACCTCCCATTTAAAACTGTAATGCAAATTTTCCTCTTGGCATTTTGTAGTGTATTGTATCAATCTTTGGATCAAGTAATGCATGTCTGTGGATGATTCTCAACCCTCTCTGTGTTCATTTGCATCCTCCTGATCTTTCACTACAAATTTTGTTATCTGTGCATGATCTTGCATCACATTTTAATGGTTTGTGTTTATTGGCAAGATAGGTGTTCTTCATTCCTCGGTGCATCACCTCTGTTAGCTTAGGTTTATTTTTATGCATCTTCTTACCCTGTCTCCTTGGCAAGTTAGATTAGATTTTGAGTAAACCCTCTGCATTTTTTCGTGTGCATCTGAACAGAGGAATAGGAACCAGCCTTCTCTGGAGATTCCTTTCTCATTTTTGCAAGTCCCACACTTGGAGAAAGGATTGATGTTGTCTGATCACACTTTGGATGCTAGTATGATCAACCTAGAAATCGATCAACATCCGGGTGCTTTGTGATTTGCACTAATAGTTTTGGCATGCCGGTGGGACCTTAGAGGTCTTCATCTTTTATTGCAACAAATTGATGTGCATTTGTTGTAAGTTTCTTGCTTTAAAAGAGCTATAAATTACACATCTGGCGACTCGAAAAGAAGAAATCAGCTGGTTTTAGCGGTCAGACTGAAAAATTCATGAGAAGAATCAACACAAGGTCAAGAGCTGGAGAGAGAAGAGGTTGTTTGAATATCTACACCTATCTCCAGAATAAGGCAAAGTGGAGGAGAATCTCAAAGGTCTCCATCTCCACCTAATAGAACCTTGTCAACACCTCCACTGGTAGGCCTTTCATCCAATCAACAAGGGTTCTCGGGCCAATCGAGAATGGCGCACCACCGAATCCGTATGTCAATTTCAGCGCGCAGACCACTTGCTCTCAATGCACAACATCGAATCCCGGTTGCAGCATTGAAGAACATTCCATACTTCACTGGAGAGAACCAGACTACTCCTGGTGATCATGTTAAAGACATTGCCAACCTTTGTGCAATTCATGAAATCAATGAGATGCAAGTTCTGTCAAATTGTTGGCATCCTCATTCAAGGGGAAAGCTTTACAATGGTTCAGGAGCCTTGCCTCAGGTTCTATTCAAAATTGGAACCAGCTATGTATAGCCCTCCATGAGCAGTTTGGGGAAAAGGGAGACAACTTGTCCCTTTTGGAGCAGCTGACAACTATCAAAAGAGCTCCCAATGAGCAGCTGACTGATTTTAATTTCAGATTTCAAAGGACTTGGGAGAGGATTCCAGTGGCAGTAAGGCCAGCGGCAGAAGGTGCTTTTCTATATTACCTTAAAGCCTTAAATTCTGATATTTCTATGTTGATTCAATCCATGGGAGGCATAACTATCCCTATGGCTTATAGCATTGCCATTAGAGCTGAAAATTGTTTAATTCAAGTGGAAAGCTAGCTCTGAGCCTCCATGCCATTATATCCAAGTTTAGAGAGCCCAAGTACTAGTCCAAGTGCCTAATTTAGCTCCTATTCCCACTCCTAGAAATCGAGTTCAAATGAAGCTTCTACTTCATCTCAAGTGCCTCAAATGAGCTTGAAGAAGTCATGAAGCAATTGCAAAATTTAGGTAATGAGCTGGTTACTCTCAAGAGGCAATAAGCCCAAAGTTTTAGACCTTCCTTCCAGCCTCAAGCTCGCCTAACAGGCAGCCATATCAGCCTCAAAGACCACCCAATCTAGCTGCAAATCTGAATCAAGCAAGGCCTCCTGCCAGAGACCATTTCAGCCCTATAATCCAAATGTTGCATCTTTGCCTCTAAGGCATTGGTGCCAACACAAAAAACATTGCTCGGAGTATGATTGGTGTTTTCCATGCGATGAACCTCATAACCAATCTATGTGCTTTAACGGTGCCTTAAATCAAGAGCATTTATGGTGACAACTACTGGTGTGGAGGATGAGGGCGGTCAAGGAAACAACCAACAACAAGAAACATTCCAGCAGCAATCAGCTCCAAATGACACCACACTTGTGAACTGGCAGGCAGAGGATTTCTGTGGTATGAATCAAGTACCCTCTCAAAGTGTTGCAGCCAACACAAGGTCAAAAAGGAGAAATTTGGGTGAAGGACAGCCATTGGATCCAAGTAATCCACAACCTTCTACCACTCCACAAGCTTTTGGCAAACCAAATGTAGTCCCAAACATGCAAGGAGCACCCAAACCAGCTCCTAAACCAACTCAAATACCAGTTGTTGCTGCCCACATGCAAGGGATGAATATGCAAACCAAGGGACAGCAAAGAGATCCTTCATCACCATTTAGTATCATTGATCAGATGAAGAAGACAAATGTAAATATATCGATGTGGGAATCCCTATCTATCCCAGGCCAGAGAGATTTGCTACAAGCTGCCATGAAGGATTGGCCAACTTCAAATCAGCAAGTCCAAATGCAAGAGAAGGTGCTCACAAATGCTGCCCAACCTGAAGGGAATCATGGAGGACAACAAGGTAAAATGTTGAAGCCCCCTCCTTTTTATGTCTCATTAATCATTGGAAACCAATTGGTGCACAATTGCATGATTGATTCCGGGGCAAGTAGCTCAGTGATGCCCAAGCAAATAGCTGATCAGCTAGGACTTCAATATGAAACCATATCCAAAGGGTAGTGCGGTTGGATGGGACAACGATAACAATGAGTTGGGGTGATTAGAAACTTGAGTCTTACCTTGCATGCATGTCCAAATGTTGTTGTTTTACAAGATGTATCAGTTATAGACCTTCCACCACTCTTTGCCCTATGTTTGTCAAGAGATTTCACAGCCAAGATTGGAGGATATTTGTCTGCTGATTGGTCACACATGCTTTGTTCAGAATGAGGTATGGAACCAAAGCTACAATCAGTCTGAACCTATTGCAAACTTCCACATTGAGCCCTACACTCCAAGTCGATCAATGCCAAGCTGTTTGGCATTTGATCAAGAAGATCACCCAAGCAACGATGAAGGACACCAAGGTTGGAAGCATCCGGATCTAACTCTTGATGAATGGGCAAACAAGGTGCATGCTTTTGATCCTTATCAAGAAAGTAGAAGAATCTGAGCTAGGAGTCTATTGCATACATGAAGAAGATCAGCCCATTCCTAGCATCACCAAGCCAGACCACAAGGATGACAATGAGGTATGGCAGGTTTTTTTGATGGATCAAGGAGTAGACAAGGTGCGGGGGGAGCCATGCTGGTTTCACCTCGAGGAGTAAAGTACTATTCAGCTTTTAGATTTCAGTTTGCATGCTCCAATAACAACTGCTGAATATATGAAGCCTTGGTGCAAGGATGCATTGGGCAATAAAGAGAGGAATAAAGAACTTGCAAGTCTTTGGTGACAGGTGAATTGATTGTAAATCAGGTCAAAGGCAGCATCTTTGCCAAGAATGATCTACTCAAGTGTTACAAGAACAGGGTGTGGGACCTCATTGAAGATTTTGAGGGCTTTGGCATCAAATCAGTTCCTAGGAAAGAGAAACCAAGCTGGCGACGAGGCTTGCGGCGATTAGGGCAGCCTTTGACGTTGTGGAGAGCATTCAAAAGGACAAGGTACAACCAAACATCCATGTGATTGTGAGGCCTTCAGTGCCAGATAACAATGTAAGTTGGCAAGTGTTTGAGAATGACCAGCAAATCATCCATTTCTTGCAAGAAGAAGCTGAGTTCTCAGCCAAAAATCAGGAAAAGTTAGAGCAGCAGTATGGTGACCAAGTGGTACAGCTGAGAACTAACAAGCTGCCCAAGGGACTTATCACTTTGGAGTCCATTTTCAATCCCAATGATCGAGTTTAGGAAAGAAAAGCAAACATTCGGTCGAGAGAAGATTCGGTATCCATCTTGGTGGAAGAGAACAAACCATTGCAAATTGGAAAGATGACAAGCTGAAAAGAAAAGTATGAGTTCATACAGCTTGTCAAGAGTTCCTGATGTGTTTTCTTGGAGCTACGAAGACTTGAAAGGTTTCATCCCAAGTTAGCTCAACACACCATTGAGTTGGATCCAAATACTAAGCCCATCGGGCGAAAACAAAGGCCGAGTCAATCCACACATGGAACCTCTCATGAGGAAGGAATTGAACAAGTTGATTGAGTCAAGAATCATATTCCCAATCAAGCATTCTAGTTGGGTTGCCAACTTAGTTCGATCGAGAAAGAAGAGTGGAGAGATCAGATTGTGTGTTGACTTGAGAGACTTGAATAGAGCATCTCTCGAGGACCATTACCCACTCCCTTCTATGGAGAAAATTTTGCAGGTGGTGGCTGGCTCGAGAGGTTTCACTACTTGATGGCTACTCGGGCTACAATCAGATTATGGTGAAGGAAGAAGATCGAGTTCAAGACAGCCTTCACAACCAAATGGGAACTTATGCATACGGGAAAATGCCATTTGGGTTGTCCAACGCTGGAGCTACCTTCCAAAGAGCAATGGACATGGCGTTGAAAGGTTTGATCAACAACATGGTGCTTGATATACCTTGATGATATCACTATTTTTCAAAGAATGCAGCGAGACCACCTCTCTCATTTGAGACAAGTCTTCCAAAGGTGCGGGAGATTTGGAGTGTCTTTGAATCCTAAGAAGTGTATCTTCCTAGCACATGAAGGAAAGCTCCTTGGCCATATTGTCTCCAAAGAAGGATTAGCAATTGATCCGAGAGGGGTTGAAGCCATAAGAGCACTACCATTGCCAAGCCACAGAAGGCCCTTGAGTTTCTTGGGGAGAATAAACTTTGTTCGGAGGTTTGTCCCAGTTTTGCAGCCCTTGTCAAACCTATCACCAAAATGTTGAAGAAAAGCATGGCTTTCAAGTGGACAATAGAAGGAAAGGAGGGTTTTGAAGCAATCAAAGAAGCCATCTCCCAAGCACCAACTCTCATCAACCCGGATTTCTCCAAGGATTTCATCCTCTATGCATTTGGAGGTAATGATACTATTTCTGCCATTTTGGTGCAGCGAACAAGACAATGATGAGCAGCCAATTGCTTTCTTGACCCAAAGCACTGGAGGACTATGAGGTGAGATATTCTTTTATTGAGAAGCATGTACTTGCAGTAATCAGAAGCTTGAAGAAATTCAAGCATCTAGTCTCAAACAACAAAGTTCAGTTGTTGGTCTCTCATGCGGGAGTAAAGGACTTCCTCCTCAACAAGGATTTGAATGAGAAAAGAGCAGGTTGGATCACTCGTGTCATGGAGTATGACATTGAGATCAAGGTCACCAAGCTGGTAAGAGGAAAAGGATTGTGTGAGCAGCTAATTCTGGGCAAGCAAAAGGGTATGCAATGAAGAAGAGGCTGTTTTGATAGTTCAAGACAGCCATGTGCAAGGTAGCACTCAAGAAGAGGATAATGTTGTCCCCACTCCTTGCTGGACCCAAGGTATAATGCACTTCCTAAGCACGGGCCTATGCCCTCCAGAGATGAACAAGACCCAAAGAAGACACTTCAGATTGCAGGTTGTCCCATATGCCATAGTAGACGGTGTTTTGTTCAAGAAAGATGTGAATGGAGTACTGCTGAGATGCATTGGTACAAATCAGATTCATAGGGTGTTGGAAGAGTTCCATGGTGGACCAGCTGGTGGTCATTTTACACCAAGAGTGACAGCCCTAAAAATCATGAAGGCTGGTTATTATTGGCCCAAGATTTTTAGTGATTGCTTCGCGTGGATCAAAAGGTGCAAGAATTGTGCATTCTTCACAGGTAAAGAGAGGGCTTGTTGCCCTCCATTGCATCCAATTTCAGTTGACCAGCCATTCATGCAATGGGGTTTAGACTTCATTGGAGTCATTAATCCCAATTCAAGCCAAGGGCATAAGTGGATTTTGACAGCCACAGACTACTTCACCAAATGGACCGAAGCAGTAGCACTCAAGGAAGCAAATGAGTCTAGCATCTTAGACTTCTATGAGGGGATAGTAACTAGATTTGGCATACCTGCTACAATAATCTCAGATAATGCATTAGCATTCATTGGATCTAAGGTGACTGAGTGGGCTGTCAAGAATGGGATCTACCTAAGTACTTCATCAAACTACTACCCTCAGGGTAATGGCCAGGCTGAATCTACAAACAAGAACTTGTTGAGGATCATTAGGAGGACTCTTGATGAGAATCAGAGGTCTTGGCATACCAAACTGAAATCAGCCTTATGGGCTGATAGGATAACTCCCAAGAGATCCACAGGTAACTCTCCATTCAGGCTTGTTTATGGAAGAGAGGCAATCTTGCCCATGTCACTTGAGTTGCCAACATTGGAACTCATGAAGCGATTAGAGTTGCTTTAGAGTTTGGGCCCATGGAGGTGAGATATGCGAGTTGATGGAGCTCGAGAGATCGGAGATCGGGCATCCCAAGCAATGGAGAAGGATCAAGCTTTGATCAAGAAGACCTTTGATAGGAAGGCCAAGAGTAGATCTTTCCAAGTTGGAGATCTAGTGTTAAAATGGGATGCAGATAGAGAAAAACCGGGAAGGCATTCAAAATTTGATGCCATTTGGAGTGGCCCATACATGGTCACAAAGTGTAAGGACAGCAATGCCTTCGATTGTCTTCATTGGATGGCGAAGAACTGCAGATTCTAGTCAATGGAATCTATCTAAAGCATTGCTACTAAAGGAAATTCTCCATCTTGTAAATATTAGCTTAGGTTTTCATTCCTCCAAGTGCTTGTGCACATTGTTTTGTTGTAGGTTGTTTTGCTTTCCCTAAGTGCTTTGGCACAGCTTGCTTGTCCTAGGAATGTGTTTGCAGGCCTTGCTCCATCAGGTGATATTCCATGATCCTCCTTGCAACGTTCTAGTCAGTTAGGGAATCAGATAGAAAATCAGGTGACTCCATGCCCAATGGATGCTTCAGGCAACTGGTAACTTCATCCAGCAGGCAGATGACCCCGCTGAGTCGCCAAAATTGTTATCCAAAATTCACCCCTCAAGGTAATTTTGATAACATGCATCAAATTATTCAGTCCTGAGCAAGTAGATTGATTCGAGGCCCAAAATCATGTTTTGGGGTCCCTCGGCCTTTTTCTAACTCCCCATCCAAGAAGAAATCCCAACGAGTTAGAAAAATGGAAAAAATGCAAAAATAAGGTTGCGAGGATTGTTTAAGGCATTTCGAGTGCGAAGGGTTGGTGGGTTAAATCGTTGAGGTTCGTCATACCAAGCTTGGGGCAAAAAAGCAAGAAAATCGGCTAAGTCTTTTGTCCCGGGCGATCCAGCGGGGATAGTTGGGACGTCGGGACGTGAGGGCGTGAAAAGCCGAAATGGCCGAAAGCAAGGAAAAATGTCTAAGTCTTTTTTCACGTTTCACGGTTTGGGACATCTGGGACAAAAGTACGCGAGGGACCTTGGAATCGGCCGGTGAAAAGGCGCAGCAGAAAAACAGTCCATTTCGGATGGTGTGGGAGATATTTGTCCCGGTGTTTGGGACATTGGACAGGGCCAAAAACGAAGGGGTGAATGGGAAGCCAAAAGTGAAAAGGCCAAACCAACAAATGGAATCTCGCCACGTGTCTTCACCTCAAAGCGAAAGGAAGCCATTCGGCGAGGGAGATTTTCATCCGGGACATCCGGGGAAAAAAAGTACGCGGGGATGCGTGGGATGTGAAAAGGTGAAATGGCTGAAAAGAGACAAGGAGGCCCATGGATGAATCAGAACGTGCCACGTGTCAGAAGAGGAAAAGTTGGAAATTTGGCTAAGTGTTTCACCAAAAATCCAAAAGGAGTGTTTGGCCCGGCCCTTTGCGGACGAATCGAATCGAGTCATGTGCCACGTGTCCAAGTGGCAAGAAATTTTCAAAGGATGAGCCCACGGATGAACCAGAGCCTGACACATGTCATCCAAGTGGCGGAGCATGGGAAAAATTTTAAAATTTTTCCAAAATGCAAAAAGAGGTAAAATTCAAATTTTTCCCATCGATCCGTTTTGGGCTTTTTTTTGCCCTAAATCTTCAAATGGCCATAACTTTCGATCCAGAGCTCATATTTTCACGTTCTTTATATCAATGGAAAGCTGGTGAAATTATCTACATGATTATGGGGTCAATCTTGCATTTTGGTTCAGTTTGGAGAGAAAAATTGAAAAAATGCCTCTGGCACGTGATAATGGCCAGAAATGACGTTTCAACAACCAGCTTTAATGTAAAATATAGTTCGCCA
Source organism: Taxus wallichiana var. yunnanensis (assembly GCA_018340775.1). Classification (NCBI taxonomy): domain Eukaryota; kingdom Viridiplantae; phylum Streptophyta; class Pinopsida; order Cupressales; family Taxaceae; genus Taxus; species Taxus wallichiana. Next base: position 556,412 of record CM031235.1, read on the forward strand.
CTTTTCTTTAGGGTTCTCACCTACCACCATAATGAGATGAATTAAATGCAACCTAGAAGTGGTTGGGGTAGATTTGGATTTCCTCTCTCTTCCCTCTCTCATTCTTCCTATAAATTGTAAGGAGGGGCTTCTTTCTAAGGTCGGACATTCTTGTTTTGCCCCTCCCTCCTTCTCTTTGGCAGGTGAATTTGTGGAGTTCGAACCTCCCATTTAAAAATGTAATGAAACTTTGCCTCTTGGCATTTTGCAGTGTATTGTATCAATCTTTGGATCAAGTAATGCATGTCTGTGGATGATTCTCAACCCTCTCTGTGTTCATTTGCATCCTCCTGATCTTTCACTGCAAATTTTGTTATCTGTGCATGATCTTGCATCACATTTTAATGGTTTGTGTTTATTGGCAAGATAGGTGTTCTTCATTCCTCGGTGCATCACCTCTGTTAGCTTAGGTTTATTTTTATGCATCTTCTTACCCTGTCTCCTTGGCAAGTTAGATTAGATTTTGAGTAAACCCTCTACATTTTCATGTGCATCTGAACAGAGGAATAGGAACCAGCCTTCTCTGGAGATTCCTTTCTCATTTTTGCAAGTCCCACACTTGGAGAAAGGATTCAATGTTGTGCTAGTATGATCAACCTTTGGATGCTAGTATGATGGGCATTCTTGAACTATTTGCCCCGAATCAATCATGCAATTGTGTACTAATTGAATTTTACCTTCTCTATCCTCCATGATTCCCCTCGAGAGGGTAGCATTTTTGAGCACCTTCTCTTACATTTGGACTTGCTGATTTGAAGTTGACTCGAGTCCTTCATGGCAGCTTGTAGCAAATCTCTTTGGCACAGGATAGATAGTGATTCCCACATTGATATGTTTACATTTGTCTTCTTCATCATGATCAATGATACTAAATGGATCCTTCATCACCATTTAGTATCATTGAGAATGAAAACAAATGTAAATATATCAATGTGGGAAGCTATCTCCTGAATTTCGGCAAGTCGTCATGAAAGGTGCTCATTAAAGAAAAATCATGGAGAAACCAATATTACGAAAGCCCCCTCCTTTTTATGTCTCATTAATCATTGGAAACCAGTGGTTTGATTGATTGATTAGGGCAAGTGCCTCATGATGCCCAATAAATAGCTGATTAGCTAGGACTTCAATATGAAACCATATCCAAAGGGGTAGTGCGAATTGGATGGGACAGCAAGAATAACAACGATTGGGGTGATTAGAAAATTGAGTCTTACCTTGCATGCATGTCCAAATGTTGTTGTTTTACAAGATGAATCGATTATAGACCTTCCACCACTCTTTGCCCTATGTTTATCAAGAGATTTCATAGCCAAGATTGGAGGATATTTGTCTGGCTGATTGGTCACACATGCTGTTTCGAACAAGGTATGGAACCAAAGCTACAATCAGTCTCGAACTTATTGTAAACTTCCACATTGAGCCCTACACTCCAAGTCGATCAATGCCAACTATTCAAAGCATTTGATCAAGAAGATCACCCAAGCAATCGATGAAGTGACACCAAGGTTGGAAGCATCCCGGATCTAACTCTTGATGAATGGGCAAATAAGGTGCATGCTTTTGATCCTTATCAAGAAGTAGAAGAATTTGAGCTAGGGGTCTATTGCATACATCAAGAAGATCAGCCCATTCCTAGCATCACCAAGCCAAAACACAAGGATGAAAATGAGGTATGACAGCTTTTTTTTTGATGGATCAAGGAGTAGACAAGGTGCGGAGGTGGAGCTATGCTTATTTCACCTCAAGGAGTAAAGTACTATTCAACTTTTAGATTTCAGTTTGCATGCTCCAATAACACTACTGAATATGAAGCCTTGGTGCAAGGGATGCATTGGGCAATAAAGAGAGGAATAAAGAACTTGCAAGTCTTTGGTTATAGTGAGTTGATTGTCAACCAAGTCAAGAGGTAGCATGCTATCAAGAATGATCTACTCAAGTGCTACAAGAACGAGGTGTGGGACCTCATTGAAGATTTTGAGGGCTTTAGCATAAAATCCATTCTTAGAAAAGAAAACCAAGCTACTGATAGGCTTGCAGCAGTTGGGGCTGCCTTTGATATTGTGGAAAGCATTCAAAAGGATAAGGTACAGCCAAACATCCATGTGATTGTGAGGCCTTCAGTGCTGGATAACAATGTAAGTTGGCAAGTGTTTGAGAATGACCAGCAAATCATCCATTTCTTACAAGAAGAAGCTGAGTTCTCAGCTAAAAATTAGGAAAAATTGGAACAGCAGTATGGTGACCAAGTGGTACAGCTGAGAACTAACAAGCTGCCCAAGGGACTTATCACTTTGGAGTCCATTTTCAATCCCAATGATCAGTTTAGGAAAGAGAAAGAAAACATTCAGGTCAAGAGAGAAGATTCAGTATCCATCTTGGTGGAAGAGAACAAACCATTGCAAATTGGAAAGATGACAACTGAACAAGAAAGGTATGAGTTCATACGGTTATGTCAAGAGTTCCCGATGTGTTTGCTTGGAGCTATGAAGATATGAAAGGTTTCAATCCCAAGTTATCTCAGCACACCATTAAGTTGGATCCAAATACTAAGCCCATCAAGCAAAAACAAAGGCCAGTCAATCCACACATGGAACCTCTCATGAGGAAGGAATTGAACAAGTTGATTGAGTCAAGAATCATATTCCCAATCAAGTATTCTAGTTGGGTTGCCAACTTAGTTCCAGTCAGAAAGAAGAGTGGGGAAATCAGATTGTGTGTTGACTTTAGAGATTTGAATAGAGCATCTCTTAAGGATCACTACCCACTTCCTTCCATGGAGCAAATTTTACAAGTTGTTCTTGGCTCCGAGAGGTTTTCACTACTTGATGGTGATTCAGGGGTACAATCAGATTATGGTGAAGGAAGAAAATCAGTTCAAGACAACCTTTACAACCAAATGGGGAACTTATGCATACAGGAAAATGCCATTTGGGCTGTCCAACGCCAAAGCTACCTTCCAAAGAGCAATGGACATGGCGTTCAAAGGTTTGATTAACAACATAGTGCTGATATATCTTGATGCTATCAATGTTTTTTCAAAAATATAGCAGACCACCTCTCTCATTTGAGACAAGTGTTCCAAAGGTGCAGAAGATTTGGAGTCTCCTTGAATCCTAAAAAATGTATTTTCTTAGCTCGTGAAGGAAAGCTCCTTGGTCACATTGTCTCCAAAGAAGGATTAGCAATTGATCCGAGAAGAGTTGAAGCCATAAGAGCACTACCATTGCCAAGCCACAGAAGGCACTTGAGTTTCTGGGAGAATAAACTTTGTTTGGAGGTTTGTCCCAGATTTTACAGCCCTGTCAAACCTATCACCAAAATGTTAAAGAAAAGCATGGTTTTCAAGTGGGCAGCATAAGGCAAGGGGAGTTTTGAAGCAATCAAAGAAGCCATCTCCCAAGCACCAACTCTCATCAACCCAGATTTCTCCAAGGATTTCATCCTCTATGCATTTGGAGGTAATGATACTATTTCTACCATTTTGGTACAGCGAGCAAACAAGGACAATGATGAGCAACCAATTGCTTTCTTCAGCCAAAGCCTAGATGACTATGAGGTGAGATATTCTTTTATTGAGAAGCATGTACTTACGTGTCGAAGCTTGAATAAATTAAAGCATCTAGTCTCAAACAACAAGGTTCAAAGTTGGTCTCTCATGCGGGAGTAAAGGACTTCCTCCTCAACAAGGATTTTAATGAGAAAAGGGCAGGTTGGATCACTCGTGTCATGGAGTATGACATTGAGATCAAGGTCACCAAGCTGGTAAGAGCAAAGGATTGTGCGAGCAGCTGATTCCCGGTAAGAAAAAAGGAGTATGCAATAAAGAAGAGGCATTTTGGATCACAGCCATGTGCAAGGTAGCACTCAAGAAGATGATAATGCTATCACTTTGTTCGATCCAGGTCACCCTGGTAACATCCCCATTTAAAGACACTTGTGCGACCTGATTAAGGTAAGAAAAAAGGAGTATGCAATAAAGAAAGGCTGTTTTTTTTAAAACCAATGTTCTCTGTTCACATATTTTAATAATTGTTCAATATGGAACACACATTTTTAAAACAATGCCATTCAATCATATAACACACATTCGATGCCATTCACCATATGCTGCTGTGCTAAAAATGACTCGAAGAACTACCGATCTCCCATTTTATGGCTCGGAGTTTCAGCGATCTCTCATTTCATGACTCGGTGACTTACCGATCCTTCATGTTAATTCATGCATTGTATAATGAATATACAGGGTTCTCTTACCATTTCTAGTTATCGAAGTGATCCATTTAAGAAGCCTATCTGAATATCTGTTACTGATATTCATCTGACATCCTGCATCTTAAACTAGGTGATTAGGACAACGCAACCAGCACTTGCGATACTTTGGCCAAAGATTTTCACATGCTTTGCATGATCATATTCCTGGATGTGGTACACATCATTGGAATACGTCCTTCACCTCACTTCATCTGTTATCTAGAATGGTCTTTCCTGGTCTCTTCTAGTCCTTCCATTTAAGGTCAAGCTCTAACCCCAATTAGCAATATGAACGAGTATAGGAAGTTACTCATGGTAACTAAAGATACGCAGACATACGATGTCGTCCTAGATGACTCCATGTGTCTAGTTACCTTTAGTCCTCTGGAGTCACTCCGTATACGTGATCACATTCCTATCCCCATCTAAGAACTTATTATCCAGCTTATGTAAACTTGATGATTTAATTCGGGAGGGCATTGTAATATGTCAGCTATAACATTGTGTCGTCATGAAGGCCCCACCTTCATGAAGACACTATATTATAGCTGGCGTATGTCAATGTCCTACGGAATCCTCTCATCGAGGGTACACATCCAGCTCAATTGTGATTTGGTTATAATCTTAGTATTTAAGATCAACTTTCAGCAGCCATGCTGATCCTTTATCCTTGTTCTTGTTTCAGTTGTATGTAGCTAAGAGAGACTTAATCCGTCTTCTAGCTTAATACGCATCTCCTCCTTCATACCAAAGGGTTGCATATTCACTTCTTGGTTCCTTTCTTAATCTTTGGACTAATCAGTCCATTATCGATAAACTTAATAAGTTTAACCTATTAAACTTAACCAAGTTTTCCACAACTGAAAACAAATTCAGAATTCCATCTTATTAGACGTCATTTAAACGAGGTCTAATTCTAAATGAATTTATTCATTTATCCTTCTTAACCTTACTTAGTTAAGGTTTGTTAATCAATAGATATGATTTCCCATATCTTTATTTTCTGAATTTAAACATTCGAGGCTATTAACAGAGTCCGAATACAAGGTTCGGCTGCCTCTAAGTTATTTGATATCCCTTAGTTTTCAAACTAATCCTGAATACCTTCCAATTAGGATTTCATGTTTATCTAAATCTTTTTAATGTCAATTCAAAATTCATCTTAACCCAAGTATGAACTAATTGCACATTTCAACGTAAAAGTTGCATTCAGGTAAAGAATAGATGTTATTTCCTTTTAAATTCATCCATTAACATTTGAATAATTCCAAGTCAAGGAATAATGTTATATTCTCAAACTTATTCAACAATATCAAATTGATACAGTTATTGAAAATATCACACTTTTACTTGTATTCATCCATCAGATTTACAATCTGTACATTTTCCAGTCAAACATTGGACTTTGTTTATATCAAACAACATTACAACTCATAAAGATAGAAGAATGTAACTTCTTCCTTTCTCATTTCCTCGTGGAGGAGTAATAGCTATCAATACTATCCATCTTGATTAATCAAAAGAAGTATCGAAAAACAACCATGTCTTCATTTATACTCAAGTTTCATCTGCAAAATTACTTGCAGGTCGAGTTCATTGAACTGAGCATATTAAGCACTTGTCATTAAAATGAGGTGCTTTTAATTAACTGTCTCAATAAAAGAACCCTACTTTTATGAAACGTTAATATGAACATCATTCCAGAATTAAATACCAAAAAGGATGAACAACATATCAACTTAATCATCTAATTACCATCCCAATCGGTCAAAGGATTATTGTCCTCTTTCCGAATACTTATAACAAGAAGTAATTTCCTTCAAACATTTCCAGATTACAAACATCCGTAAGAACTGAAAATACAATTATGCAACTGTTGTTCTAACATAATGCTATCAATTCCTTTCCCCTACATTAGTTAGAGGAAGATTCACAATTAGATTTTAAATAAAACTTCCAGCAGAACCATTTTCCTTTCCTTTCATACAACTTGTCTAATCTCAAACAATCAAATGCTGAAGAGAAAAGTAAACAACAATTTAAATACAAATGCTTAACCCAAGCAGTACGAAATTCATTCCATAACAATTATAGATTTCCAACTGTATGAGAGAAAATGATCATTAATTCAATTATCCATTCACACTCTCTTTCCTTTCCTCATAACTGTACTAGAAATTTTAATTCAAACGTGATATCAATCAATGATAACAGTCCAAAGAGAAATGAACGAAAATCAATAATCGAATAAAAGGAGAAAGATCATATCACCTCTTCTTCTTTGTCTATCCAAATACCTCTTATTTAGAGCAGACATACTCCAATAGTATAATTCATTCAGAGTAGTATATTCAGTAATTGAAAACTACTATTACCTTTCCAAAAAGTTGACCAGAGTTCATTGCAACTGGTCAATAAACATTAGTACCAAAAGAACCTCTAAACACAATCATTTCCTTTTAAATATTTCACTCTACAGACATTCACGTCAATATATAACATGTAAGAGTGTACAACAACAACATATCACGCTTTCATTGTAATAGTGAGAGAATTCACTTTCCAACAACAAAGGAGAAATCTTTTCATATTTCGTTTCAATGAAAACAATGAAAGGTTTTCAATCCGTAAATTATATATACATATATATATCCTTGAGTTCAACAAGACACAGAGTATGAATTATATGCTCTACCCAGTCTATTCTATAGACTGACTTTTCTGTTCCCATTCAGATCAGAACTTCTTTCCAAACAGTCATATATGAATACCAAGAACAAGCAGGCAGAACACCATATCCATTTAGAACAACGAGGTAAGATGCTACTATGACCTTACTGTCCCAAGGAGGTTTCATACCCCACACACTGTAATATGACAAGAGGAACAGTTAAACATGAGTCTTGTCAAGCATTTTTATGGCTTTCCTTAACCATTATCGCACACAAATCAAAACAACAATTCACACATTGTTGTTACTACAGCAAGTTCGACCCATAATACACAATGAAATCCTATTATCATTATTTTTAGGATTCATAACAACAAAAGAGATAACTCGTTTCATTAACTATTTCTGTAAGAAAACACTCATCATTCTTTTTAAAACGCAACAAGTATGCCCAAGTCGTGTTCGTTTTGTAATGACAGCTCAAACCAGAAGGTCCTACCGAATCCTTTTATTCTTCCACTTTTACAAGAGAGCACAAAACTCATAAAATAATACATGCATAGCTAATACATTCAACAACTCAACTCATATTGAGTAAAGAAATGATTACCCAACATTGTCAAACAACTCACACATCAAGAACAAATTATTTCATTTACCCATTTTTTAAAAAAATTTACCCAAGTCGTGTTCAGCAAGGGAAAAATGACTCAACCCAGAAATTACTTCATTCAAATCAACAACATCATTTAACTAAAACACCCATCGTAAAAGCAGGGTTGTTTTAATGAGATGTTTAAACAAAAGCAAATGGTTTAAGGAGAAGGGCTTAACATGCCTGAAATTCTTTTTGTGGTTCGAAGAAAACCGCGTCCACAGGAGCTATTTCTCTCCACGGCGTCCACAGCAGGGCTTTCCCAATAGTCCACTAACTTCCTCAAGCTCAAAAATAGCCGTGGCTATTCCAACAATAACAACAATAACCAAAAATAACAAGCAGTTCGACAAACCATGGAAAAAATGCAGAGCAACTAAAAACCCGATTGCACACAATGACAAACAAATTTTTCCTCTATCCTCTTTCCAAGGTGAGCTGGTCGCTAAGACCAAGGTCATTGAATGCATTGAATGCAGTGCTTTTTCCTCATTCCTCATGCCACCACCGACTCAGGTTGGCGAGTTTCCTTTTCAAATTTTGCATGTAATTCCTTTTTAGCCACTTAGCTAGTTGGATGCCTCCAACTTTTTCTTGTTCCCAAAACTTGGTGCTTTGAAACTTGTAAGGACATTATTTATTGTCCCATTAAATTTCTTACCTCCCTCCCTTCTTATCCTTTCCATCCACATGGGTCTATGCATCCCCTTCCTTAGGTTAGGATTAGTTTAGGATTTTAATAGTCCATATCTAGGTCATTCGCCTAGTTCATAGGTTAATGGAATTTATATCTATTTTCTCCCTTATGAAATCTAAAATCCATATAGGATAGTAGTTAGGGTATAAGATAAAACTTAGGGGTAGGTTAGGGTTTAATCCCCTAATATTTAATTAACTAGTTTCCATATCAAGTCTTTCTGCCTGACAGTCATATTCAACATTAAGCAGGACATTTAGTCCTAAGTTCCACATACCTATGCCACTTGCATCCAGGCCCTTATCGCCTTAAGTGGTCTAGCGTTACAACGGTGTGTGGTTTGAGAATCAAACCTTTTTCATTGGCATCTACGTACAGATATTCATACAAAAAATCGGTCTTTAGCAACATATCAACCTTCCTCTGGTTTAAAAGTAAATCGACAAGCGATCATGTCTTAACATATACCTTGGATCAATGGAATTGATTTGTCTTGTCAATCAATCAACAAATAGAGTTCATCAAGCATGAAAGTCTGTTGTCTCATTACCACACAAGCAATAATAACTTCTATCCCAAGTAAACAAATTACAAGGGTCCAGTTAACAACACATTCCTTTAAGATCAAAGATATATCTTAACATGTTTATCTTCATTTCAGCGATTCTGATATTATGAAAAGTAATTACCATGATAACTTACAAAAATCAAGGTGTTACATTCCTCCTCTAAAGAATCATCGTCCGATGATCAAATTAACCAATTCAAGGAGTTTCTAGGACAAAATTCAGTTATTGTCCTTCCATTCATAAGTTCATACCAAAAATAGATTCACTCTTTAAAATAGTGTTTTAAGATAAGCTGTAAAATAGACCAATAATTGTCTAAATTTGGTAGAATTATCGAGTTTTCAATTTCAATTTCGATCAAACAAGTATGGAAAAGCAGATCTCATTTCTTGAGATTTTCCCAAGTTGCACTTTCTTCGCTAAAACTGGTCCCCTTTGGACCTTACATTGATTCACTTCACGATTTCTTAAGCACAACTGGCGAGTTCCCAGCACTCGAATGGGCTTAATCACGATTATTCTGGTCTTGGACTGCGAGGAATTCGATTCAGCACATGTGATAAATCTGCATTACGTATTTCTTAAGAAAAGAAATATGAAAAACATCATGCATTTGTGATAAAGCAGGAGGTAATGCTAGACGATAAGCTACAGGGTTGATTATTTCAACAATTTCAAAAGGTCCCACGTAACGTGGCGACAACTTGGCAGCCTTGCCAAAAGTTATTGAGCTCTTTTTTGAAGCTTAACCCAAGAAAGACCTTCTCACCAAGTTTATAATTCCTATCAACCCGCTTTAAGTCTGCATAACTCTTCTGCCTATTGGCAGCCTCCTTTAGATGTTCCCGAATCATTTTGATTTGTTGTTCCATTTCCTTGAGGATTTCTGGCCCAATTACCTCTCTGTCCTCTACGTTGTCCCACTTACTAGGGGTTCTCCTTTTTCTTCCATCAATGCTTCAAAGGGTGCCATTTTTAAAGAGGCGTGATATGTATTATTGTAGGCAAATTCAACCAGCGGAAGGTATTCCTCCCATTTATACTGCTGGTCCATGCAATACATTCTTAACATGTCCTCTAAAACTTGATTGACTCTCTCGATCTGTCCATCCATCTCCGGATGATATGCAGAGCTGAAGTTTAATTTAGTTCCCAAGGCCGCATTAAGCGTTTGCCAAAACCTTGATGTCATCCTCGGATCTCTGTCTGATATGATCAATTCGGGTATTCCATGCAATCTGAAAATTTCATGTACAAATCTTCTTGCTAACACTGGTGCATCGTCTTTCAAATTACCAGCAATGAAGTGTGCCACTTTGGTTAATTTGTCGATGACAACCAGGATGATATCATGCTTATTCCTTGACATAGGCAATCCTTGAATGAAATCCATCGTTATCACTTGCCATTTGTATTGTGGAACATTCTGTGGGGATACAATAATCCAGCGGGATGCATATGTTCCACCTTAACACGCTGACATTCCAAGCAGTGTGTTACAAATTCCACCACATCCTTTTTCATTCCCTTCCAGAAGTATTGCTTCTTAAGATCAGCAAGCATTTTCGTAATGCCAGGATGTCCAGAAAAAGGTGAATTATGGAATTCAATTAACAATTTCCTTCTTAAATCATTTGCCAAGGGTATATAGACCCTGTTTTCAAACCTCAAAATTCCTTCGCTATCAAAGTGAAATCCTTTATACTTCACATCCTTTGGATCTGCAGCAAGTGCTGTTTTAACTTGCTGGAAATAAGGATCTGATTCCAAGGCATCTTTCACCTCATCCTTAAACTGAGTTCTTAACGTTATAAGAGCAGAGATGTGCTTCCTTCGACTCAGAGCATCTGCCACTCTATTTTCCTTGCCTTTGATGTAGCTTATATCAAAATCATCTTGAGAGACAAAATTCTAACCATCTTCGTTGTCTTGCATTCAAATTTGGTGAGTAAAAATATACTTCAACCCCGGATGGTCAGTTTTTAACTCAAAGGTTTGCCTAAAAGGTAATGCCTCCACATTTGAAGTGCATGTACAATGGCGGCGAGCTCTAGGTCGTGTGGAGCATAATTATGTTCATGTAACTTAAGCTTTCTACTTTCATAAGCTATGACATGGTTATTTACGTAATGAATACCTCCAAGGCCTTCTCTCGATGCATCCGTTACAACCATAAAATTTCCATTTGGATCTGGTACAGTTAAAATAGGTGTTGTAGTTAACTGTTCCTTTAAATTTTTAAAGGAAGATTCACATTTGTCAGTCCAGACAAATTTCTTATCCTTCTTTTGCAGTGAAGTGATTGGGGCAGCAATTTTTGAAAAATCCTTAACGAACTTTCTATAATATCCTGCCAAGCCCATGAAGCTTCTTACTTCATGCACATTCTTAGGCGCAGGCCACTCGGTTATAGCTGCGATCTTTGAAGGGTCTACAGCTATTCCATTCTTTCTTATAACGTGTCCCAAATAATGCACCTCTGCATCATAAAAGGAACATTTAGACAGTTTACCATACAACTTCCTCTTTCTTAAAACTTCCAGCACTACCCTTAAATGTTCTTGGTGCTCTTCGACATTTTTAGAGTATATAAGAATGTCGTCTAAGAATACAAGCACAAACTTGTCTAGGTATTCTTGAAAAATATTGTTCATCAAATTCATGAAGGCGGCAGGTGCATTTGTCAACCCAAAAGGTAACACCATGAATTCATAATGCCCGTACCTTGTTCTAAAAGTTGTTTTATGAATATCTTCTTCCTTTATTCTCAGCTGATGATACCCAGATCAAAGATCTATTTTTGAATAGACTGATGCTCCACGCATCTGGTCGAATAGATCATCAATCCTAGGAAGTGGGTATCGATTCTTAATAGTTGCCTTGTTCAACATTCTATAATCAATGCACAGTCTCAATGTGCCATCCTTTTTCTTTACAAAAATTACCGGCGCTCCCCATGGTGAGACGCTTGGTCTTATCAGCCCCTTAGTCAAAAGTTCCTGTAATTGAGCCTTTAGCTCTACCAACTCGAGGGTGGTCATTCTATAAGGTGCCTTAGATATGGGTTCAGTTCCTGGCTTGATTTCTATTGCAAAGTCAAACTCTCGTTTGGGTGGAAGACCTGGTAATTCCTCCGGAAATACATCACTGAAATCCCTTAATAATGGATATCTTTCCATGAAATCATTATCCTCCTCAGCATTTTCTATCATTTTTACTACATACAAGGTGCAGCCTCTATTTTTAGCCCTTTTTAGTTGCATAGCTGTTAGTTTCCTAACTGCAACTTCACGCTTTACACCTTGAATGACTGTTGCTTTCTGCAGGTCATCAAAACAACAAATTTGTTTTTCATAACAGTCGACCTTTGCCTTATGTTCTACCAACTAGTTAACTCCAATAATGATATCATATGATCCTAAAGGAGTGACATACAGGTCAACTTTGGTGGAGAAACTGGGCAAGTCAAGAATTGCCCCAAAAAGGCACATTTATTTGTATGGACAACATTATTCCCATAATGCACTGTCCATGTCTTATCCATTCATTCAGCCTTTCTTTTTAATTTCATTGCAAGTTTAGTAGAAATAAAGCATTCAGTGGCTCCAGTATCAAAAAGTATGACTACAGGTGTACCGAATAACTTACCCGAACTTCTATAGGCGTAACTTGCTTTTCAGCTTGTCTGTTAGCCACCGTAGCGTGTATCCTATGCTGCTGATCGCGATCATCCTTTTTCAAAGGACAGTGACTCACGTAATGGTCCTTTCCATAGTTGAAGCATCCTCCAACTGGCCCTTTCCTAGGCTCAAATTTGTTACCAGCTTTGAAGTTATCATTCTGGCTCCCATAGGACTTTTGTCCATTGCCACTAACTTTTGCGAAGCTGCTCCACACACTATTTAGGTTTGTTCATTACAGATTTCTTGTTGTTATCTACAACAATTTTGTTTTTCACACCAAACCTTTTCCAAGGCCCCCTTTTGGGTGCGAGAGATGAAGAAGAATTGGGAATCTTCTTCCTTATCTCTTCCCTATGAGCAGAAATTGCTCTCATTTTGTTCTGTCTTATTGCCTTTTCGACAACTCCTTCCATGGTGGTTGGACCGTGGACATCCACTTCACCACCAATGATGGGATTTAGTCCCATTATGAACTTTCGTATTCTGAACTTCTCGTCAGCTTGGTACTGCGGCACATACTTAAGGAGTTTAGTAAACCCTTCCCAATATTCTGTCACCGTCAGCCTTCCTTGCGACCAGTTCTGAAAATTCAGTCATTTTCCTATCAAAATAGAGTTGAGGCAGCCACCATTGCCTAAAGTAACCCTTAAATTGATCCCAAGTTATGTCTGATTCGACAATATTCAACTCAACCTTACGGTTGTCCCACCATGATGATGCTTCATGAGAAAGCTGATATGCTCCCCATATCGCTTTGGTCTCCTCGGAGAAGTTTCTTATTGCAAAGTACTTCTCCATTTCACTGAGCCAATTCTCAGCTCCGTCCCCAAGGGTTGTTCCATCAAACTTTGGAGGACTTATTCTCTTTATGTCATTTGTAAGTTCAGCTACTAATCTTGCCCTTTTAGTTCCAGGATGATTAGGAGCATTCACATTACTATTATCAACACCCGGATTCCCTCCATTGGTGTTGTCCACAGGAGGTGGCTGATCATTTATATCAGCTTCTTCTTCCTCCTCTTCATTTCCCATTGACTGTTGTTCCAAAATAGTCAAATGATCTCTCGTGTCTAGTAGGGCAGCAAGGATTTCATCCAGCTTTTGAGCAGTAGCTGCTTCTCCACCCGGTAACAGGTTGTTCGCAACATTTCTTCTTGTTCTGACCATTTTCTGTTCAATAAGAAAATGTAAACCTTATTAAATTGTGGACTCATTAGGTCCAAGAGCTGCAACCTTCAGCTCTGATACCAAGATGTAACATCCCCATTTTAAGACACTAGAACAAGGGAAAAACTTTTTTTTTTTTATACAACGTTCTCTGTTTTGAATTATATAATTCAAACACACGTTCAAGTTTTAATAATTGTTCTCTGTCCAATTAATGCAATTTGGATCACACAATTTCTTTTTAAAACCAATGTTCTCTGTTCACATATTTTACAATATGGAACACACATTCAGTGCCATTCAATCATATAACAGATACCATATGCTGCTGTAAATGACTCGAAGAACTACCGATCTCCCATTTTATGGCTCGGAGTTTCAGCGATCTCTCATTTCATGACTCGGTGACTTACCGATCCTTCATGTTAATTCATGCATTGTATAATGAATATACAGGGTTCTCTTACCATTTCCGGTTATCGAAGTGATCCATTTAAGAAGCCTATCTGAATATCTATTACTGATATTCATCTGACATCCTGCATCTTAAACTAGGTGATTAGGACAACGCAACCAGCACTTGCGATACTTTGGCCAAAGATTTTCACATGCTTTGCATGATCATATTCTGGATGTGGTACACATCATTGGAATACATCCTTCACCTCACTTCATCTGCATTATCTAGAATGGTCTTTCTGGTCTCTTCTAGTCCTTCCATTTAAGGTCAAGCTCTAACCCCAATTAGCAATATGAACAGTATAGGAAGTTACTCATGGTAACTAAAGATACGCGAGACATACGATGTCATCCCTAGATGACTCCGTGTGTCTAGTTACCTTTAGTCCTCAGGAGTCACTTCGTATACGTGATCACATTCTATCCCCATCTAAGAACTTAGTATCCAACTTATGTAAACTTGATGATTTAATTTGGGAGGGCATTGTAATATGTCGGCTATAACATTGTGTCGTCATGAAGGCCCCACCTTCATGAAGACACTATATTATAGGCTGGCGTATGTCAATGTCCTATGGAATCCTCTCATCGAGGGTACACATCCAGAGCTCAATTGTGATTTGGTTATAATCTTAGTATTTAAGATCAACTTTCGGCACCATGCTTGATCCTTTATCCTTGTTCTTGTTTCGGTTGTATGTAGCTAAGAGACTTAATCCATCTTCTAGCTTAATACGCATCTCCTCCTTCATACCAAGGGTTGCATATTCACTTCTTGGTTCCTTTCTTAATCTTTGGACTAATCGGTCCATTATCGATAAACTTAATAAGTTTAACCTATTAAACTTAACCAAGTTTTCCACAACTAAAACAAATTCAGAATTCCATCTTATTAGACGTCATTTAAACGAGGTCTAATTCTAAATGAATTTATTCATTTATCCTCCTTAACCTTACTTAGTTAAGGTCATGTTAATTAATAAATATATGATTTCCCATATCTTTATTTTCTGAATTTAAACATTCGAGGCTATTAACGGAGTCCGAATACAAGGTTCGGCTGCCTCTAAGTTATTTGATATCCCTTAGTTTTCAAACTAATCCCGAATACCTTCCAATTAGGATTTCATGTTTATCTAAATCTTTTTAATGTCAATTCAAAATTCATCTTAACCCAAGTATGAACTAATTGCACATTTCAACGTAAAAGTTGCATTCAGGTAAAGAATAGATGTTATTTCCTTTTAAATTCATCCATTAACATTTGAATAATTCCAAGTCAAGGAATAATGTTATATTCTCAAACTTATTCAACAATATCAAACTGATACAGTTATTGAAAATATCACACTTTTACTTGTATTCATCCATCAGATTTACAATCTATACATTTGCCAATCCAAACGACTGGACTTTGTTTATATCAAACAACATTACAACTCATAAAGATAGAAGAATGTAACTTCTTCCTTTCTCATTTCCTCGTAGAGGAGTAATAGCTATCAATACAATCCATCTTCAGTTAATCAAAAGAAGTATCAGAAAACAACCATGTCTTCATTTATACTCAAGTTCCATCTGCAAAATTACTTGCAGGTCAGTTCATTGAACTGAGCATATTAAGCACTTGTCATTAAAATGAGGTGCTTTTAATTAACTGTCTCAATAAAAGAACCCTACTTTTATGAAACGTTAATATGAACATCATTCAAGAATTAAATACCAAAAAGGATGAACAACATATCAACTTAATCATCTAATTACCATCCCAATCGGTCAAAGGATTCTTGTCCTCTTTCGAATACTTATAACAAGAAGTAATTTCCTTGAAACATTTCCAGATTACAAACATCCGTAAGAACTAAAAAAACAATTATGCAAACTATTGTTGTTCTAACATAATGCTATCAATTCCTTTCCCCTACATTAGTTAGAGGAAGATTCACAATTAGATTTTAAATAAAACTTCCAGCAGAACCATTTTCCTTTCCTTTCATACAACTTGTCTAATCTCAAACAATCAAATGCTGAAGAGAAAAGTAAACAACAATTTAAATACAAATGCTTAACCCAAGCAGTATGAAATTCGTTCCATAACAATTATAGATTTCCAACTGTATGAGAGAAAATGATCATTAATTCAATTATCCATTCACACTCTCTTTCCTTTCCTCATAACTGTACTAGAAATTTTAATTCAAACGTGATATCAATCAATGATAACAGTCCAAAGAGAAATGAACGAAAATCAATAATCGAATAAAAGGGAGAAAGATCATATCACCTCTTCTTACTGTCTATCCAAATACCTCTTATTTAGAGCAGACATACTCCAATAGTATAATTCATTCAGAGTAGTATATTCAGTAATTGAAAACTACTATTACCTTTCCAAAAAGTTGACCAGAGTTCATTGCAACTGGTCAATAAACATTAGTACCAAAAGAACCTCTAAACACAATCATTTCCTTTTAAATATTTCACTCTACAGACATTCACGTCAATATATAACATGTAAGAGTGTACAACAACAACATATCACGCTTTCATTGTAATAGTGAGAGAATTCACTTTCCAACAGCAAAGGAGAAATCTTTTCATATTTCGTTTCAATGAAAACAATGAAAGGTTTTCAATCCGTAAATTATATATACATATATATATCCTTGAGTTCAACAAGACACAGAGTATGAATTATATGCTCTACCCAGTCTATTCTATAGACTGACTTTTTTTCCCATTCAGATCAAAACTTCTTTCCAAACAGTCATATATGAATACCAAGAACAAGCAGGCAGAACACCATATCCATTTAGAACAACGAGGTAAGATGCTACTATGACCTTACTATCCCAAGGAGGTTTCATACCCCACACACTGTAATATGACAAGAGGAACAGTTAAACATGAGTCTTGTCAAGCATTTTTATGGCTTTCCTTAACCATTATCGCACACAAATCAAAACAACAATTCACACATTGTTGTTACTACAGCAAGTTCGACCCATAATACACAATGAAATCCTATTATCATTATTTTCAGGATTCATAACAGCAAAAGAGATAACTCGTT
The DNA here is from genome assembly GCA_018340775.1 of Taxus wallichiana var. yunnanensis. NCBI lineage: Eukaryota > Viridiplantae > Streptophyta > Pinopsida > Cupressales > Taxaceae > Taxus > Taxus wallichiana. The sequence continues at coordinate 573,676 of CM031235.1, forward strand.
TCATTAACTATTTCTGTAAGAAAACACTCATCATTCTTTTTAAAATCGCAACAAGTATGCCCAAGTCGTGTTCGTTTTGTAATGACAGCTCAAACCAGAAGGTCCTACTGAATCCTTTTATTCTTCCACTTTTACAAGAGAGCACAAAACTCATAAAATAATACACGCATAGCTAATACATTCAACAACTCAACTCATATTGAGTAAAGAAATGATTACCCAACATTGTCAAACAACTCACACATCAAGAACAGAATTATTTCATTTACCCATTTTTTAAAAAATTTACCCAAGTCGTGTTCAGCAAGGAAAAATGACTCAACCCAGAAATTACTTCATTCAAATCAACAACATCATTTAACTAAAACACCCATCGTAAAAGCAGGGTTGTTTTAATGAGACGTTTAAACAAAAGCAAATGGTTTAAGGAGAAGGGCTTAACATGCCTGAAATTCTTTTTGTGGTTCGAAGAAAACCACGTCCACAGGAGCTATTTCTCTCCACGGCGTCCGCAGCAGGGCTTTCCCAATAGTCCACTAACTTCCTCAAGCTCAAAAATAGCCATGGCTATTCCAACAATAGCAACAATAACCAAAAATAACAGCAGGTTCGACAGAACCATGGAAAAAATGCAGAGCAACTAAAAACCCGATTGCACACAATGACAAACAAATTTTTTCCTCTATCCTCTTTCCAAGGTGAGCTGGTCACTAAGACCAAGGTCATTGAATGCATTGAATGCAGTGCTTTTTCCTCATTCCTCACGCCACCACCGACTCAGGTTGGCGAGTTTCCTTTTTCAAATTTTGCATGTAATTCCTTTTTAGCCACTTAGCTAGTTGGATGCCTCCAACTTTTTCTTGTTCCCGCCAAACTTGGTGCTGAAACTTGTAAGGACTTCATTTACTGTCCCATTAAATTTCCTACCTTCCCTTCTTATCCTTTCCATCCACATGGGTCTATGTGTCCCCTTCCTTAGGTTAGGATTAGTTTAGGATTTTAATAGTCCATATCTAGGTCATTCGCCTAGTTCATAGGTTAATGGAATTTATATCTATTTTCTCCCTTATGAAATCTAAAATCCATATAGGATAGTAGTTAGGGTATAAGATAAAACTTAGGGGTAGGTTAGGGTTTAATCCCTAATATTTAATTAACTAGTTTCCATATCAAGTCTTTCCGCTGTGAGTCATATTTCAACATTAAGCGGGACATTTAGTCCTAAGTTCCACATACCTATGCCACTTGCATCCAGGCCCTTATCACCTTAAGCGGTCTAGCATTCAATGGTGTGTGGTTCGAGAATCGAACCTTTTTCATTGGCATCTACGTGCTGTAGATATTCATACCAAAAATCAGGTGTTCTGAACATTTATATCAACCTTGATCTGGTTTAAAAGTAAATCGACAAGCGATCATAAGAAGGCCATAGCATACCTTGAATCAATTCGAACCTTGGATCAATGGAATTGATTCAAGGTGTGTCTTGTCAATCAACAAAAATAGAGTTCATCAAGCATACGACAAGTCATTTGTCTCATCGCAATCACACAAGCAATAATAACCTGTCCCCAGTAAACAAATTACAGAAACAAGGGTCTAGATTAGCAACACATTCCTTTAAGATCAAAGATATATCTTAACATGTTTATCTTCATTTTTCAGTAGTTAGAATATTATGAAAAGTAATTACCATGATAACTTACAAAATCAAGGCGATTGAGGGCCGCGAAGGTGGTCATTTTGCACCAAGAGTGACAAATTTATGCATGGATTAGCCAAAGATTTTTCAAAGTGCTTTGCATGGATCAAAAGGTGCAAGAATTGTGCTTGTGTGTGCTTGCGCGTGTGCATGTGAGTGGGTGTGTCCGTGGGCTTGTGCGTGTGCATGTGCGTGTGTGTGTGGGTGTGCGAGTTCCTATTCATGTGTGTGTGTGTAAGTGCTTGTGCGTGTGCGTGTGCATTTGCATGTGCGTGAGTGCGTGTGTGTGTGTGTGCGTGTGGGTGTGCGCGTGTGTTTGTGTGTGCGTGTGCGTGTGCTGTGGCGAGTGCATTTACGTGTGCATGTGATTGTGTGTGTGTATGTGCGTGTGCATCTGCGCATGTCCATGTGTGTGTGTGTGTGCTTGTACATGTGCGTGTGTGTGTGCATGTGCGTGAGCATTTACGAGTGCGTGTGTGTGTGTGTGTGCGTATGCGTGTACATGTGCGTGTGCGTGTGCGTGTGTGCCTGAGTTTGTGTGTGCATGTGCGTGAGTGTGTGCGTGTGTGCATGTGCGTGTGTCCTTACTTACGCGTGTGAGTGTGCGTGTGCGTGCGCGTGCGCGTCTATGTGTGCAAGTTCCTATGCATGTGCGTGTGTGTGTGCGTGCGCGTGTGTGTGTGCATGTGTGTGTGTGTGCGTGTACGTGTGCGTGAACATTTGTGAGTGCGTGTGTGTGTGTGTGTGTGCATGTGCGTGTGCGTGTGTGCACTGAGTTTGGGTGTGCATGTGCGTGATGTGTGTGTGTGTGTGCATGTGTGTGTGTGTTACTTATGCATGTGTGTGTGTTCTTGTGCGTGTGTGTGTGCATGTGCGTGTGCGTGTGCGTGTGTGTGTGCAAGTACACCAGTGCGCATGTGGGTGAGCGTGTGCATGTGCATGTGCATGTGTGTGCGTGCATGTGGGTATGCTTATGCGTTTGCATGTGTGTGGGTGTGCGTGTGCGTGTGCGTGTGCGTTTGCGAGTACGTGTGCATGTGCATGTGCGTGTTCGTGTGGGTGTGCGTTTGTGCCTGAGTTTTTGTGTGTGGGCGTGTGCGTGGGCATGTGCGTGTGCATGGACGTGTCCGTGTTCGTGTGCTTGTGCGTGTGTGTGTGCGCGTGCATGTGCGTGTGCGTGTGCATGTGCGAGTGCATGTGTTCATGTGTGTTTGTGTGTGTGTGAGTGCGCATGCGCGTGCAAGTGCGTGTCCTTGTGTGTGTGCTTGCGTGTGCATGTGCGTGCGTGTGTGCATGTGCATGTGCATTTGTGTGTGCGTGAGTGTGTGTGTGTGTGTGTACATGTGCGTGCGTGTGTGCGCATGCATTTGCGTACGTGTGCACGTGTGTGTGTGCATGTGCGTGTGTGTGTGGGAGTGCGTGTGCATGTGCATGGACGTGTTTGTGTGCGCGTGCTTGTGCGTGTGCGTATGCGAGTGCACGTGTTCGTGTTCATGTGGGTGTGCGTGTGTTCATGTGTGTTTGTGTGTGTGCGAGTGCGCGTGCGCGTGCGAGTGCGTGTCCGTGTGTGTGTGTGTGTGCTTGTGTGTGCGTGTGCATGCGTGCGTGTGTAACATCCCCATTTTAAGACACTAGAACAAGGGAAATTTTTTTTTTTTTATATGCGTTCTCTGTATTGAATTATACAATTCAAACACATGTTCAAGTTTTAATAATTGTTCTCTGTCCAATTAATGCAATTTGGATCACACAATTTCTTTTTAAAACCAATGTTCTCTGTTCACATACTTTGCAATATGGAACACACATTCAATGCCATTCAATCATATAATAGTTACCATATGCTGCTGTAAATGACTCGAAGAACTACCGATCTCCCATTTTATGGCTCGGAGTTTTAGCGATCTCTCATTTCATGACTCGTGACTTACCAATCCTTCATGTTAATTCATGCATTGTGTAATGAATATACAGGGTTCTCTTTACCGTTTCCGGTTATCGAAGTGATCCATTTAAGAAGCTTATCTCGAATATCTCATATCGATATTCGTCGACATCCCGCATCTTAAACTAGGTGATTAGGACAACGCAACTAGCTCTCTTGCGATACTTTGGCCAAAGATTTTCACATGCTTTGCATGATCATATTCCTAGATGTGATACACACCAATGGAATACGTCCTTCACCTCACTTCATCATTATCTATAATGGTTTTCTGGTCTCTACTAGTCCTTCCATTTAAGGTCAAGCTCTAACCCCAATTAGCAATATGAACGAGCATAGGAAGTTACTCATGGTAACTAAAGATACGCGGAGACATACGATGTCATCCTGGGCGACTCCGTGTGTCTAGTTACCTTTAGTCCTCCGGAGTCACTTCGTATGCGTGATCACATTCCTATCCCCATCTAAGAACTTAGTATCCAGCTTATGTAAACTTGATGAATTAATTCAGGAGGGCATTGTAATATGTCAACTATAACATTGTGTCATCATGAAGGTCCCACCTTCATAAAGACACCATATTGTAGGCTGGCGTATGTTAATGTTCTACGAGAATCCTCTCATCGAGAGTACACATCCAGCTCAAGTGTGATTTGGTTGTAATCTTAATATTTAAGATCTACCTTCGTAGCCATTCGATCCTTAAACCTTGTTCTTGTTACAATTATATGTAGCTAAGAGAGACTTAATCCGTCTTCTAGCTTAATACGCATCTCCTTCTTCATCTTTGAAGGGTTGCATATTCACTTCTTGGTTCCTTTCTTAATCTTTAGACTAATCAGTCCATTATCGATAAACTTAATAAGTTTAACCTATTAAACTTAACCAAGTTTTCCACAACCTGAATAAGTTTGTGCCTAAGTCATGTGTGTGTGTGCGCGCGTGTGCGTAATACGTGTGGGTATGCTTTATGCATTTGCATGTGCTTAGGTGTGTCTATACATGTGCGTGTGCATGGGTGTGTGTGTGTTCATGTGCGTGTGCGTGTGCGTGTGCGAGTGCCTGTGCTTGCGCATGTGCATGAGCGTGTGCATGTGTGTGCATGCATGTGGGTATGCTTATAAGTTTGCATGCGTGTGTGTGTGCGTGTGCGTGTGTGTGTGGGTGTGTGTGTGTGCCTGAGTTTGTGTGCGTGGGCATGTGCGTGTGCATGTGCATGTGCGTGTGCGTGTGCGTGTGCGTGTGCATGTGCGTGTGCATGTGTGTGTGCGTGTGTGTGCGCGAGTGCCTGTGCTTGTGCATGTGCGTGAGCGTGTGCATGTGCGTGTGTGTGTGTGTGCGTGCATGTGGGTATGCTTATGCGTTTGCGTGTGTGTGGGTGTGCGTGTCCATGGGCGTGTGTATTTTCAAGTAAGTGTGCGTGTGCATGTGCGTGTTCATGTGGGTGTGCGTTTGTGCCTGAGTTTTTGTGTGTGAGCATGTGCATGGGCATGTGCATGTGCATGGATGTGTATGTGTTCGTGTGCTTGTGCGTGTGTGTGTGCATGTGCGTGTGCATGTGCGAGTGCATGTGTTCATGTGTGTTTGTGTGTGTGCGAGTGCGCGTGTGTTTGTGTGTGTGTGTGTGAGTGCGCATGCGCGTGCGAGTGCGTGTCCTTGTGTGTGTGTGTGCTTGCGTGTGCGTGTGTGTGTGTACGTGCATGCATGTGCATGTGCATTTGTGTGTGCATGAGTGTGTGTGTGTGCGTGTGCGTGTGCATGTGCATGTGCACATGGGTTTGTGTGCGCGTGCACATGTGCATGTGCGTGTGGGAGTGCGTGTGCATGTGCGTGGACGTGTCCATGTGCGTGTGCTTGTGCGTGTGTGTGTGCGCGTGCATGTGCATGTGCGTGTGCATGTGCGAGTGCACGTGTTCGTGTTCGTGTGCGTCTGCATGTGTTCATGTGTGTTTGTGTGTGTGTGAGTGCGCGTGCGCGTGCGAGTGTGTGTCCGTGTGTGTGTGTGTGCTTGCGTGTGCGTACGTGCGTGTGTAACATCCCCATTTTAATACACTAGAACAAGGGAATTTTTTTTTTTTTTTTTATGCAACGTTCTCTGTATTCAATTATACAATTCAAACACACGTTCAAGTTTTAATAATTGTTCATTGTCCAATTAATGCAATTTGGATCACACAATTTCTTTTTAAAACCAATGTTCTCTATTCACATACTTGCAATATGGAACACACATTCAATGCCATTCAATCATATAACAGATACCATATGTTGTTGTAAATGACTCAAAGAACTACCGATCTCCCATTTTATGGCTCGGAGTTTCAGCGATCTTTCATTTCATGACTCGCGACTTACCGATCCTTCATGTTAATTCATGCATTGTATAATGAATATACAGGGTTCTCTTACCATTTCCGGTTATCGAAGTGATCCATTTAAGAAGCCTATCTGAATATTTGTTACTGATATTCATCTGACATCCTGCATCTTAAACTAGGTGATTAGGACAACGCAACCAGCACTTGCGATACTTTGGCCAAATATTTTCACATGCTTTGCATGATCATATTCCTAGATGTGATACACACCAATGGAATACGTCCTTCACCTCACTTCATCTGTTATCTAGAATGGTCTTTCCTGGTCTCTACCAGTCCTTCCATTTAAGGTCAAGCTCTAACCCCAATTAGCAATATGAACGAGCATAGGAAGTTACTCATGGTAACTAAAGATACGCAGACATACGATGTCGTCCCTAGACAACTCCATGTGTCTAGTTACCTTTAGTCCTCCGGAGTCACTTTGTATGCGTGATCACATTCCAATCCCCATTTAAGAACTTAGTATCTAGCTTATGTAAACTTCATGAATTAATTCGGGAGGGCATTGTAATATGTCAACTATAACATTGTGTCGTCATGAAGGTCCCGCCTTCATGAAGACACCATATTGTAGCTGGCGTATGTCAATGTTCTACGGAATCCTCTCATCGAGAGTACACATCCAGCTCAAGTGTGATTTGGTTGTAATCTTAATATTTAAGATCTACCTTCAGCAGCCATGCTGATCCTTAAACCTCGTTCTTGTTATAGTTGTATGTAGCTAAGAGAGACTTAATCCATCTTCTATCTTAATACGCATCTCCTTCTTCATACCGAAGGGTTGCATATTCACTTCTTGGTTCCTTTCTTAATCTTTGGACTAATCAGTCCATTATCGATAAACTTAATAAGTTTAACCTATTAAACTTAATAAAGTTTTCCACAACTGAAAACAAATTCAGAATTCCATCTTATTAGACGTCATTTAAACGAGATCTAATTCTAAATGAATTCATTCATTTATCCTTCTTAACCTTACTTAGTTAAGGTTTATTAATCAATAGATATGATTTCCCATATCTTTATTTTCTGAATTTAAACATTCGAGGCTATTAATGGAGTCCGAATACAAGGTTCGAATATCTAAGTTATTTGATATCCCTTAATTTTCAAACTAATCCCGAATACCTTCAATTAGGATTTCGTGTTTATCTAATCTTTTAATGTCAATTCAAAATTCATCTTAACCCAAGTATGAACTAATTGCACATTTCAACGTAAAAGTTACATTCAGGTAAAGAATAGATGTTATTTCCTTTTAAATTCATCCATTAACATTTGAATAATTCCAAGTCAAGGAATAATGTTATATTCTCAAACTTATTCAACAATATCAAACTGATACAGTTATTGAAAATATCACACTTTTACTTGTATTCATCCATCAGATTTATAATCTATACATTTTCCAGTCCAAACGACTGGACTTTGTTTATATCAAACAACATTACAACTCATAAAGATAGAAGAATGTAACTTCTTCCTTTCTCATTTCCTCGTAGAGGAGTAATAGCTATCAATACAATCCATCTTTAGTTAATCAAAAGAAGTATCAGAAAACAACCATGTCTTCGTTTGTAATCAAGTTTCATCTCATAAAATTACTTGCACGGTTCGAGTTCATTGGCCGAGCATATTAAGCACTTATCATTAAAATGAGGTGATTTTAATTAACTGTCTCAATAAAAGAACCCTGCTTTTATGAAACGTTAATATGAACATCATTCCAGAACTAAATACCAAAAGGATGAACAGCATATCAACTTAATCCTCTAATTACCATCCCAATCGGTCAAAGGATTACTTGTCCTATTTCCAAATACATATAACAAGAAGTAATTTCCTTCAAACATTTCCAGATTACAAACATCCGTAAGAACTAAAATACAATTATGCAATTGTTGTTCTAACATAATGCTATCAATTCATTTCCCCTACATTAGTTAGAGGAAGATTCACAATTAGATTTTAAATAAAACTTCCAAAGAACCATTTTCCTTTCCTTTCATACAACTTGTCTAATCTCAAACAATCAAACACTGCGTAGAAAAGTAAACAATGCAATTTAAATACAAATGCTTAACCCAAGCAATACGAAATTCATTCCATAACAATTATAGATTTCCAAGTGTATGAGAGAAAAAATCATCATTAATTCAATTATCCATTCACACTCTCTTTCCTTTCCTCATAAGCTGTACTTAGAAATTTTAATTCAAACGTGATATCAATCAATGATAACTGATCAAAGAGAAATGAATGAAAATCAATAATCGAATAAAAGGGAGAAAGATCATATCACCTCTTCTTATTGTCTATCCAAATACCTCTTATTTAGAGCAGACATACTCCCAATAGTATAATTCATTCGAGTAGTATATTCATGGTGAAAACTACTATTACCTTTCCAAAAAGTTGACGAGTTCATTACTGAACTAGTCAATAAACATTAGTACCAAAAGAACCTCTAAACACAATCATTTCCTTTTAAATATTTCACTCTCTGACAAGACATTCACGTCAATATATAACATGTAAGAGTGTACAAAGACAACAACATATCACGCTTTCATTGTAATAGTGAGAGAATTTACTTTCCAACAACAAAGGAGAAATCTTTTCATATTTCATTTCAATGAAAACAATGAAAGGTTTTCAATCCATAAATTATATATACATATATATATATCCTTGAGTTCAACAAGACACAATATAAATTGTATGCTCTACCCAGTCTATTCTATAGACTGACTTCTCTGTTCCCATTCAGATCAGAACTTCTTTCCAAACAGTCATATACGAATACCAAGAACAAGCAGGTAGAACATCATATCCATTTAGAACAACGAGGTAAGATGCTACTATGACCTTACTTGTCCCCGAGGAGGTTTCATACCCCACACACTTTGTATTATGACAAGAGGAACAGTTATACATGAGTCTTGTCAAGCATTTTTACGGCTTTCCATATCCATTAGCGCACACAAATCAAAACAACAATTTGCACATTGTTGTTACTTCAGCAAGTTCAACCCATAATGCACAATGAAACCCTATTATCATTATTTTCGGATTCAAAACAACAAAAGAGATAACTCATTTCATTAACTATTTCTGTAATAAAACACTCATCATTCTTTTTAAAACGCAACAAGTATGCCCAAGTCGTGTTCATTTTGCAATGACAGCTCAAACCAAAAGGTCCTACCGAATCCTTTTATTCTTCCACTTTTACAAGAGAGCACAGAACTAATAAAATAATACACGCATAGCTAATACATTCAACAACTCAACTCATATTGAGTAAAGAAACGATTACCCAACATTGTCAAACAACTCACACATCAAGAATAGAATTATTTCATTTACCCATTTTTTTAAAAAAATATCCAAGTCGTGTTCGAAGAAGGAAAAACAACTCAACCCAGAAATTACTTCATTCAAATCAACAACATCATTTAACTAAAACACCCATCGTAAAAGCAGGGTTGTTTTAATGAGACGTTTAAACAAAAGCAAACGGTTTAAGGAGAAGGGCTTAACATGCCTGAAATTATTTTTGTGGTTCAAGAAAACCGCATCCACAGGAGCTATTTCTCTCCACGGCGTCCGCATGCAGGCTTTCCCAACAGTCCACTAACTTCCTCAAGCTCAAAAATAGCCGTGGCTATTCCAACAATAGCAACAATAACCAAAAATAACAGCAGGTTTCGACAGAACCATGGAAAAAATGTAGAGCAACTAAAAACCCGATTGCACACAATGACAAACAAATTTTTCCTCTATCCTCTTTCCAAGGTGAGCTAGTCGCTAAGACCAAGGTCATTGAATGCATTGAATGCAGTGCTTTTTCCTCATTCCTCACGCCACCACCGACTCAGGTTGGCGAGTTTCCTTTTTCAAATTTTGCATGTAATTCCTTTTTAGCCACTTAGCTAGTTGGATGCCTCCAACTTTTTCTTGTTCCTGCCAAACTTGGCGCTGAAACTTGTAAGGACATTATTTATTGTCCTAATAAATTTCTTACCTCCCTCCGTTATCCTTTCCATCCACATGGGTGTATGTGTCCCCTTCCTTAGGTTAGGATTAGTCTAGTATTTTAATAGTCCATATCTAGGTCATTCGCCTAGTTCATAGGTTAATGGAATTTATACCTATTTTCTCCCTTATGAAATCTAAAATCCATATAGGATAGTAGTTAGGGTATAAGATAAAACTTAGGGGTAGGTTAGGGTTTAATCCCCTAATATTTAATTAACTAGTTTCCATATCAAGTCTCATTAGCAATCACACAAGCAATAGTAACTTATCCCCAGTATCAAGTTACAATGAAACAAGGTCCGGATCAACAACACATTCCTCTACGATCAAAAGATGTGTCTTAACATATTTATCTTCATTTCTGCGATTCTGACAACTTCATGCAAGGTAATTACCATGATAACTTACAAAAATCAAGGTGTTACGGCATGTGCGTGTGCGAGTGCGTGTGCGTGTGCATTTACGTGTGTGTGAGCGTGTGTGTGTGCGTGTCCGTGTGTGCGTGTGCATGTGCTCGTGCATTTGCATGTGTGTTTACGTGACGCGTGTGCGTGTGTGTGTTCGAGTGCACATGTTCGTGTTTGTCTATGTGTGCGAGTGCGCGTGTGCATGCGAGTGCGTGTCCGTGTGCGTGTGCATGTGCGAGTGCGTGTGCATGTGTATGAGTGTGTCTGTGTGTGTGTGTGTACGTGTGTGCGTGTGTGTGTGTGTTTTGCGTGTGCATGTGCATGTGCGTGTGCGTGTGTGTGTGCATGTGTGTTTGCGCGTGCGTGTGCATGTGTGTTTCAAATGTGCATGCGTGTGTTCATATGTGTTTGTGTGTGTGCAAGTGCACGTTCGCGTGTGAGTGCATGTGCATGTGCGTGTGCGTGTGCGTGTGTGCATTCGTATGTGTGTGCGTGTGCGAGAGCGTGTGCATGTGTGTGTGCGAGTGCGTGTGGATGTACGTGTGCATTTGCGTGTGCGTGAGCGTGTGTGTGTGTGCGTGTGTGTGTGTGTGTGTGCGTGTGCGTGTACACTTGCGTTTACGTGTGCATGTGCGTGTGTGTGTGCGTGTGCGTGTGTGTGTGCGTGTGTGTGCGCGTGTGCGTGGGCGTGTGGGTCTGCATGTGCGTGTGTGTGTGTGTGGGTGCCTGTGCTTGCGCGTGTGCGTAAGCATGTGCATGAGCGAGTGCGAGTGCATGTGCATGCGCATGTGTGTGTGCGTGCGTGTGGGCATGCTTATGTGAGTGTGTGTGCATGTGCGCGTAAGTTTGCGTGTGCGTTTGCATACGCGTGCATGTGTCCGTGTGTGTGTGCATGTGCTAGTGCGTGTGTGTGTGCGTGTGCGTGATTGTGTGTGAGTGTGTGTGCATGTCCATGTGCGTGTGCTTGCGCATGTGCGTGTGCGTGGCAGTGTGTGCGTGCGTGGCATGTACGTGTGCGTGTGTGTGTGCGTGTGCGTGTGTTTGTGTGAGTGTCTATGTTTACGCGTGTGAGTGAACGTGTGCATGTGCAAGTTCCTGTTCTTGTGTGTGTGTGTGTGTGTGCGTGTGTGTGCGTGTGCGTGTGTGAGTGCGTTTGCGTGTGCGTGTGCATGTGCATGTGTGTGCGTGTGCGCGTGTGAGT
>CM031235.1:590352-597852 GCA_018340775.1 Taxus wallichiana var. yunnanensis
TCCATGTGTGGATTGACCGCCTTTGTTTCTACCGATGGGCTTAGTATTTGGGTCCAACTCAATGGTGTCTTGAGCTAACTTGGGATTGAAACTTTTCAAATCTTCGTAGCTCCAAGCAAACACATCGGGAACTCTTAGAATAGTCTGTATGAACTCATACCTTTCTTGTTCATTGTCATCTTTCCAATTTGCAATGGTTTGTTCTCTTCCACCAAGATGGATACCGAATCTTCTCTCTTGACCTAATGTTTGCTTTCTCTTTCCTAAACTAATCATTGGGATTGAAAATTGACTCCAAAGTGATAAGTCCCTTGGGCAGCTTGTTAGTTCTTAGCTGTACCACTTGGTCACCATAATTGTTGTTTGCAAATCAGCAGCACCCCTGGATGCAAATCAGGTTTCTAAGTTGATGTTTCAGGCATCCAGTGTGATTGCACAACATTGAAACCTCTCTCCAAGTGTGGGACTTGTAAAATGAGAGAGGAATCTCCAGATTAGAGGCTGGTTCCTCAAACTCCTCTCGATCGTATCTATTATTTGCACAATGGCTAGAGGTTCAAATCCTAATTTTATCTTAATTTGCAAGGAGACAGGGATAAGAAATGCAAAAATTAAAACTAAACTGATAAGGGTGATACACCAAAGGAGTGGTGAGCACTTCTTGCTCATGCAAATTGACACAAATCAGAAATTGCAACATAAAACATCATGCACAGGTTGATAAGCTGTAAACAAGGGTTTGAAATAAAGCAAACAACACATACAAAGGATCAAGCATTCACAGAGCCTCGCATTGTGATTTTCAACATCAAAATCCTTGTATTCCAACACTAAAGAGGCGAAAAACCCGTCACAATCCCCCCGGAAGATCGATACTTGCCAAAATCACTTGTTGAATGTGAAAACAGAAGCTTCTTCATGCAAAAAAGTGTTCCCCCTTTGAAAAATGAGCCAAATCCGGCTTTACGGTGCATGGGTCGAGCCCAGAGAGAGACAACGTGAAAAAAGCGTGGGAGCCATTCCCCATTGACCAAAATGCATTAAAAACAGCATGGAGGTCCTTACAAACCCATGCCACGACATTTTGACTATGCTTTGGAGAAGAATGCAACCCATTTTGCATTAAAATTGGTTGTTGAAACGCAGTCTGATTCATCCATGGGCACGTACCAGAAGCATTTTTGATTTTCTCCCTCCAAAATGAACCAAAATTCAAAATTGACCATGGAATCTTGTAGATAATTTCACCATCTTTCCATTGACATAAAGAACGTGAAAATCCGAGCTCTGGATCGAAAGTTATGGCGATTTGAAGTCTTAGGGCAAAAACAGGCCAAAATCGGATCACTTTGATATTTTTGACTGACACGTCACGAGTTTTGATTGGTGCATGGACCTTGCAAGGGAAAGTTTCGCACAAAAACTCCGCCGAACCATAACTTGAAAAATACGTGGAGTTAGGAGGAAATCTTTACCTTTCTAGAAAGCTGAGAAAGATCTCTATCCAATGGTGTCATTTCCAGAAGGTTTTGAGTGCCTAAAAAGTAAAAATTTATGACTGAGGCACAATAGAAGGAAAGAATGAAAGGGAGTTAGCCACAACATGAGTAGGGGCACATTTGGATAACAACCGTTGTTCCAATTTTTCCTGATTTTTAGTTAAGAACTTAGCTTCTTCTTGTAAGAAATGGATGATTTGCTGGTCATTCTCAAACACTTGCCAACTTACATTGTTATCCGGCACTGAAGGCCTCACAATCACATGGATGTTTGGTTGTACCTTATCTTTTTGAATGCTCTCCACAACGTCAAAGGCTGCCCCAACTGCTGCAAGCCTGTCAGCAGCTTGGTTCTCTTTCCTAGGAATTGATTTGATGCCAAAACCCTTAAAATCCTCAATGAAGTCCCACACCCTGTTCTTGTAGCACTTGAGTAGATCATTCTTGATAGCATGCTGCCCCTTGACCTGGTTGACAATCAACTCACTGTCACCAAAGACTTGCAAGTTCTTTATTCCTCTCTTTATTGCCCAATGCATCCCTTGCACCAAGGCTTCATATTCAGCAGTGTTATTGGAGCATGCAAACTGAAATCTAAAAGCTGAATAAGATCTTGTAATCCTTGAGGTGAAATAAGCATAGCTCCACCTCCCGCACCTTGTCTACTCCTTGATCCATCAAAAAAATAGCTGCCATACCTCATTGTCATCCTTGTGGTTTGGCTTGGTGATGCTAGGAATGGGATGATCTTCTTGATGTATGCAATAGACCCCTAGCTCAGATTCTTCTACTTCTTGATAAGGATCAAAAGCATGCACCTTGTTTGCCCATTCATCAAGAGTTAGATCCGGGATGCTTCTAACCTTGTGTCACTTCATCGGTGCTTGGGTGATCTTCTTGATCAAATGCTGAACAGTTGGCATTGATCGACTTGGAGTGTAGGGTTCAATGTGGAAGTTTGCAATAGGTTCGACCTGATTGTATCTTTGGTTCCATACCTCGTCAACACGAGCATGTATGACCAATCAACAGACAAATATCCTCCAATCTTGGTGAAATCTCTTGACAAACATAGGGCAAATAGTGGTGGAAGGTCTATAACTAATACATCTTGTAAAACAACAACATTTGGACATGCATGCAAGGTAAGACTCAAGTTTCTAATCACCCCAACTGTTGTTACTGTTGTCCCATCCAACTGCACTACTCCTTTGGATATGGTTTCATATTGAAGTCCTAGCTGATCAGCTATTTGCTTGGGCATCACTGAGCTACTTGCCCCGAAATCAATCATGCAATTGTGCACCAATTGGTTTCCAATTATTAATGAGACATAAAAAGGAGGGGGCTTCAACATTTTACCTTGCTGTCCTCCATGATTCCCTTCAGGCTGGGCAGCATTTGTGAGCACTTTCTCTTGCATTTGGACTTGTTGATTCGAAGTTGGCCAGTCCTTCATGGCAACTTGTAGCAAATCTCTCTAGCCTAGGATAAATAAGGATTCCCACATTGATATATTTACATTTGTCTTCTTCATCCGATCAATGATACTAAATGGTGATGAAGGATCTCTTTGTTGTCCCTTGGTTTGCATATTCATCCTCTTGCATGGGCAACAACTGTATTTGAGTTGGTCTAGGAGTTGTTCTTGGCTGCCCTTATGCATTTACAACTGGATTTTGTTTGCCAACCATTTGTGGAGCCATAAAAGGTTGTGAATTGGTTGGAGCTAATGGTTGTTCTTCACCCAAATTCCTTCTTTTTGACCTTGTGTTGGCTGCAACACCTTGAGAGAATGTTTGATTTATGCCACAAAAATACTCTACCTACCCAGTTCACAAGTGTGGTGTCATTTGGAGCTGATTACTACTGGAATGTTTCTTGTTGTTGGTTGTTTCCTTGACTACCCTCACCCTCCACACCAGTAGTTGTCACCATTAATGCTTGATTCAAGGCACCGTTGAAACACATAGATTGGTTGTGAGGTTCATTGCATGAAAACACCAATCATACTCTGAGCAATGTTGTTTTGTGTTGGCACCAATGCCTTAGAGGCAAATATAGCATTTGGATTATAGGGCTGAAATGGTCTATTGGCGGAGGCCTTGCTTGATTTAGATTTGCAGCTGGATAGGGTGGTCTATGAGGTTGATATGGCTACTGTTAGGTGAGCTTGAGGCTGGAAGGAAGGTCTAAAACTTTGGGCTTGTTGCCTCTTGAGAGTAACCAGCTCATTACCTAAATTTTGCAATTGCTTCATGACTTCTTGAAGTTCATTTGAGGCACTAGAAGATGAAGTGGAAGCTTCACTTGAATTCTGATTTCTAGGAGTGGGAGAAGGAGCCAAATTAGGTGCTTGATTAGTGTTTGGGCTCTCTAAACTTGGAAACAATGGCATGGGAGGTCTAGGGGCTAGTTTTCTAGCTTGGATCAAACAATTTTCAGCTCTAATGGCAATGCTATAAGCAATGGGGATAGTTGTGCCTCCCATGGACTGAATTAACATAGAAATATCAGAATTTAGAGCTTTGAGATAGTAAAGAAAAGCACCTTCTGTTGTTGGCCTGACTGCCACTGGAATTCTCTCCCAAGTCCTTTGAAATCTAAAGTTGAAATCAGTCAGCTGCTCATTGGGAGCTCTCTTGATGGTTGTCAGCTGCTCCAAAAGAGACAAGTTGTCTCCCTTCTCTCCAAATTGCTCATGAAGTGCTACACATAGCTGGTTCCAATTTTGAATAGAACCTGAGGCAAGGCTTCTAAACCATTGCAAATCCTTCCCCTTGAATGAAGATGCCAACAATTTGACAGCAACTTGCATCTCATTGATTTCATGAATTGCACAAAGGTTGGCAATGTCTTTAACATGATCACCAGGAGTAGTCTGATTCTCTCCAGTGAAGTATGGAATGTTCTTCAAGGCTGCAATTGGAATTGGATTTTGTGCATTGAGAGCAAGTGGGCTGCTACCAGTGAAATTGACATAGGGGTTGTTTTGTGCCATTCTAATTGGCCTTAGAACCCTTGTTGATTGAATGAAAGGCCTACCAGGTGGAGGAGTTGAGAGAGTTCTGTTTGGTGGAGATGGAGACCTTTGGATTCTCCTCCCACTTTTCCTTACTCTTGGAGATAACTGCAGATATTCAAACAGTGCCTCTTCTTCTCCAGCTCTTGACCTTGTAGTGATTCTTCTCATGAGTTTTCAGTCTGCACTGCTAAAACCAACTTATTCTTCTTCCTTGGAGTCGCCAGGATGTGTAATTTATAGCTCTTTTAAGCAAGAAAATTACAGGTAGATGCACATCAACTTTGCTGCAATGAAAATGAGACCTCTAAGGTCCCACTGGCGTGTGCCAAAAACTATTGTTACAAATCAGCAAAGCACCCCTGGATGTAAATCGGGTTTCTAAGTTGATGTTTCAGGCATCCAGTGTGATTGCACAACATTGAAACCTCTCTCCAAGTGTGGGACTTGTAAAATGAGAGAGGAATCTCCATATTAGAGGTTGGTTCCTCAAACTCCTCTGATCAGATTTGTTATTTGCACAATTGCATAGGTTTAAATCCTAATCCTACTCTAAATTCCTAGAGAGACAGAGATAGAAAGTACAAAAATTGAAACTAAACTAATAGGTGATACACCAAAGGAGTGGTGAACACTTCTTGTTCATGCAAATTGACACAATTTCATGAAATGCAACATGAAACATCATACACAGGCTGATAAGATGCAATTAGAGGTTTGAAATGAAACAAGACAATACAAACAAAGGACTGAAAATTGATCACAGAGTCTGCACTGTCATTTTCACTGTCAAAATCCTTGCATTTGCAACATCAAAGAGGCAGAAACCTGTTACAATCATGAAGAAGGTCTGATACTTGCAAAAATCACTTGTTGAAGGTGAAAGAAGAAGCTTGTTGTCCCAAAAAAATGTTCAACCAACAAAAAATGAGCCAAATCTGGCTTTTACAACGCATGGGTCGAGCCCAGGAGAGAGAAAACATGTAAAAAACGTAGGAGCCATTCCCCATTGAATGAAGATGCATTAAAATAGCATGGGCATCCTTATAGATCCATGTCCTGACATTTTTGGCCATGCTAAAGAAGAATGCGACCCATTTTGCATTAAAACTGGTTGTTGAAACATCATTTCTGGCCATTACCACATGCCAGAGATGTTTCTTTATTTTCTATCTCCAAAATGAACCAAAATACAAAATTGACCCCGAAATCATGTAGAGAATTTCACTAGCTTTCCATTGATATAAAGAACGCAAAAATCCGAGCTCTGGATCAAAAGATATGGCGATTTGAAAATTTAGGGCAAAAACAGGCCAAAATCGGATCGGCGGGCAAAAAGTTTGAATTTTTACCCATTTGGTCTTTGGAATTTTTTTTCAAATTTTCCCCATGCTCCGCCACTCCAGGTGCCACATGGCACGTTCTGATTGGCTGCGGGCCCTCTAAGGGAAAATTTCCCACAAAAACTCCGCCGAGCCATAACTTGAAAAATATGAGGAGTTAGGAGGAAAACTTTACCTTTCTAGAAAGCTGAGAGAGAGCTCTATCCAATGGTGCCATTTCTAGAAGGTTTTGAGTGCCTGGAAAACAAAATATTCTGACTGAGGCACAAGAGAAGGAAAGATGTAAAGGAGTTAGCCACAAAATGAGTAGGGGCACATTTGGGATAACAGTGTGCCTGTCTCTTTCCTTGCGTGTGTGTGTGCATGATTTTGTTCTAGTGTGCGTGTGTGTGTGTATGTGTGCATGTGCGTGTGCGTGTTTTTGTGTGTGCGTGTGCGTGTGGTTGTGTGTGTATGTGTTGCGTGTGGGTGTGTGTGTGTGTGTGTGTGTGCGAGTGCGTGTGCATGTGTGTGTTTGTGTGCATGGGCATGCGTGAGATTGCGAGTGTGTGTGCATGTGAAAGACCATGTACATGTGCTTGTTCTGTGCTTATGCGTGTGATCGTGTGCATGTGCGAGTGTGTGTGCTTGCGCATGTGCGTGTATGTTTATGTGTTCATGTGCGTTTGCATTTGCATGTGTGTGTGCGTGTGTGTGTGCATGTGTGTGTGTATGTGTGCACATGTGTGTGCATGTGCGTGTGCGTGTGCATGTGCTTGTGTTTATTTGCTGCGTGTGTGTGTGCGTGTGCGTTGCGTGCATGCATGTGCGCTTACACGTGTGCGTGTGTGTGTGGTGTGTGCTTGTGTGTGCTTGTGCGTGTGCGTGTGCGTGTGCATGTGCGTGTGCTTGTGCATGTGCGTGTGCGTGTGCGTGTGTTTGTTCATGTGTGTGCGTGTACGTGTGTGCCTGCGAGTCTACGTGTGCGTCCGAGTCTACGTGTGCATGTGTATGTGCGTGTGCGTGTGCATGTCCGTTTGCATGTGTGCGTGTACATGTGCATGTCCGTCTGTGTGTGCGTGTGTGTGCGTGCGTGTGCATGTGGGTGTGCGTGTGCACAGTGCATGTGCATGTGTCCGCGTGCGTGTGCTTACTTGTGTGCGTGTGCGTGTGCGTGTACGAGTGCGTGTGAGAGTGCGTGTGCTTGCACGTGTGCGTGAGCGTGTGCTTGTGTGTGTGTGTGTGCGTGTGCATGTACGTGTGCGTGTGCGTGTGCATGCGCGTGTACGTGTGTGTGCATGTGGGCGTGTGCGTGTGCATGCACGTGTTTGTGTGTTCTGCATGTGGTGAGTTTGTGTGCGTGTGCGTATGTGCGTGTGCGTGTGCGTGTGCGTGTGCGAGTACATGTACATGTGTGTTTGTATGTGCATGTGTGTGTGTGTGTGTGCTTGTACGTGTGCTTGTGTGTGCGTGTGTGTGCATATGTGTGGTTTTGTGTGTGTGCTTGCATGTGCATGTGATTACGTGTGTGTGTACATATGTGTGTGCGTGTGCGTGTGTGTGTGCATGTGCGTGTGTCTACTTTTGTGCACGTGTGTGTCTCTGTATGTGTGTGTGTGCGTGTGCTTGTGCGAGTGCGAGTGCGTGTGCATGTGCG
>CM031235.1:600352-607852 GCA_018340775.1 Taxus wallichiana var. yunnanensis
TTCCATTGATATAAAGAACGCGAAAATCCGAGCTTTGGATCAAAATATATGGCGATTTGAAAATTTAGGGCAAAAATAGGCCAAAATCGGATCGTGCGGGCAAAAATTTTGAATTTTTACCCATTTGGTCTTTGGATATTTTTTTTCAAATTTTCCCTGCGCTCCGCTACTCGAAGTGCCACGTGGCACGTTCTGATTGAGTGCTGCGGGCCCTCTAAGGGAAAATTTCCCACAAAAACTCCATAGAGCCATAACTTGAAAAATATGAGGAGTTAGGATGAAAACTTTACCTTTACGGAAAGTGAGAGAGAGCTCTATCCAATGGTGTCATTTCTAGAAGGTTTTGAGTGCCTAGAAAACAAAATATTCTGACGTGAGGCACAAGAGAAGGAAAGATGTAAAGGAGTTAGCCACAAAATGAGCAAGGGGCACATTGGGATAACAGTGTGCATGTCTCTTTCCTTGTGTGTGCATGTGCATGCTTTTGTTCTAGTGTGTGTATGTGTGTGTGTACATGTGCATGTGCGTGTGCGTATTTTTGTGTGTGCGTGTGTGTGTGGTTGTGTGTGCGTGTGTTGCGTGTGTGTGTGTGTGTGTGTGTGTGTGCGAGTGCTCATGCATGTGTGTGTTTACGTGCATGGGCATGCGTGAGATCATGAGTGTGTGTGCGTGTGAAAGACTATGTACATGTGCTTGTTCTGTGCTTGTGCATGTGAGCGTGTGCATGTGCGAGTGTGTGTGTTTGTGCATGTGCATGTATGTTTATGTGTTCATGTGCGTTTGCGTTTACATGTGTGTGTGCATGTGCATGTGTGTGCATGTGTGTGTGTATGTGTGCACATGTGTGTGCATGTGCGTGTTCTTATGCATTTTCTTGCGTGCGTGTGCGTGTGATTGCGTGTGCGTGTGCTTGCACGTGTGCATGTGCATGTGCGTGTGGGTGTGCTTGTGCATTTGCTTGCATGTGCTTGTGCATGTGTGTGTGCATGTGCGTGTGCGTGTGCTTGTGCGTGTGCGTGTGCATGTGCGTGTGCGTGTGCGTTGTGTGTGCGTGTGTGTGTGTTGTTCATGTGTGTGCGTGTGCGTGTGCGAGTGCGTCCGTGTGCATGTGTATGTGCATATGCATGTGCGTGTGCATTTGCATGTGCATGTGCGTGTGCATGTCCATCTGTGTGTGCGTGTGTGTGTGCATGTGGGTGTGCGTGTGCCTCTACATGTGCGTGTGTCTGCATGTGTGCTTGCTTGTGTGCGTGTGCATGTGCGAGTGCATGTGAGAGTGCATGTGCTTGCGCGTGTGCGTGAGCGTGTGCTTGTGCGTGTGTGTGCATGTGCGTGTGCGTGTGCATGTGCATGTGCACGTGTACGTGTGCGTGTGTGTGGCGTGTGCGTGTGCATGCGCGTGTTTGTGTGTGTGCGTGTGGGCGAGTTTGTGTGCGTGTGCGTGTGCGTGTGCATGTGTGTGTGCGAGTGCATGTACATTTGTGTTTGCATGTGCATGTGCGTGCGTGTGTGTGCTTGTACGTGTGCTTGTGTGTGCGTGTGTGTGCATATGTGTGGTTTTGTGCGTGTGCTTGTGTGTGCATGTGATTATGTGTGCATGTACGTATGTGTGTGCATGTGCGTGTGATTACGAGTGTGTGTGCGTGTGCGTATGATTACGAGTGTGTGTGCATGTGAAAGAGTGTGTACATGTGCGTGTGTGTGCATGTGCGTGTGCGTGTGCATGTTCCTGTGCTTGTGCGTGTGAGCATGTTCATGTGCGAGTGTGTGTGTGCACTTGCGCATGTGCGTGTATGTTTATGTGTTCATGTGCTTTTGCGTGTGCATGTGTGTGTGTTGTGTGTGTGCATGTGTGTGTATGTGTGTGCATGTGCGTGTGCGTGTGCTTGTGTGTTTGATTGTGTGTGCATGTGATTGCGTATGCGTGTGTGCGTGTGCGTGTGCTTGCGCATGTGCATGTGCGTGTGGTGTGCTTGTGCGTTTTCTTGCGTGTGCTTGTTCTTACGTGTGCTGTGCGGCGTGTGCGTGTGCATGTGCGTGTGTGTGTGCTTGTGCGTGTGCGTGTGTGTGTGCTTGTGCGTGTGCGTGTGCGTGTGTGTTGTTCATGTGTGTGTGCGTGTGCGTGTGCGTGTGTGCACAGTGCAGTATGCTGCATGTGTGTGTATGTGTGTGTGCGTGTGCGTGTGCATGTGCGTGTGCTTGTGCGTGGCGTGTGCTTGTGCGTGTGTGTGTGTGTGCGTGTGCATGTGTGCATGCGCGTGTGCGTGTGCGTGTGCATGGGTGTGTGTGTGTGTGTGTGCGTGTGGCGAGTAGTCGTGTGCGTGTGCGTGTGCGTGTACATGTGTGTGTGGATGTCCATGTGCATGTGTGTGTGTGCAGTGTGTGTGTGCATATGTGTGTGTTTTGTGCGTGTGCTTGCGTGTGCATGTGATTGCATGTGCGTGTGCATATATGTGTGCATGTGTATGTGCGTGCATGCTGCTTTTGTGCACATGTGTGTGTGTCATGTATGTGTGTGTGCGTGTGCGTGTGCTTGTGCGAGTGGGTGTGCGTGTGTGTGCGTGCGTGTGCGTATGTGTGTGGTTTTGTGCGTGTGTGTGTGATTGCATGTGTGTGTGCGAGTGCGTGTGTTTTCTTTTGTGCACGTGTGCATATCCGTCTACATGTCATGTGTGCGTATGTGCGTGTGTGTGTGCATGTGTGTGTGCGTGTGCATGTGCGTGTGTGTGTGTGCGCGTGTGCGTGCGCGTGGGTGTGTGTGTGTGTGTGTGCGTGTACTTTTGTGTGCATGTGCATGTGCTGCGTGTGCGTGTGCGTGTGCGTGTGCTTGTTCATGTGTGTGTGCCTGTGCGTGTTGTGCTTAAGTTTGTGTGTGTGTGTGCGTGTGCATGCGTGTTGGTATGCTTATGCGTTGGCATGTGCTTAGGTGTTGTTAGTGTGAATTCACAAAGACACCCGGATGTTGATCAGATTTCTGGTTGATCATACTAGCATCCGTGTGATTGCACAACATGTCCTTTCTCCAAGTGTGGGACTTGCAAAATGAGAAAGGAATCTCCGTGAGAAGGCTGGTTCCTATTCCTTTGTTTAGATGCACACGAAAAATGCAGAGGGGTGTTTACTCAAAGTCTAATCTAACTTGCCGTGTGGAGACAGGGTAAGAAGATGCGTAAAAATAAACCTAAACTAACGAAGGTGATGCACCGAGGAATGAAGAACACCTATCTTGCCAATAAACACAAGCCATTAAAATGTGATGCAAGATCATGCACAAATAACAAAATTTGCAGTGAAAGATCAGAGGATGCAAATGAACACAGAGAGGGTTGAGAATCATCCACGGCATGCATTACTTGCAAATGAACACAGAGTGGGTTGAAAATCTTCCTCTGAGCTTTCTTCCTCTATGGCTGATTGTGCAACTTGTTGAATCAGCATTCCCTTGAAATAGAGTGCCAACATGGACACTACTTTACGAGCAAACCGTGTCACGTGTGCTTCTTCTTTTTGCTCTTCTTCTGCTGCCACAAAATCAGTCTTAACCACCACCTGTTCTCCAACTCCAACCTCTTCTGAAGGCTTAACCATCAAGGGGATCTTTTTCATCCCAAATTTGGCAGCCCAACTCCTCAAGTTGTTTGTCATTTCTTTTCTGTTGGGCTCCTCTTCTTGCTGTCCTTCATGGCTGATTTTTGCAATTTCTTCTTCCCCACATGGAATTGGGAATGCAAGAGGAGGGATGGGTCGTAACTCAATTGATTTGGCAATTTTTTGTGGTGGTAGAGGAGGTGAAACCTCTTGTTTCTTTGGAGGAGAGCGTATTTCTTTTAGCTCTTGTGGAGGGGATGACTGTTTGGAAGGAAAAAGGAAAGAAGAATTGAGGTGTGGTGGAAGACTGAGAGGTGGAGACATGGGATCAACATTTGGGACAGCAGATGGAGAGTTTAGAATTTGCAATTCCAAATGAGATGATGTTGCTTGAGTAATGGGAAGAGAAAAACCAGATGATGGTGTAGAACTTACCCATTGACAAGGTTGTTCAACAACAAGTGTATAGGCCTCTATTTCTGTTGTCCATTGTGCAAGTTGGGGCAGCATCTTCATCATGAAGTCCAGCTTCTCCTGAGGGCTGAAGTGTCTTGGAAAAGGGCCTCCCCATGGACAAGGAGTCCTGCAACCAATTCTAAAAAAGCTTTCATTTGAGTGTGTGTGTGCGTGCGTGTGCTGTTGATTGCACCATCTTTGCCTCCATCTTTTGGATTTGTTCTAGCAGATCTGCATTTTCTTCTTGACTGCCCTCACAACCAGCATACCCTTGTGCTTGACATGCTTCATATCCAAACTGACTTTGGCACTGCTGCTCATATGGGTATGCATACTGATCTTGAATCTGCTCAAAATGTTGATTTGAAAGAGTTGTAATGCATGTTGGAGGTGGAATATACTGCTGTTGTTGATGTGAATTCCATGATGGAAATGAAGTCATGATTGCACAACTTCATGGAATGGAAAAGAATGGAAATGATGGAAAGAAGAATGGATGGAAATGAATGGAAAACAGGTCTGCAACTTAGAGAATGAGTTGTTTACCGTGATGGAGTCGCGTGTGCTTGCGTTGAAAGTGCCTCCAAAGTGCGAATCTTTAACAGAACACACCAACCTGTCAAAGATAAAGTGGAAGACCTCTAAGGTGTGCGTGCGTGTGCATGTGCGGTAGTGCGAATTCACAATGCCCTTGGATGTTGATCATATTTCTAGGTTGATCATACTAGCATCCAAAGTGTGTGTGCAACATTGAATCCTTTCTCCAAGTGTGGGACTTGCAAAAATGAGAAAGGAATCTCCGTGAGAAGGCTGGTTCTTATTCCTCTGTCCGGTGCACACGAAAAATGCAGAGGGTTTACTCAAAGTCTAATCTAACTTGCCAGTGTGACAGTGGTAAGAAGATGCGTGTGCGTAAACCTAAACTAACGTGGTGATGCACCGTGGAATGAAGAACACCTATCTTGCCAATAAACACAAGCCATTAAAATGTGATGCGTGATCATGCGTGATGCAAAATTTGTAGTGAAAGATCGTGGTGGATGCGTGAACATGAGAGGGTTGAGAATCATCCACGTGTGCATTACTTGCTCCAAAGATTGTACAATACACTACAAAATGCCAAGAGTGTGAGTGTGCATTACGCTTTAAATGGGAGGTTCGAACTCCACAAATTCACCTACCAAAGAGAAGAAGGGTGGGCAGTGTTCGACCCTTGAAAGTGCCCCTCTTTACAATTTATAGGAAGAATGAGAGAGGGTGAGAGAGGAAAGTCGTCTGTGCAACCACTTCTAGGTTGCATTTAATTTATCTCATTATGGCGGTGGTGAGAACCCTGTGCAAAGTGTATGCGTGTATTGTGCATTAAAGTGCGGTTGTTGAAATGTCGTGTGCGCCATTAACATGCACCGTGAGATGTTTCTTAATTTTCTCTCTCAAACTGAACCAAAATGCAAGATTGACCACGGTGTGTGTAGAGAATTTCACCATTTCCATGTGATATAAAGTGCAAAAAAACCGTAGCTCTGGATCGTGTGTTATGTGCGTGTGATTTAGGGCAAAAACAGTGCAAACGGATCGTGTGCGGGAAAATATTTGAATTTTTGTGTGTGTGTGTGTCTCGCGTGTGTTGGATGACACGTGTCGCTCGATTCATCCGCGGGTTCATCCTGTGAAAATTCCTTTCGGGCCTTAAAACTTGGACATGTGCACTATTTTATTGTTCGTGCACGAGGGGTGTTTTTACCTGTGCGCGTGCATTAGCAACTTTTCAACCTTGACACATGGCACGTGTACGATTCGTTGTGTGTGCGTGTTCCTTTGTGCTTTGTGTGTGTGCCACGTGTGCTTGCGTGTGTGCCCAACTGTCCTGCAGACGAAAAACTCTGCTGTGTGGTGATTCGGCTTCCTTGTCCCAGTGTGCGTGTGCGTGTGCCTATTCTTGAACTGCGTGTGAAATGGACCGCGTGTGTGTGCGTGTGTGCGTGTTTCGTGTCCGTGTGTGTACCTACGGCCCAGATGTCCCAAACCGCGCGATAACAACACTTAGTCATTTTTTCCACCTTGTGCTACGGTTTGTGTTTGCGTGTGTGCACCCCACGTCCCGACGCGTCCCAATCGTGCAAGCTGTGTGTGTGCCGTGTGGCGACTTTTGTGTGCGTGTGCGCGCCTGACGTCCCAACTGTCCCAAGTGCTTGTGCAGGACAAAAATGCGAATTATCTGATTTTCTGCGTATTTCGTGCCCCAAGCTTGGATTTTTGCAAATTTTTCACATTTTTGTGCGTGTGCGTGTGGGTTTGTGCTTCTTGGACGGAGTGGTTAGAAAGAAGTGTGAGGGGTGTGTGTGTGTGTGTGATTTCGTGCTTTAATCAATCTATTTACAGGACTAAATGTTTTGATGCATGTTATCAAAATTACCTTGTGGGTGAATTTTGGATAACAGCGTGTGTCTATACGTGTGTGTGTGCGTGTGTGCGTGTGCATGTGCGTGAGCATGTGCGTGTGTGTGTGTGTGTGTGTGTGTGCGTGTGTGTGTGCGTGTGTGTGTGCGTGTGTGTGCCCATGCTGTGCGCATGTGCGTGTGCGTGTGCATGTGTGTGTGTGTGTGCGTGTGCGTGTGCGTGTGGTATGCTTATAAGTGTGCATGCGTGTGCGTGTGTGCGTGTGCGTGTGCGTGTGCGTGTGCATGTGCGTGTGCATTTGCGTGTGCGTGTGTGTGTGTGTGTGTGTGTGGGTGTGCGTTTGTGCCTGAGTTTGTGTGCGTGGGTGTGTGTGCGTGTGCGTGGACGTGTCCGTGTGCGTGTGCTTGTGCGTGTGTGTGTGCGCGTGCGTGTGCGTGTGCGTGTGTGCGAGTGCACGTGTTCATGTTCATGTGCGTGTGCATGTGGGTGTGGATGTGTTCATGTGTGTTTTTGTGTGCGTGTGCGCGTCGTGTGTGCGTGTGCGTGCATGCGTGTGAGTGTGCGAGTGCGTGTGTGTGTGCATGTGCATTTGAGTGTGCGTGAGCATGTGTGTGTGTGTGTGTGTGTGTGTGTGCATGTGTGTGTGCACGTGCGTGCGTGTACATGTGCGTTTACGTGCGCGTGCATGTGTGTGTGTGCGTGTGCGTGTGCATGTGTGAGTGCGTGTGCGTGTGCATGTGCATGTGCGCGTGTGAGTGCTTGTGCGTGTGCATGTGCGTGGCATGTGCATGTGTTTGCGTGTGTGTGCTTGCGCGCATGTGTGTGTGTCTACGTGTGCATGTGCATGTGTATGTGCATGTGGTTATGTGTGTGCATGTGTTGCGTGTGTGTGTGCGCGTGCGCGTGTGTGTGTGTGTGTGCGTATGCGAGTGTGTGTGCATGTGCATGTTTGCGTGCGTGGGCATGTGTGTGATTGGGAGTGTGTGTGCGTGTGAAAGAGCATGTACATGTGTGTGTGTGCGTGTGTGTGTGCATGTTCCTATGCTTGTGCGTGTG
>CM031235.1:612852-614142 GCA_018340775.1 Taxus wallichiana var. yunnanensis
TGGATGCAAGTGGCACGGTATGTGGAACTTAGGACGAAATGTCCCCTTAATGTTGAATATGACTATCAGGATAAAGACTTGATATGGAAACTAGTTAATTAAATATTAGGGGATTAAACCCTAACCTACCCCTAAGTTTTATCTTATACCCTAACTACTATCCTATATGGATTTTAGATTTCATAAGGGAGAAAATAGATATAAATTCCATTAACCTATGAACTAGGCGAATGACCTAGATATGGACTATTAAAATACTAGACTAATCCTAACCTAAGGAAGGGGACGCATAGACCCATGTGGATGGAAAGGATAAGGGGGAGGTAAGAAATTTAATGGGACAGTAAATGAAGCCCTTACATGTACAGCGCCAAGTTTGGCGGGAACAAAGAAAAGTTGGAGGCATCCAACTAGCTTAGAAACTAAATGGAATTTATATGCAAATTTGAAATTTGGAAACTCACCAACCCGAGTCGGTGGTGGCATGAGGAATGAGGAAAGGCAGTGCATTCAATGCATTAATTATCTTGGTCTTAGTGACCAGCTCGCCTTGGAAAGAGGATAGAGGAAAAAGGAAAATTGTTGTTGCTGTGTGCATTTGGATTTTAGTTGCTCTGCATTTTGTTTCTCCATGGTTCTGTCGAACCAGCTGTGTTTTGATTATTATCTCTGTTCTTTGGAAAAACAAAGGCTATTCTTGAGCCTATGGAAGTTAGTGACTAGTTGGAAATCCTGGCCGAGGATGTCATGGAGAGAAACAACTCCAGTGGGCGCGGTTTTCTTCGAGCCACAAGAAAAATTAACAGGCATGTTAAGCCCTTCTCCTTAAACCGCTTGCTTTTGCTTAATAGTCTCATTAAAACAACCCTGCTCTTATGATGGGGGTTTTGGTTATTTGATTTGGCTGTTACGTTGAGATGATTTCGAGTTGAGTCGTTTTCTTTTGTTGTACATAGCTTGAGCATTCTTTGCATAATGATTAGTTGAATACATTGTCCTTGCTGTGTGGTTCGTTTTGGCAGTGTTGGGTATTCGCTTTATTACCATTTTGGGTTGTGCTAATAAATACATTAGCTAAATGAATATCACTTCTGAGTTCTGAGCATTCTTGTGAAAATGAAAAGATGAGATGATTTGTATGTCTGGTTGAACTGTCCTTAAAAGAATGAACACAACTTGGGTATTCCCGGGTGTTTGAAGAAAATGATTGTTCTTCTTATTGAAATCATTAATGAATTATGTTTTCTCTTTGCTACTTGAAATCGAAGGTAATGGGAAAGAGGATTTTAT
>CM031235.1:614242-656472 GCA_018340775.1 Taxus wallichiana var. yunnanensis
CTCATCTTCCGTCACTCTAAGACTCTTATCCCCTAAGTTCATTATTATTCTTCAATTCATCCCTCTATCTCGTCTAACCACCCTTTGTTCATTGCTCCAAGACTACGTTTCCATACATTTATTCTTCTTCTTCTTCTTCCATTCCTACCTATATTCCCTCTAATGCCCCTTCATCCTTACTTCACCATTCCTCATCTTCCTTCACTCCAAAAATTGTATCCCCCTACTTCTAACCTTCTTCTTCAATAATTCCTCTTCTTCCTCTCCTCTTCTTCTTCTCCCATTCATACTCTTTCCTCCCTTCTCTAACCCTCATCTCTCCTCCAAACCCCCTTTTCATATCTCCAACACAACTCCACCCTCTTTAAAACCTCACTAACTCTCCCATCACTCCAACCTTGTTCTTCTTTGATTCCTTTTCTTCCTCTCCTCCTCTTCCCCTCCCTCCAACCTTCTTCTTCCATTTCTCATCTTTCCTATGTACCTCCCTTTTCTTCCCTCCAACACTATTAGACCCTCTTTTTAACCTTTCTCTTTCTCTTCCCTATCACACTTCATTTTCCATCCTCCACCATTCATAATGTCCCTCCTCCATTTCCTCTCTTCCTCTAAACTTATTCTTCATCCCTTCCTTCCTTTTATCTTGAACCCTTCTTTGACCTTTGTCCACCGTTCCTCCTCCTCCCACCATCCTTGTACTCTTCCTCTACGCTACCTCTTCAAACTTTATTCTTATTTCATTCATCCGCTTCTTCCGTCTAAGCCTTTACCATTCCTCCTCATCCCTCCCTCAAACTTTATTATTATTTCTTTTATCTATATCTTCCCTCTAACCCTACTTTTTCATTCCTGTACCTTTCTCTTTCTCTTACCTATCAAACTTCTTTTTCCTTCCTCCACCATTCATCATGTCCCTTGTATTTGCTCTCCTTCCTCCCCATTTTCCCTTCCTCTACCATTTCTACACTTCTTCTTCCCTCCCTCCTCCAACTTTATTCTTCTTTCATTCATCTTCTTCTTCGGTCTAACCCTCCTTTGTCCTTCCTGTACCTTACCTCCCTTTTCATCTCTCCAACACAAATCCACCATCTTTAAAACAAAATATCTCTCCCCCACTCTCTCTCTCTCCCTCTTCCTCTGCTCTCCTTCTCCCTCTGCTCTTTGCTCTTAGCTCTCCCTCCCTCTCCCTCCTCCTCTAACTACCCAATCTCCCTCTCTCCTCCACTCTCTCTCCCTCCCTCCTCGCTCTCTCGCACTCGCTCCCCCTCCCCATCCATCTCTCCCTCCACTTCTCTCCTCTCGCTCTCCTCTCCTCCCGCTCCCTCTCTCTAACTCTCTCCCTCCCCCTCCCCTTCCTCTTGCTCTCCCTCTCCCCCGGTCTCCCTTGCTCTCCCTCTCCCGACTCTCTCTCCATCTGCTCTCCCCATTGTCTCCCCCTCCTCTCCCTCCTCTCTCTCTCCCTCCCCTCTTCCTCCCACTGCTCTCCCTCCCCCTCCCTACTCTCTCCCTCCCTCCCCTCCCCTCTCTCCCTCTCCATCTCTCTCTCTTCCTCTGCTCTCTCTCTCCCACTCTCCCTCCCACTCTCCCTCCTCTCCTATCCATCTCCATCTTCTCCTCTCGCTCCACCTCTCCACTTCCTTTGCTCCCCTCTCCACTCTCCTTCTCGACTCTCCTCTCCCTCCACTCTCTCTCTCTCTCCCTCCCCCTTTCACTCCCACTCTCTCTCTCCCCACTCCTCCCTCTCTCCCTCCTCTCTCTCTCCATCTCCTCCCCTCTCCCTCCCTCTCTCCTCACTCCACTCTCTCACCCCTCTCCCTCATATCCCTCTTCCATTCCCTCTCACTCCTCGTTCCCTCTCCCTCTCCCCAAGCTCCCTCCCTCTTCATCTCCCTCTCCCTCTCCACTCCCTCCTCGCTCTATCCCTCTCCCCCATCTTATCCCTCTCTGCTCTCCTCTATCCCCATCTCCTTTGCTCTCCCTCTCCCCTGCTTATTTTTCCTCTCCCACTCTCCATCCCCCAAATCTCCTCTCCCCCTCTCTCTCGTCCTCCACTCTCCCCATCCCCTCCCCTCTCTCTCTCTCTCCTCTCCCCTACACCTCCACCTCTCGCTTTCCCTCTCCCATGCAGCTCTTTCTCACTCTCCCTCTCCCTCAATCTCTTTCCCTCCCCCACCTTCTTCTTCCATTTTTCCTCTTCGCCTCCCCTCCTTCAACCCTCCTCTCTCCTCCATACCTCCCTTTTCCTCCCTCCAACACTACTAGACCATCTTTTAAACCTTTCTCTTCTCTTCCCTATCACACTTCTTTTTTTTCCTTCCTCCACCATTCATCATGTCCCTCCTCCATTTCATCTCTTTTCCTCTAAACTTATTCTTCTTCCCTTCCTCTCGCTTTTACTTCTAACCCTCCTTTGTCCTTCCTCCACCATTAATCCTCTTCCCACCATCCTTCTCTCTTCTTCCTCTTCCTTCCCTCCTCAAACTTTATTGTTCTTTCATTCATCTTCTTCTTCTATCTAACCCTCCTTTGTCCTTCCTCCGCCATTAATCCTCTTCCCACCATCCTTCTACTCTTCCTTTCCTTCCCTCCTCAAACTTTATTGTTCTTTCATTCATCTTCTTCTTCTATCTAACCCTCCTTTGTCCTTCCTCAACTATTCCTCCTCTTCCTTCCCTCCACAAACTTTATTGTTCTTTCATTCATCTTCTTCTTCTTTCTAACCCTCCTTTGCCCTTCGTCCACCATTAATCCTCTTCCCACCATCCTTCTACTATTCCTCTTCCTTCCCTCCTCAAACTTTATTGTTCTTTCATTCATCTTCTTCTTCCGTCTAACCCTCCTTTGTCCTTCCTCAACTATTCCTCCTCTCTTCCCAACATCCTTCTACTCTTCCTCTTCCCCTCCTCCTGTGACTTTATTCTTCTTTCATTCACCCTCTTCTTCTGTCCTTCCTCTACCTTTCTCTTTCTCTTCCCTATTACACTTTTTTTCCTCCCTCCACCATTCATCATCTCCCTCCTCCATTTTCTCTCCTTCCTCCTCCTTTGTCCTTCCTCCATCATTCCTCATCTTCCCACCATCCTTCTACTCTTCCTCTTCCCTCTAACACTCATTTGTCCTTACTCTACCATTCCTCCACTTCCCTCTCGCCTCTAACCCACCTCATCCCTTTGACCTTCCATTTCCATCCAACCCTCAAACCCTCCACCAGAATGTCATTTTCCCTCGCACCCCAAATAAAATATAACTATTAAAGTCATAAAAAATAGTTCTACTTAAAGTTTATCAAAAACAAATGTAATTGTTTGAATTCATGAATAATAATTAAATTTTTTGTTTTGCTAAAGGCCACAAAATACCAATAAAAAATACCATTTATTATTATATTATTGAAAATTTACTATAAATAGGTAATACTATTTCAAAGCACAAAATAACTATACCATTTGTTACTCTCACTATTAAAAAAAATTAGAAATATTTTAAAAAAACTAAATAACAACACAAACCCACCCCTTGAAGATGTCCATGACCATCTTCAAGAGATTTGGAGGGCCATTTCGACCGCACGCCAAACAATATTTTATTTATTCATTTAAAAAACAATGTTACAATGCATTCAACAATTCATCACCTGGCTCCTAACCAAATGTTACAAACTGTAGAGCTCTTAACAACAGTTTAAAATCTCAATAAAGAAGTGGGCACGTCCACCTTTTGACCCCTGAAAAGACTTATTGAAGCAGTGCAGGATAATACAGCTCTTATATTCTCCACCAGATCTCTCTCAATCTCGCAAATTTAAAGTGTTTCCCAAACTGGTCAGAGGTCTTCTTCTTCCAAAGCTGTCAAATGTCAAATAAAATTAAAAGCATACTGAAAACATACTAAAAGGTAAGGAATTAAATTACTTGCTAAAATCTTTCCGCTGCCCAGCTTCATAAAACTCAAACACTGTATACTTCTCCTAAAAACCACGATGGAAGATATTTGTGCTGACAGTTATTAGCTTGAATTTCATATGAAAATGCATGCAACTGTTTATTCAAAGTACTTTACCTTTCCCTAAGAAAAATACTATAACATTTAGACTCGAGACATAAAATAAACGCATAATGCATCCTAAGAAAATAAACAAAGATTTTTCACATAAACACGCATAGAATCTTCGTGATTTGTTGAGTAATCAAGGCATTTTCGAGATGATCCAAAATGCCTTTGAGAAGGGGATAATGGAATTTCAATCTAGGATGTGAATTTGTAAAACTATCAGACTCATAATTAGCATCTGAGGCAATATTATATGTAAAACTATCAAAGTCATAATTAGTATTAGCATCTAGATATAATCATCATCGACAAAATTCACAACATAGATAATTCAGTCCAGCCTTCCTGACATGTAATATAAAAAGAAAGAGTTAGATAAACAGTATAATAAAATTCAACATTCAAAGATTAAAATTTTCCCTGCAGAGCTCTGTACTAAGCCTCGACACTTGAAAAATGACAACTTCTGGAATTTTCCAGATTGTATATGAATCAGAAAATTTTCAATCGTGTATTAACGAAAACCAGCGGATCTTGGAAAGCAAAATCCATAACTGAAAGTTACACGTGTGATCTGTTTATGATGTTTGGAATCTTCTAAATTTTGTTTACCATGATCCATGATCCATTTTCCTTCAAAACAATTCCGATAAAGCAAGAAAATAGCTCATAGAATCCAATACGGACATACAATATACATTTCCAGGAGTTCTGCAGATTTTATCTCTGATTTGATTGTAAAAACTAAAACCTCTAGTTTCTTTTATTGAAATCCTTGATTATACTGTATCTAGAAAATATCCAAAACCAAAAGGCAAATACAAAACCAAAAAGGCAGCTACAATTTTCCAACATACATGATTTACCAAAAAGCAGCTACAATTTTCCAACATACTGTGTCTAGAAAATATCCAAACAAAACCAAACAGGCAGCTACAATTTTTCAAATATTGTACTTACAACATGTATGATTTACCTGCCCACTTGTGTAATGGAAATACCCAACAGGCCATGCCAAAAAAGAATGTTTTGAAATTGGGTGTCGGATACTGTACCAGGCTTGTGAGGCAAAGCAATCCAAACTTCTGGAAAAAATGCTTCAGTATCGCATCCTCTTCAGGAGACCATGCTCCTCTCTTCACTCCAAACGCCAATCCTAATACATAGAAAAATAGCAGCAGGCAAAGCTTTTAGCAGACTTTTTAACTCAAAAACTGCAAAATGGGGCAGGCAGACGCAGTCATGTAACTGTACCAAAACAGGGTAGGCAGTCATGTAACAAAAGTTTTCAATTGAAACAAATAGCATTGGTCATATGACACAACAATGGGCAGAGGTTACCATTTGACATACAAACAGCCGACAAGTTCGATAAATGCACTAAAATAGAATACCCCGAGAAAATGCCTACCAATGGAACCGTCAAAGAGCTTAGAACCCTGAAGAGATACTCATTCTCTCATAAATCATTCCCGAGATAAGCATTTTGATAGCTCCTACACATCATCATCAAAACCCAATCACGATCCTCCTTTAAATTAACTAACATAAATTTGCGACATTAAACCATGAAACCTATAGACAAACCCAATTTACCTGAGCGAAGAAAAATCCAGGTGGTTGACAAAGGTCTGTGACCCATTGAATGTTTCACGCCAGTTAGAAAGAGGGGCAATCCAGTGGAAGAGGAATTGCAAGGCTTCCGAATGCAAATAGGCTCCTCCGCTGACTCATTCTTCTGCCGATACCATTAAAATAGCGTAATCATCTGAATCGCAATCGCATTATGACAATTGCCACCACTTAGGCTTGACTGGACTGAAGTAAATCAGGGGTCGGATCTGGCTGGAGTTGAAGAGGACTTGAGAGGAAAAGGGCTCCAAAATGCAAACGGCGTGCTCCCCTGCCAAAACCAGTAAAATTAAAACGATATAAATTGGGACAGTCAGCATAACAAAGCCATTTGAATTTATCTGATTTCCAGGACCATCATTATCCTGATTCCTGACAATACTGGAATTAAGTAAATACCCAGTGCTTGATGGAAGGTTCCTCATTTCTGTCAGTTATGTATCTGGCCGGAGTTGTCATGACTTGAGGACTTGGCTCTGTCTGGGGCAGTGATTAGAAATACGCCACTGCATCTTCACTGCAATACTAGGCGTCCTCCTGCATTCCAATAACATAGAAATAATATATAGCAACTGAGCCATCTGAATTTATCCGATTTCTGACAATATCATCATTACGATAGCTGGTAAACCAGAAAAAGCTGAATTCCATATTAATGGTTAACAAATCGGAGTTCGTTGCCAAATATACCCATGATCCCACTCATTCTCATCCTTCCAGACTCCAGTGCCCAGGCTCCGTTATAATCCTAAACTTTTGGGAGAAACCCCCAAAATGGCAATATGTCAGTTTTGTTAAAATAATGGAAAAAAATATAGGCTTGGTCGCAGGCATTTGTGCTTTCAACCCACCATACACCTCCACCTCTGGCTCTAATGGAAATCTACAGGCATTTTGGCCATAACATGACCTTTCAGGGCAATAAATTATATATAATTTTTAAATACTCCTTTCTCAATATATGTAAATTGTAGACATAATTTATATGTATCAAGAGAAATATTTTAAAAATATGTATACAAAATCATGGAATTTAAAGTTATTTGAAAGAACTAAGCTGTCAACAAATACGTATTCTATCTCTGATTGGACAATTAGAAAAAATACTTTTAGATGGAATTATTATTTAGTATTGCTACTTCACTATCAATTCTACGAGCAACGTAATGTTGACATCGACAGAGAGGTATAGAAGAGCATATAGTTGAAGTCCTAAAGAAACTAAAATATTGCAGGAGGATCAAGTGTATGAATGTGTGTGAGGATTTTGATAACAAGAATGTGTTTTGTTTAATACTACAGGAGTTAGTGACACAATGATCTCGACACACTTCATGGTGCACTAATGCGGGTGAGTCCTCTCAATCAATTGTGTAAATGCAAGGGTAACTTTGTCCCATGGGACTCCGACTGAGGATTAGAACTCTGCATGGCTAGTTGGCGATTATTGGCTTCTTTTGTTATCCGAGAGCGCAACAGGATGTGGGAGCTATTTTTGACCTCATATATTTTTTCTATGAGGTAAGAAGCGTAAGCAGATTGGGGGTCAAACATGTGAAGTGATGGGAGATATTCAATGAAATTGTAAACCCACAAGCTCATATTCCTCCTCCTATATCTCTAAAAGACCATGTAAACACATTACCCCTAAAAATAATACATTAGTGATTAAACATTTAAACAGGAGTTGTGAAGTTTTTTAAACATATGTACACAACAATAAAAATAATATTCAAAATATAATTTGAATTTAAAATATTTCTAACTTTA
The DNA here is from genome assembly GCA_018340775.1 of Taxus wallichiana var. yunnanensis. Lineage (NCBI taxonomy): Eukaryota > Viridiplantae > Streptophyta > Pinopsida > Cupressales > Taxaceae > Taxus > Taxus wallichiana. Next base: position 621,695 of record CM031235.1, read on the forward strand.
CAAACAAATAAAATTTTTAAAAGCAATATCTTAATCTTCTTCGATTAAAATTAAATATAAATTTATTTTTGTAATAAACCAACTATGTGTATGAGTTTTAACAATACTAAAAATATATAATTCTTGGCTTCCAAATATAATTCTAACAAGCCCTCTTACATGTGAAATAAAGGCCACGCAACACTAATAAATTTGAAGGGGATCTAAGAGATGAAACTATAAAAGATGGTCTTCAAATTTGAGAGTGCCAAATGCCCTTTATCTCTTCCCAAAGAACATTCTTATCATTTATAAAGCAATAGATTTACACAACACACCCATCAAAGCCTCGCCATAGCGTGGGGATCTGCAATGGATGGCTTTAATGAAGTATATCACCCACAAATCCATCAAAGCCATACACTCACTGAGGGGAACCGTTTGGTGGGGTCGAAATCAATGAGGCTTATGCCTTATTTGTCCTACATGCCTATGAAGGACATAAATAACTTACCATGATCGATAATAAAATGGGCCATAGTAACTTTTACGCAAACTTGAATCAAAATTATGTTGAGCTTTTTTTATGGACAAATATTTATGTATTAACGTGAGACAAACATTTCCACTACAAATTATCCTTTATTTTAATCGATTAAACACTTAGTGGGATTTAGTTGTGAGTTTAACACCGATTGTTACGTTGTTAATAACATATTAATGTAATATCTCGTGTGCCATATTAAATTGTGGAAGAAGAAGATATTACACTTTACACATGGATTATCTTATGATTCTTTTATTTATTTAAATATTATTATTAGGTAGAACTCTAAAATGGTTTGGGGTTTGGGGATATTACATTGAGATGTTTATATTTTGTAGTATATGGCTATTGATAGAATGAAATCATCTTAGGGGAGGGTGAAAGAATATTATATTTATATACTTTAATTTTTTTGTATTTAGCTTTTTTCTAACCAATATATTAAATAATGTACCACTTTGAGGATGAAATTTATTGTATAATTTATATTTGTAATATTATTTCTTCTTTTAAATTTTAGTTTTTATTTTTTTTTTATTTTTATTGTATTTATGTAGTTTATTATATTTGTAAATTGGATAATTTTACATAAATTATATTTAAGGTTTTTTAATATAATATATTTGTGTATTTTATTATTTTTTATGTGATAGGAATTGATGTACAAAAAATTGTATTTAATTTTTTTATAAAAACACACAATTAAAATAAACTAACAAGAAATTAATACATTAATATTAATCATAGTGCCAACCAATTTCTCAAATCTATGTTTTCAAGTGCAGACCATTATTTGCATGCCAACATAAATATAAATTTATATGTATCTTATTTTATGAATGATACATTTTCCATTGCTCTTAGCAGAAAAATTAGAAGCATCATACTTTTTTTTGTAGGTTTTGTAAACAACGAGTTAAATATTAAAACATAGAATTATGAAATCCATAATGATTAGATATCACACAATAATAGAAAAGCTATTTACAAAGATAGATTACATATGTATTTTCCACTACTTCAACATCATATTGAAAATGAAATATTTAAATAGTCTTTTTAGTATCGGTTCAGTCTTTTGCACCAATAGATGTCATTGAAGAGATATCTTGCTATGTTAGAATTATATTTTATTTTATGCTAAATAGTAATAGAATGTGTCTCAAGATCATTATTGTCATTTATTATACACCTTACATTATATCTATCTTGAGCTATTTTCATCATAGAAATTGTAAATGTAACATGGATACCATGATTTATTTTTAAATATTGTAAATCTCAAGATAATGATAAGGAATGACCTCGTGATCAAAAACACCTATATATTATTCACTAAATAATAAATAATTCTAAGTACTCAAGATAATGATAAGGAATGACCTTGTGAATTTTTATTCACTGCACTTATCTATAGATCTCATGTTGTTGATACTTCTTATGAAAAAATTGTAACCTTCACATGCTATGAAACTTTGTAAGAGATGTGAATGTCGTGAAAGTCTTTAATGTGGACTCACACCATTTTAAAAAATTATAGAATTGTATTTATGAATAGAATAATCAGATTAAGTCTCATGTGTGTGTGTGTGTGTGTGTGTGTGTGTGTGTGTGTGTGTGTGTGTGTGTGTGTGTGTGTGTGTGTGTGTGTGTGTGTGTGTGTGTGTGTGTGTGTGTGTGTGTGTCTATATATATATATATAGCCAATCTAAAGAAAAGAAAATAGTTTTGAACCAATCCTACTTTTGATTATTTGACTTATGTAATGCCCATATTTTACATACACAAATACAACGCTAAAAATACCGGAATAATTATTTTTAAATTACATTGTAGTACACATGACACTACAACAGATCACTTAGGACATCACACAACACTTGATATGTTTGCACAATCATTAACCCACATAGATAACATGACCCACATGATGCACATCAAGGTCCTTTTTTTTTACAAGGCACAACATAATGATTTAACTATGTGACATACTTATAGATAGGGTATTTCAGTGACACAATATTTAGGATAACACATTTGTTACGAGCATGTTTCAATCTTTGACTTAAGTGATAGAAAGTTTCAAAATATGGGAATCATACATTCCCTTTTCTTTTTCTGCTAGATTTCCTCTATATTGATTAACATTTAACTTATGGTGTAACTTATTACAAAAGTGTAGTGTCCATTCCTCTTCAACAATATTTAATGTTGATGTTTTTACTATGGATTGATACTTGGACATTTGAGTATTATATTTTGTTTAGTAGATGATGGATTATGTAGATATTTGGACTATTGACATTATGTGATTTACATTTTTATGATACATTAGATGATGATAATAGACGCTTATATATATATATATATATATATATATATATATATATATATATATATATATTGTGTGTGTGTGTGTTTGAATTGTAATATTTTGGTTTATACTAACATGTCATATTCCTGATGTATAACCTATGTTGGATGTTTTGAGTAGAATTATTATTTTATGGATGCCAAAATAGAATTAATTGTATGATGCTAGATGATAGAATTGTTATTTTTGAATGATGATTACTGATTTTATATGTATATTGTTTTGATGTTGTTAATACGACCGAAAGGCTAGAGAGGTATTTTGTTTGTGTTCAGGACATTTTATCACATACATCAAAAGGGGATAGGAGACCAACCACGAAAGGATGTCGGTTTTGAGAAATGTGGCCAAAATTTGACAACTTGTGTAATGTTATGTTGTGTTGTGGTCGCATGCTAGTTAGGTGGTTTCCCATGGGGGTGACCTCACATGTGTGGCCATGGGGGTAATGTTATTTCTTTAAAAAAATTGTATGTGTTTTTATTTTGTGTTATGTTTTAATTGTTGGAAATTGTAGTCACTTTATTAGCAAGTAATAATGTGTTTTAATTAAGCTAATCCTACTTAATTTGTTAACTAAAATTGGGATGTTACAATTAGATAGTTATGAGGGTAGATGGTCCTTGAAATCATGTGATGTGGTTTGGATTTTGTGTTGGATTTTGCGCATGTAACCCTTTCCCAACTTCAAAATTCAGATATTGACTTGCGAGGCTTTTTTGGAGGCTTGTGGGACAAGCTAAGCTTGTCTCATGCCTCTTAAATTTACCCAACAACCCTAGCTATGGTATGGGAGTTAAATTTTGACTTATTTATTCTTTTTGGAGTGTAAAATGGTGAAAATAATTGCACCTTATTACTTGTCACAATAAATTTGTCCTTAGAAGACTTGGTGTGCATGTTTGAGTGTCATGTGGGTTTTTCATAGTTCTTACATGCTTATTTATTGTCTTGGGCATGGTGTTTGATTTGTGTGTTGGAATGGAGGAATGATGAAGTGGAATCCTACATGGAGCCACCTCATCATCCTCACATCCCATTTCTAATTATTGATGAGTTTTTATGGATTTGAAGTTACTTGTTCATTTTCTTCTAGCGCACTTTTGGATTTGGGGTTACTTGTTCATTTTCTTCTGGTGCAATTTTGGATTTGGAAGCTTGTTGGAGTTTCTTTTGGAGTGTGCTTGGCTTGAAGGTGTCAAAGCTTGTGGAGTGAAAATACTTGGAAACTATATGTGTAATGCCTGGCTGGGCATTGGCTCCTTTACCTCGCCCTCCACCAAATATCTCCATTTTTTTTTCAACATACTAACTGTCTCAACCTACCGTAATTTATAACCCCTGTCACCTCATTTTGACTGCTCCTCCTTGGCGTGTCTTTGTCACGGTGGATTCATTAATGGTGAAATGAAAGTTCTCCGCCCGATGTTGCGTGGGTGGGTGTGGATTCTCAAAATCTTGTTGTGCAGGGCGGTTTTCAAAGGAGTGTTGAACTGAAATCCTTCTAGGAGAGTTCCGTGAGGAAGAAACTGGCTTTATGCAGCAGCTACAGGGTGAGAAGTGAACTTATCTCGTAAAATCGGTGGCCTCCCAAGAGAGAAAGTGTGACAAAATGTGCTGCAGGTGAGCCGAGGGGAGGCTGATCCCGGTGTTGATCTGGTGTTACGCACGCGACCACGCCTATGTTCAAATTGTATCGCAAAATCTTGCAGCCGTAGTAGAAGGACGAGATAAAGTTTTAGTGAAGCCTTTTTGAGCGCTTCCAATGTGCAGGTTGTCCAGCTACATTGTTATCTGTTCTGTATCGAATGCATCCTCAAATTCGGGATTCTCGGTGTGTCTACCCGATGTGGATGTTGCCTACATATTTTATTTGGAGCGTTTGCTTTGGGATCCGATAGAGCTCGGTTCGAGTCGCAGGAGCAGCTGTGTAAACCCTGAGAGGATTTGGCAATGGCGGGTCCTCTACTGAGCGAAATGCTGACGGAAATACTGGTTCCTGTAGCGGCTGTTATTGGAATAGCGTTTGCATTGTTGCAGTGGGTGTTTGTGTCTCGCATCAAAGTCGCGCCCTCCACGGCATCAAATGGGTACAACGATCATTTGCTCGATGAGGCGGAGGAAGATGGAATTGATGGCCGCCGGGCTGTCATCAAATGCGCAGAGATACAGAACGCCATCTCCGAAGGGGCTACTTCGTTCCTGTTTACAGAGTACAAGTATCTGGGGGTATTTACTGTGTGTTTTGGGGCTATTATATTTTTGTTCCTTGGTTCGGTGGAGAATTTTAGCACCAAATCTCAACCCTGTACTTATGCGAAGGAAAAGATGTGCAAACCACGCACTTCTGCAGAATGCTATATTCGATCTTTATAGCCTTTCGCTTGGTGCTTTGACTTGAGTGTTATCTGGTTTTCTGGGAATGAAGATTGCAACTTATGCAAATGCCAGAACTACTTTGGAAGCTAGGAAGGGTGTTGGAAAGGCTTTCATTACTGCATTTAGGTCTGGGGCTGTGATGGGATTTTTGCTTGCTCGCCAATGGACTTCCCGTCCTCTACATCAAAGATTAATGTTTTCAAGATTTACTACGGAGATGATTGGGAGGGTCTCTTTGAGGCCATTACGGCTATGGTCTTGGTGGGTGCAATGGCTCTTTTTGGAAGAGTTGGTGGAGGAATTTACACCAAGGTCTGGATGTTGGTGATAATGTTGGAGATATTGCTGGGATGGGCTCAGATTTGTTTGGGTCCTATGCTGAATCTTCTTGTGCGGCTCTTGTTGTGGCATCCATTTCATCCTTTGGCAACTCTCATGATTTCACTTCCATGTGCTATCCTTTGCTTATCAGCTCAATGGGTATTGTGATATGCTTAATCACAACATTGTTTGCAACCGACTTCTTTGAGATCAAGGCGGTTAAGGAAATTGAACCTGTTTTGAAGAGGCAGCTTATTATCTCTGCTGTACTGATGACAATTGGCATTGCTATTGTAAGCTTTGTTGCTTTGCCATCAACCTTCACTATCTTCAACTTTGGTTCTAGCATTTAAACTCCATGCGATATATAAGAGGAGGATGGGGAGAAACGAAATGTTCCACCACTTCAAATAGCAATGCTGGTTGTAGGTATGCGAGGTGGTGTCCAGCCATTTGTAGCCATTGGCAAACATTTACAGGCATGTAATTTCAGAGTGTCCCTGAAGTGCTGGATTGATTGCAAAGCCCTTCTCTCTCAGAACATCTTTTCACCACTCCTTTTTCTTTTTCCTTTCCTCCAAACCCCCCCAGCTTATCATCCCAGTCTTGCACAAGTTTCTCGAAAACAGTTCAATGTCACAGCATCTCCATGATATTGTAAAACGAGGCTTTAACTTTTACCCCATCAGTATATGGGCAGGGATGCACATTACGGACTATACAATTGATGTTATGAAGTCAAGAGCATGGCCGTTAACAGAGTTTGGACCTTCAGCAGGCCGAGGAAGAGAAGTTGCGTTGGTTGGGTTACTGTTGCAGGCCACGTCCATCTTGTTATCGACTGCGGGAGCTTAATCAGGCACGATATTCTCTATACCATTAATTCTTATGCTGTTATTTAATTGAATCACTAAATAACTCTACTCTTCGTATTAATGTCTCGTGTGATGGTATACTGTTTGGTTTCCACTTTCCTTGCTCGTTTGTATTTGTTTTAGCGTTAGAAATGATCGCGTTGGTTGAAGCCCTTATATTGTTTTCTGGGTTTTTAATAAATATTAGTTGGGTGAACTTTGTTCTTAGGACTAATAAAACAAAAGAGGCGGGGGTCTTGTAATGAAAATTCTCAAGTTTTATGCGTTGGCCTCACGATTTGAATGTTTTACCAAACATTGTCGTTGGACTCAACCTTATAGTTCCTGTTATGTTCTTATTCTTGTTTCGGCTCGAGATCTGTAGTTCTGGTCTATGTTGGGTTTTTGCAATTGGTGATTGAGTACTGCGAGTGCATCGTGTATAGGTGAATGATGCTATTCCTGTCTCTATCCTTTTCTTTCAGTTGTTTTAGGTTCTAGTAAACCTTTTCGGTTGGCTTGGTGCGTGCTTAGCTTGACTGATTATCGTTTTGAGCCAAGTTGATATTACTTTCAACTAGGTTAGTTGCTTTTGTTATTTTGTTTTGAATCGCTCGAGGAAATACTTTTATTCTTCAAGTGTCATGTTTGATTTTCATAATTGATATCAATTCAAGTTCTTACCGTTTGGAGATTGTTGTCTTTGGAACCACCTTCTCTCCTTGGTGATATTGTCAGATGTCTCGAGGAATGTAGTTGAACCTATGGAATGTTTTCTTTTTTGATACTCACATTTCTTTTGGATAGCTTAAAATGTTAGAGGAAATACTCTTTTTCGTACCTTGTTTTTGTTTCACACATGTTGGAGGATATGAGATCTACTGGATCATTGTTGAGGAAGTTTTCAAATCTTAAAATTGGGATGTTGGTTTTATGCATAAGAAATTACCCTACGTTTTGCTCCGTAAAGATGCTTAAATTTCATTCTCCTGTGACTCATAGGTTGGTGTGTTTGGAAACTCTTTGTTTGACTGGGTTTTGTGATGATCGTTGTGATACGACCTCCTTGCCGTCATTGTAGTAGAATGGTTATGTATTGACCAAAAAGGTTTAAGTCAACTTGTTGTTGACGACAGATCCTTTGGAAGCTAGGTATCTTGTGTTGTGTTCTTGTGAATGATTGAGTAACCCACCTGTAAGAATTATAATGGATATGTTTGGTCTTGTCAAGTTTGTCCTTTTTCTTAAGACATTCTCTTGATTAGAAGAAAGTCTAATAGAAGGATTGTTAGGATAGGATGTGACCCATGCGAGGTCATTTGTGCATTTCACCCCTTTTCTGTCCAATTTATTTATTCTGTACTGACATAAAATTAACTGTTATAGGCACATCATCTTAATATTAATAAGTCATGTTGGTTTAGATATTCTCTTGTCGATTGATTGTTTGGGATCTTCCAGTGGCATAGTGAATCCTTGGCTTGGTGAACTAACTTAAACAAATAGGATAGATCACGTTTGAAATTAACCCTCTTCCTGTAATTGTTTTTGTTTCGAAATGTTATCTTGTTAATGATGGTCATTATTGTGATATGGGTGAAATTTCACTATGATGTTTATTAACTGCTCCTATGTGAAAATGTTAATTGAATAGAGTTAGTGCCATCCCTTATATTTAGACAGTTTATGCTTTTGGACAGCTCTTTAATTGCTCTTGTTTAGTCTCTTGAATTATTGTTTTCTTCTTCAACGGTACTTTTCTTCCTTGAAACAGTTAGATAACAACATAATGTCTTAATGATATAGCTTTTATCGTGCTCAGTTCTTGCGAACTGACATGTGCTAACAAATGTGCAGGAGGATTTTTCCTGAGTAGAAAAGAAAAAAAAAAAAGAGAGAGAAAAAGAAACACGTGTAGAAAGTGGATTCCATCCTTCTTAGGAATTGCTGTTGTACGAATGTTTTCTTTTGCTTTACATCATTGGTATGGAAATTGTGGAGGCTATCTAGAAGGCATTGTGTTACAATTTTGTATTGTTCTCTTGTAGGTTGTTGTTATCGTTTGAAAGTCAATTTGAGAAATATTATTGTCAATAAGATTAAATGAACTTGTTTTGACATGCGTATCCTTTGTTAATTTTCACTTTTCAGAATATGATTTATCCTTGAATTGTCAAACCTAATTCATTATCCGAACTTGAATCATCTTGCATCGCTCTAGTTACCTTGGTCTTGTGTCGTTTGGTAAAGGACTATGTTTTGGAACCTAGCATAAAGAAAACAAGAGAAACAAATATACCTTGTGATTCCGCGTAAACTAATCAACAATTTCTTATTGTGGTAAATCCTCATAATGGTCTTAAGGTGAAATCAATGATTGAATTCTTGGAAGATAATAAGATTATTAAAAAAAAGAGGAGAACTTGACTAAGAAACTCTTCGATCTGTCTTACCCATTGAAAATGTAAACAATATACTTATTTCTATCTCTTCAAGTGAAGCCCTAGTGAAACCTTTTAATTTTTCGATTAGACTCTTGACTCCAATGAAATCTTATTAATAACTAATAAGATCTTAATGATGAATCCAAGAGTTAGGCAGTCATATGTTTGTAAAAATAAAATAAAATAAGTATGACCACTTAAAAGATGTAAAACATATATGTTTAAGAGCACAACGTTGAAAACAAATTGATGAAGTTGAGAGCTTTGATAAACAAATCGCTCTCTAACCAATGAACTAGTTCATCAAGTTAATGAAGCAACCTCTTACCATCCAATAATTGGTTTTCACCGTTTATTAACATTATCAAGGTAGGGAAAATTCTTCAAAGGAGACATGACTTTGATTCTCCTATTATGATTCCTCTGTGAAAAGTAAAAAAATGTAAGAACACTTACAAATAAAACATGATTCTAAAGAAACCTTACGGGAAGACCTTGTTGTAAGACTGCATACTTTAGATGAACCATTGTGTCCTTAGTGTGTGCCTCATGTCTATCTGTAACTAGTGTGGGTCCGTGTTGTGGAAAGCATGTCTTTGGTCGGTTGTATTCCCTAGAGAACTTGTGTAGTGTCGTATTATCTTCAAGCAAGTCAAAAAAAAATTATCCTGTATTCCACTGTGTTGTCCTTGTGTTGGTATTTTTGGTGTGTTACAATATGGAGAGGTAGGATCTCCACCTTTGTTGTTTTGTTTATTATGCTTTTTCATGTGGAAATATTGTTCTTGTTAGGTTTGTTTGAGTGTTGTGAATGTGGTTGTTTTCTTGTGTGGTTGGGTATTTGTCTTAAGTTGGGTGTGTGGAGATGGATTTATGGGACCATTGGGGGGGAAAAGGGATATATGAGGCATGCATTTTTGAGGGAGTGTGATTGGGAGTTTCACCTATGTGGAGTTAAAAGGAAAACATGGTCATATTTTACATACTTGCAAGGGAGAGATAAAGTTATTTTGTTGTATTGTGCACATGAGGACTTTGGGTGAAAATCCTCCTTCACTTGGGAGGAAAAAGGAGGTGGTTCCCGTAGTCCTTTCTCCTTTTGGTTTGATCTCAAACCTATTGTGTTGTTGAGAAAGTTGTAAATTTGTTAAGTATGTAATTTTAAAATGTGTTGAATGTTTTGGACTGCATTTTGTTTATTGAAGTCATTCTTGTAAAAAGTTCTCAAATGTTACTCAAGACCCCTCATTCTTCTTTGGTTGGGGCTTGGGGCCAATAAAGGTATGGGTTATTCCCTTATTGGATTATAAGTTGGGCGGATAACGTCGCCTATACCCATTTTTCATTGTTTTTGATCCATGTTCTTGAAGAATTCAAGAGTTCATGATTGAAACTACATTTGGAAGAAGACATGAAAATGGAGAATTGTATTTTGGTCTTGTTGATAGCCCTTATGTTTTAAATTGTTCATTTAATTATTCCACTTTGAGTGGAAGATTGTAAATTATAAGCATGAAAGGAAGTTGTTTTATTACTTAGGAATCCCTATAATTTTTAAATTCTTCTAAGAGTGTTTGTATGAGAAAATTAAAGTTTAAAATTTGTTAGTTTTTTAAAAAGGAAACCACCAAATTTTTGCGTGGTTATGTGAAATAGAAAACTTGAACTGGTTTGAAATGGAAATGCATCTCCTTTAATTGAAGTTGTTTCATTGCATTCCAAAAGGTGATATGTTTCATTTTAGGAGAAATGAGAATCTTGTTAAAAGGCATTTGCTATGTGAAATTGTTGCTATTTAATTCTTGAAAGAAGAAAAAAGGAATAGTTAATCTTGTTTTATTAAATGAAAGGTATATTAAGAAGTTAAACTATAGTTGTGTTTCTAGTCATGTTGAAGGAAAAATCTCCCCTTACAAATCAAATAAGGTTGAATGAGAAGTTTTGATTCTTTCTCTCACTCTATCATTTTTCTATAGGTAGAAAACCATGGTGTTTTGCCTTAAACATCACCATAATATTCAACTTCTTTGGGTCACTTGAACCAACCAAAAAGTATCTATACACATCTAACTATATTTGGAATTAACTTTACTTACATGTTATCCATTTTCTGCAACCCCTTGCAAAATGGATTAAACTTCAAGAGGTCAGGGCATTAATAGTTAATGGGAGCAGTTTACAGGGAATGTTGTGGTGATCCACCTCACCGTGGAGAAGGTTTGGATAAGGATTTGCATTATTGGTTAGCTAGAAAAATGTACGGATTGGTGCATCTTTGTCACGTATAAACATTCTTCCCCATCACGTGTCACTGTCCTTCCCTGTTGCATGTCATCTTCCTTCCCCATCATGCGTCAGTGTCCTTTCTCATCGTGCGTCAGTGTCACTTCCTATCTTGGTTCAGCCTCCTTTTGTTGATGTGTGTCACCTCCTCTTTCTGAGGTGTGACAACATTTCTTCTTTTCGTGCAATAATCCTTCCTCTTGTTAGAGGTGATTCTTCCACCCTTGTCATGCGTCAGCTAGTGATTTTTGTTGGGTGACATCAAAGAGTTTCATATACGGTCAAACATTAATGACACAGTACAGGGTATTTCAACAACCATATTATTGAGGCATGGTCACCCATACCTCTGTACAGAAATTAATGAAGGATATTAGTTGGTGGCTCCTTTTCTCTATATATGTAAATTCCCCTCATCCAAAGGGAGAGATTTTGAAATTGTAAAGGAACTCTACCAAAATTGTTCTAGAACTTTTGTGAGCTTTTGGCGAGTTCGAGAATCGAAAAGACCGTTGAATCGCTAAACGTGCCAAATATAGCAATCCCACTCATTTTCATCCTTCAAGTGCAAGGCTCCGCTTATCGAAATGGCATTTTGTGCTTTCAATGGCCATACACCTCCACCTCTCTCGCTCTTACATAGGCCTCCATACATGATTTCAGTGGCAATAAATTATATATAATTTTTAAATACTCCTTTCTCAATATATGTAAATTGTAAACATAATTATATATATATATATATATATATATATATATATATATATATATCAAGAGAAATTTTTTAAAATATGTATATAAAATCTTGGAATTTAAAGTTACTTGAAATAACTAAGCTTTTGTCAACAAATACGTATTCCATCTCCTCGAGTGGACAATTAGAACAAATACTTTTTTAGATGGAATTATTATTTAGTATTGCTATTTTATTATCAATTGTATGAGCAATGTAATGTTGACATCGATGATTTGACACACTTCATGGTGCGCTAATCCAGGGTGAGTCCTCTCAACCGGTTATGTAAATGCAAGGGTAACTGGTCCCATGGGACATGGGGGATTAGAACCTCATGGCTAGTTGGCAATTATTGGCTTCTTTTGTTATCCAAGAGTAGAACAAGATGTGGGAGCTATTTTTAACCTCATATATTTTTTATATGAAGTAATAAGTGTAAGCAGATTATGGGTCAAATGTAACACACCAAAAATACCAACACAAGGACAACACAGTGAAATACAGGATAACTTTTTTTTTTGACTTGCTTTGACTCAACACGACACAACATGTCGTCACAAGGTTACAACCAGCACTTGGAACCACTTGTTACAGGGAAGACCACAAGGTCAGCACGGAAACGTTCACACTTATCAAGGACAATTTATTTTTCTTTTTGACGAGACAACATGGAAGTCCAACCACATGACACACTCACAGCTAGGGCAAGCCACAGTAAGAAATGGTCAGGGTTTATTTATTTTGGTAAGACACCCTTTAGCTCATGACTTAAGTTTTCAGAAGGAATCAATATATGGTTCGCACAAATTCATCTCACCAACTAAGTTAATTTCTTAGACACTGTGGAGTAGTTCACTTAAAGTCTTCTCCTACTTACTAAATCTTAATATCTTCCAGAAACTAACCATTGTTTTCCTTTAAGCTTGTTTAAGAGTTCACCCCAAAGGGATAGTGTTCGCTAGTTTAGCTAGGGGTATCAATTTATAAATGTTTACTTCACAAGGATGTTTTCATTTTGATCACTCATGGAAGTATTTGATTTCAAATAGATCACCTTTACATTTATTTGTTGAATATAAAATTATTATTTTTGTTTAGCTTCATTAAGGGTTAACCGACTCATTTTACTTTACTTATAAAATATTGTCACTAAGTCTTAGAAAGATTTAACTTAACAATTTATTCTCAAGATCAAAGTTTTACAATACTCATATCAATGTAAAGATTGAATGCCATTTCTCACAAGGATAATTTCAAGCTTAACTACACAAGAACAAGACACTTTATTTCACCATTACCAAACAATACAAGGCAAGAGGTCATATCAACTCTCTTTACAAGCAATGTTACACAATTTAAAACACATTGGACATTTTTACAAGGAACTTCATAATGGTATAGATGAAACTTTTACACTCTTTTCTTCTAGTCTACTCGCATAATCCATCTGCACAAATATTAACTAAAGTCAGTTCGCAAGAACTGAGCATGTTAAGGCTACACAATGCAATAGTAAGCTAACAATTAACAATATCAAGAAAGGAATATTCTAAATTCAGAAATGGATTAAAACACAACTCACAACTCCAATATTAATCTCATGAGAGAGAAAACTAAATCATCCAACAAGGAGAAAGTCCAAATACTAGTAAGAACAAAATTACATAAATCAAGGCAAGACCTTATGGGTTGGGAACAAGAAAGTCAAGAGTGTTGATATCTCCTTCATGTAATGCTATGGGTTACGTGATTGGAATCCAAAATTTACTCCATCCAACTAAAGGGGTCCAAGAGAAGACAAAGCGTACTAAAATGATCGTAGGCGCGAAGCAAAAATGACGTTATCCAATTCTTCCAGGGGGGCTTCAAAGTAATATGGGTTCGATGCCCTTAAAAGAACACAACTATAGTTTTGGTTTTAACCAAGGAGTTTACCACTACCTCCTTATCGGATTTCTTAAAACGTAGTACTAGTTAACCAAAACAAATCCACTTTTCCAAAAGCGTACGAAAGAGACACAGAAAGGGCCATTATTCTACCAACAAACCCTATCCTAATCGTCAACTTCTCTACATAATATAAGGGAAGACTAAACCCAAAAGTCGTTAATAATTTTTATATAATTCAGACAATGTCAATAAACATTAAAATAAAAATTGATTTCCCTAACAAGGCCACAAAATGGGACCTTTTAGTAACCAAGTTTGAAGTATAAGGTATTCGAGTTCGAAAACAAAGGGATTCGATACGCAGAGGGCAAAACACCAACGATGCCCCAGGCTCAAAAGACCTTACCACGAGTACAAGCACAAACCAAGAACCAACGCACATAGCTATCAGGAAGGTTACGCAGTGCGGTCAGGGCTAGAAGTTCTATGAACTCCTTGCCAAAGGTATAGAAGATGGAAAATTTTACCCGATCCATGTGGGCTTATCGAGGAAAAGTCTTAGCAAATATCAAACAGATAAATATAACAACCACCTATGATATTATCACTGAAATCAGCTGTCATCTAACAGGAAACGAGTTCACGAGTCCAGTACCATGGATTCACCTACAACTTTTGTTTCAGTCTAGCTAGTGATAGCTTGCTTGCGACCCTTAATAAAAATTTTAGAGATTTCATTCAGTTAAACTTACAATGTTTCCCCTTGCTTTAATCAAACAAGAGTTTACATCAAGAAATAGGTATAGTAATTCTCTCAACACGTGGAGGTCAAAATAGATGCCAGGTTATCCTTCATCTAGACTAGGTACAACAGTCAACCATGTACAGTTCTAAAACAAACCCTAAATGCCATTTTCTAATCAAACATAAAGTAAGGAAAGTCCATAGGCTTAAACAAGTTTCAGACACAACGTCACTATTAATGTACCTTTTAGCAAAACAAGAGAGCCCTAAACAGGAAATGCGTATTTATTCAACCAAAAGAGGTATGTAGGCTTAACCTTCTATTTAGTAACCTTCAATTATAATTACCATCACGCAATTATTTTTAAAGGAAAGTCATATAAGTAAAAAAACTCAATAATGTTTCCTTCCCTACGAACTAGACTGCATCACTCAATATTGCAGTAACCCATTTAGACAAATATGAAATAGAGTAAGCTATAAGAGAGGAAGGAACATTCCAAGCAAAATCAGCGAAATTGGAATAAGATTTAAAGGAACAACCACACAATCAGGCAGTGATATAAACAACCACGAAAACATCTAGTCTAGGCGCCATTCAAGAGGAAAGAAAATTCATTTCAAGATACTGAAAGAAGGTAGAAAACTATTACAGAGAGTAGATTTAACATGCCTGGTTTAAAACGCCATCTCCATATGCATATGATTGTTTCAATGACGTTGCTTGCCTTTAACCCAAAGTGCTTTGCGAGCTCGAGCTAGCGCCACAATCACGCAGTGAAAAACAGCTACAAACCAACCCCATGATTTGAAGCTCGGACACGAGACATATTGATTACACCACGCCCACGGATCTCGTTTTCCACATCAGCTAGTTATCAGGAAAAAAATCAAAACTATTGAACCGCTTGTCTTCCTACCCTCGAGGTCGGCATGAGCCTTTGCAGCTTCTGCCAGTGGGTATGTCTTTGTCACACGGACTTTAAGAACACCAGATGCAACATTTGCAAATAATTCTCTGCTTCCAGGAGCTCTTCTCGAGTTGCAGTGTATTGCATCATGGAAGGCTGTGTCAAAAACAATGATCTTGGGGCAAGGGCTGACAAAGGAACACGATCAATTGCACCTGATGACTGACCAAAGCTCACCATGTAACCTCTAAAAGCCAAGCACTCCAAAGATCCCTGGAATGTGTCCTTGTCCTCAGAACCAAAAAATGACCTGCACACCTTGTCCTTTTGTAATTTCTTAACACAATCTACAAAATCTTCCTGGGTATAGATAATGGGATGATGGCATCCATCTTCAATTGCTTGTGCGGCCTTCTCCTTGGTCGGTACAGTACCAATGACAGTGGCACCAAGGGCATAACCCCATTGACAACAAAAATCCTACTTCTCCAGCTGCAGCGTGCACAAGAATTGTATGCCTGGGCTCCACCTTAAAGCAACGCCGAAGAAGAAACTGAGCAGTCATACCCTTCAGCATAATTGCAGCACCCACAATAGGATAAATGGTAGATGGCACTGGTACAACAAAACTTGCAGGAAGAATGCTCCTCGGTTATACGAACCCATAGGACTCCCGCATATCCAACTAAATCACCAACCTTTTTCCTTCATCAGATCTGGGGACAGCATCAAACTCTCGGTGCAAACAGCACAGCTGTAGCTTGTAAGGTGTGATAATTCCAACAGCACCCTTTATGCCTGCCAACATAGTGACTCGTTTGAAGATGCTCATATAATTTCAAAGCAAAATGTGCTTCATGAATATTCTGATATGAACAGATCCACGCCTCTATGAGGTTCTCTTCCATGAGTTACATCGAAATAGCAAGTAAGGTCCCAACAAAGAATTTCTGTAACAATTTTCATCGGGTCTCCTGGTAACACACACTGCATCACTCAATCGATTTTAATAAAAAAATCTTAAAGGAGAAGTCCTAATCGAGGATGCGATCGAACTGAGCAGCTTAACAACACGGTTGGTCGACCTACTTCTTGAAGCGCTCATAATGGCTTCTACTACCTGTAACAAAGCTCCTGCTTTGCTGGCTAAGAGGCCCTTGGCCTTTACATGTATTACGCATTTGGTGGGAGTAACTTTCCAAAATGAAAAGGCAAGGCGGCTCAACTAAAACTTTATCTCGTCCTTCTACTACAGCTGCAAGATTTTGCACAACTGATCACGACTGTGGTCGCGTGCAACCAAAAAACTCCTCGCAGCGCCCAAGAGAATGGAGGTAACATGCCTGCTACACTATCTTGTAGCTTCAACAACACCCACATCAAACCAGACTCACGCAACAACCAAGGCAAAGAAAAATATGCCAGGAAAGAAGAAAAAAAGCGCACAGAAAAACAGACGCACCTAACCCCCACCTGCACGCATTGAAAGAGGATCAAAAGGAGATCACGGCAAAGAAAAACGTGACTCCGCTCACCCTCCCGCAAGGACAGACAAGACACTATGGTCAAAATTCTGCAGGCCGGGTGGTTGGGAGGAGGCAGGTGGCGGAACCAGAAGTCCTCGATGCACGGGGCGTTACATAAGGTTTGAGAATTGTCTGCTTAGATTATATATATGAAAGAAGACCTCCAGATGCAGATGTAGGAATAAACATTGGTATTAGAATTGAAAGGGATGTTGTAAACGATGCTAGGGGAGATGTTTTACCCCGTAGAAAAACTATTGGTGCATGATAATAATTTTAATCTAATACCACTCCAAAAAAAAACATATAATGTTTTCATAAAAGTACAAAATACATATTTAGGCCAAGTGCATGCTTATAGTTAGGATATGCTATATGGATAAAACCCACTTATCTTTCACATCACTATCAATGAAATAATATTATTTATTATGGCATTTTTATTGTTATTTGGAATTTGTTTTCCTCTAAGAAGATAACACGTTGCCAGGTAGAAATTTTTTTGTTGTCGAAAGAAGAGGAAATGTTTCATGCCTAGTTTTCTTTCCTTCCTCAGAACCAGAAGTCGTCGATGCACGGGCGTTACATCAAACATGTGAAGTGATGGGAGATATTCAATGAAATTGTAAATCCCATAAGCTCATATTCCTCCTCCTATATCTCTAAAAGACCATGTAAACACATTACCCCTAAAAATAATACATTCTTGATTAAACATTTAAACAGGAGTTGTGAAGTTTTTAAAACATATGTACACAACAATAAGAATAATATTCAAAATATAATTTGAATTTAAAATATTTCTAACTTTACAAACAAATAAATTTTTGAAAAGCAATATCTTAATCTTCTTCGATTAAAATTAAATATAAATTTATTTTTGTAATAAACCAACTATGTGTATGAGTTTTAACAATACTAAAAATATATAATTCTTGGCTTCCAAATATAATTCTAACAAGCCCTCTTACATGTGAAATAAAGGCCACGCAACACTCATAAATTTGAAGGGGATCTAAGAGATGAAACTATAAAAGATGGTCTTCAAATTTGAGAGTGCCAAATGCCCTTTATCTCTTCCCAAAGAACATTCTTATCATTTATAAAGCAATAGATTTACACAACACACCCATCAAAGCCTCGCCATAGCGTGGGGATCTGCAATGGATGTCTTTAATGAAGTATATCACCCACAAATCCATCAAAGCCATACACTCACCGAGGGGAACCATTTGGTGGGGTCGAAATCAATGAGGCTTATGCCTTATTTGTCCTACATGCCTATGAAGGACATAAATAACTTACCATGATCGATAATAAAATGGCCCATAGTAACTTTTATGCAAACTTGAATCAAAATTATGTTGAGCTTTTTTATGGACAAATATTTATGTATTAACGTGAGACAAACATTTCCACTACAAATTATCCTTTATTTTAATCGATTAAACACTTAGTGGGATTTAGTTGTGAGTTTAACACTGATTGTTACGTTGTTAATAACATATTAATGTAATATCTTGTGTGCCATATTAAATTGTGGAAGAAGAAGATATTACACTTTACACATGGATTATCTTATGATTCTTTCATTTATTTAAATATTATTATTAGGTAGAACTCTAAAATGGTTTGGGGTTTGGGGATATTACATTGAGATGTTTATATTTTTAGTATATGGCTATTGGATGAATGAAATCATCTTCCCCTCACTTTATCGAACCCTCTTCTATTTCCCTCCCTCCAACACTACTCTACCCTCTTATTATCCTTTTTCTTCTTGGTCCTTCCTCCACAATTCCTCATCTTCCGTCACTCTAAGACTCTTATCCCCTAAGTTCATTATTATTCTTCAATTCATCCATCTATCTCGTCTAACCACCCTTTGTTCATTGCTCCAAGACTACGTTTCCCTACATCTATTCTTCTTCTTCTTCTTCCATTCCTACCTATATTCCCTCTAATCCCCCTTCATCCTTCCTTCACCATTCCTCATCTTCCTTCACTCCAAAAATTGTATCCCCTACTTCTAACCTTCTTCTTCAATTATTCCTCTTCTTCCTCTCCTCTTCTTCTTCTCCCATTCATACTCTTCCCCTCCCCTTCTCTAACCCTCATCTCTCCTCCAAACCCCCTTTTTCATATCTCCAACACAACTCCACCCTCTTTAAAACCTCACTACCTCTCCCCTCACTCCAACCTTGTTCTTCTTTGATTCCTCCTCTTCCCCTCCCTCCAACCTTCTTCTTCCATTTCTCCTCTTCTCCTATGTACTCCCTTTTCTTCCCTCCAACACTACTAGACCCTCTTTTTAACCTTTCTCTTTCTCTTCCCTATCACACTTCATTTTCCTTCCTCCACCATTCATAATATCCCTCCTCCATTTCCTCTCCTTCCTCTAAACTTATTCTTCATCCCTTCCTTCGCCTTTTACCTTGAACCCTTCTTTGACCTTCGTCCACCGTTCCTCCTCCTCCCACCATCCTTATACTCTTCCTCTACCCTACCTCTTCAAACTTTATTCTTATTTCATTCATCTGTTTCTTGCGTCTAAGCCTTTACCATTCCTCCTCATCCCTCCCACAAACTTTATTATTATTTCTTTTATCTATATCTTCCCTCTAACCCTACTTTTTCATTCCTGTAACTTTCTCTTTCTCTTACCTATCAAACTTCTTTTTCCTTCCTCCACCATTCATCATGTCCCTTGTATTTTCTCTCCTTCCTCCCCATTTTCCCTCTAACCCTCATTTTCCCTTCCTCTACCATTTCTACACTTCTTCTTCCCTCCCTCCTCCAACTTTATTCTTCTTTCATTCATCTTCTTCTTCGGTCTAACCCTCCTTTGTCCTTCCTCTACCATACCTTCCTTTTCATCTCTCCAACACAAATCCACCATCTTTAAAACAAAATATCTCTCCCCCACTCTCTCCTCTCCCTCTTCCTCTGCTCTCCCTCTCCCTCTGCTCTCCGCTCTTAGCTCTCCCTCCCTCTCCCCTCCCCTACCTACCCCAATCTCCCTCCCCTCCTGCTCTCTCTCCTGCCTCCCCATCCATCTCTCCCTCCACTCTCCCTCTCCCGCTCGCTCTCGCTCTCCTCCCCCTCCTCTCTAACTCTCTCCCTCCCCCTCCTTCCCCCTCTTGCTCTCCCTCTCCCCCACTCTCTCTCGCTCTGCCTCTCCCCCACTATTCCTCTCCCCAACTCTATCTCCATCTGCTCTCCCCCTCGCCCTCTCCCTCTGCCGCTCTCTCTCCCTCCCCCTCTTCCTCCCACTATCCGCCCCTCCCCTACCCCTATTCTCCACCTCCCCTCACCCTATCCCTCTCCCTCTCCATCTCTCTCTCTTCCTCAACTCTCTCTCTCTCCCACTCTCCCTCCCACTCTCCCTCCTGCTCTATCTCCATCTCCTCCCCTCTCCCTCCCTTCTCCTCTCACTCCACCTCTGCGCTTCCTCTGCTCCCCCTCTCCCTCTCCTTCTTCCTCCACTCCCCTCTCTCCCTCTCACTCCACTCTCTCACCCATCTCCCTCCAATATCCCTCTCTACCATTCCCTCTCACTCCGTCAGTTCTCCCTCTCTCCTCTCACCAAGCTCCCTCTCTCCCTCTTCATCTCCCTCCCCCTCCCCTCTCTCTCCCCTCCCCCTCCCCCTCCCCCTCTCTCTCCCTCTCCCTACACCTCCACCTCTCGCTTTCCCTCTCCCATGCAGCTCTTTCTCACTCTCCCTCTCACTCAATCTCTTTCCCTCCCCACCTTCTTCTTCCATTTTTCCTCTTCGCCTCCCTCCTTCAACCCTCCTCTCTCCTCCATACCTACCTTTTCCTCCCTCCAACACTACTAGACCATCTTTTAAACCTTTCTCTTTCTCTTCCTATCACACTTCTTTTTCCTTCCTCCACCATTCATCATGTCCCTCCTCCATTTCATCTCTTTTGTCTAAACTTATTCTTCTTCCCTTCCTCTCGCTTTTACCTCTAACCCTCCTTTGTTCTTCCTCCACCATTAATCCTCTTCCCACCATCCTTCTACTCTTCTTCCTCTTCCTTCCCTCCTCAAACTTTATTGTTCTTTCATTCATCTTATTCTTCTATCTAACCCTCCTTTATCCTTCCTCCACCATTAATCCTCTTCCCACCATCCTTCTACTCTTCCTCTTCCTTCCCTCCTCAAACTTTATTGTTCTTTCATTCATCTTCTTCTTCTATCTAACCCTCCTTCGTCCTTCCTCAACTATTCCTCCTCTTCCTTCCCTCTGTAAACTTTATTGTTCTTTCATTCATCTTCTTCTTCTTTCTAACCCTCCTTTGCCCTTCGTCCACCATTAATCCTCTTCCTTGCCTCCTCAAACTTTATTGTTCTTTCATTCATCTTCTTCTTCTGTCTAACCCTCCTTTGTCCTTCCTCAACTATTCCTCCTCTTCCCAACATCCTTCTACTCTTCCTCTTCCCTCCTCCTGTGACTTTATTCTTCTTTCATTCACCCACTTCTTCTTTCCTTCATCCACCATTCTCTTTCTCTTCCCTATCACACTTCTTTTTTTTCTTCCTCCACCATTCATCATCTCCCTCCTCCATTTTCTCTCCTTCCTCCTACTTTGTCCTTCCGCCATCATTCCTCATCTTCCTACCATCCTTCTACTCTTCCTCTTCCCTCTAACACTCCTTTGTCCTTACTCTACCATTCCTCCTCTTCCCTCTGTCTAACCCACCTCATCCCTTTGACCCTCCATTTCCATCCAACCCTCAAACCCTCCCTGAATGTCATTTTCCTCACACCCCAAATAAAATATAACTATTAAAGTCATAAAAAACAGTTCTACTTAAAGTTTATAAAAAACAAATGTAACTGTTTGAATTCATGAATAATAATTAATTTTTTTGTTTCGCTCAAGGCCAAGAAATACCAATAAAAATACTGTTTATTATTATATTATTAAAAATTTACTATAAATAGCGAATACTATTCAAAGCACACAATAACTATACCATTTGTTAGTCTCACTATTAAAAGAAACTAGAAATATTTTTTAAAAAACTAAATAACAACACAAACCCACCCCTTGAAGATGTCCATGACCATCTTCAAGAGATTTGGAGGGCCATTTCGACCCCCCGCCAAAACAATATTTTATTTATTCATTTAAAAACAATGTTACAATGCATTCGACAATTCATCACCTGGCTCCTAGCCAAATGTTACAAACTGTAGAGCTCTTAACAACGGTTTAAAATCTCAATAAAGAAGCGGGCATGTCCGCCTTTTGACCCCTGAAAAGACTTATTGAAGCAGTGCAGGATAATACAGCTCTTATATTCTCCACCAGATCTCTCTCAATCTCGCAAATTTAAAGTGTTTCCCAAACTGGTCAGAGGTCTTCTTCTTCCAAAGCTGTCAAATGTCAAATTATAAAATTAAAAGCATACTGAAAACATACTAAAAGGTAAGGAATTAAATTACTTGCTAAAATCTTTCCGCTGCCCAGCTTCATAAAACTCAAACACTGTTTACTTCTCCTAAAATACCCACGATGGAAGATATTTGTGCTGACAGTTATTAGCTTTAATTTCATATGAAAATGCATGCAACTGTTTATTCAAAGTACTTTACCTTTCCCTAAGAAAAATACTGTAACATTTAGACTCGAGACATAAAATAAACGTATAATGCATCCTAAGAAAATAAACAAAGATTTATTCACATAAACACGCATAGAATCTTCCTGATTTGTTGAGTAATCAAGGCATTTTCGAGATGATCCAAAATGCCTTTGAGAAGGGGATAATAGAATTTCAATCTAGGATGTGAATTTGTAAAACTATCAGACTCATAATTAGCATCTGAGGCAATATTATATGTAAAACTATCAAAGTCATAATTAGTATTAGCATCTAGATATAATCATCATCGAAAAATTCACAACATAGATACTTCAGTCCAGCCTTCCTGACATGTAATATAAAAGAAAGAGTTAGATAAACAGTACAATAAAATTCAATATTCAAAGATTAAAATTTTCCCTGCAGAGCTCTGTACTAAGCCTCGACACTTGAAAAATGACAACTTCTGGAATTTTCCAGATTGTATATGAATTAGAAAATTTTCAATCGTGTATTAACGAAAACCAGCGGATCTTGGAAAGCAAAATCCATAACTGAAAGTTACACGTGTGATCTGTTTATGATATTTGGAATCTTCTAAATTTTGTTTACCATGATCCATGATCCATTTTCATTCAAAACAATTCCGATAAAGCAAGAAAATAGCTCATAGAATCCAATACGGACATACAATATACATTTCCAGGAGTTCTGCAGATTTTATCTCTGATTCGATTGTAAAAACTAAAACCTCTAGTTTCTTTTATTGAAATCCTTGATTATACTGTATCTAGAAAATATCCAAACAAAACCAAAAAGGCAGCTACAATTTTCCAACATACTGTGTCTAGAAAATATCCAAACAAAACCAAACAGGCAGCTACAATTTTTCAAATATTGTACTTACAACATGTATGATTTACCTGCCCACTTGTGTAATGGAAATACCCAACAGGCCATGCCTAAAAAAGAATGTTTTGAAATTGGGTGTCGGATACTGTACCAGGCTTGTGAGGCAAAGCAATCCAAACTTCTCAAAAAAATGCTTCAGTATCGCATCCTCTTCAGGAGACCATGCTCCTCTCTTCACTCCAAAAGCCAATCCTAATACATAGAAAAATAGCAGCAGGCAAAGCTTTTAGCAGACATTTTTAACTCAAAAAACTGCAAAATGGGGCAGGCAGACGCAGTCATGTAACTGTATCAATGTAACTGTACCAAAACAGGGTAGGCAGTGCAGTAATGTACGGACCACAAAAGGTTTTCAATTGAAACAAATAGCATTGGTCATATGACATGCCACAACAATGGGCAGAGGGTTACCCATTTGACATACAAACAGCCGACAAGTTCGATAAATGCACTAAAATAGAATCAACCGAGAAAATGCCTACCAATGGAACCATCAAAGAGCTTAGAACCCCTGAAGAGATACTCATTTGCTTGAGTTGGGTATATGATATAATTCTCTCATAAATCATTCCCGAGATAACCATTTTTATAGCTCCTACACATCATCATCAGAAACCCAATCACCATCCTCCTCTAAAGTAACTAACATGAACTTGCGACATTAAACCATGAAATCCATAGACAGACCCAATTTACCTGAGCGAAAAAAATCCAGGTGGTTGACAAAAGGTCCGTGAACCATTGAATGTTTCACGCCAATTAGAAAGAGGGGCAATCCAGTGGAAGAGGAATTGCAAGGCTTCCGAATGCAAATAGGCTGCTCCGCTGACTCATTCTTCTGCCGATACGATTAAAATAGCGTAATCATCTGAGTCACAATCGCATTATGACAATTGCCACCACTTAGGCTTGACTGGACTGAAGTAAATCAGGGCTCGGATCTGGCTGGAGTTGAAGAGGACTTGAGGAAAAGGGCTCCAAAATGCAAACGGCGTGCTCCCCTGCAAGAACCAGTAAAATTAAAATGATATAAACTGGGACAGTCAGCATAACAAAGCCATTTGAATTTATCTGATTTCAAGGACCATCATTATCCTGATTTCTGACAATACTGGACTGAAGTAAACACCCAGTGCTTGATGGAAGGTTCCTCATTTCTGTCGGTTATGTATCTGGCCGGAGTTGTCTGTGCCATGATTACAACCCCACTGCCTTCACTGCAATACATGAAGAAAATATTAATGATTAACAAATCTGTAAACGTAGGCTTCAGTGGAGTGAAGGAAATACGTTCAAGCCTCGCATCTGGCTGGAGTTAAAGGGCTTCAAAATGCTAATATAGAAATAATATATAGCAACTGAGCCATCTGAATTTATCCGATTTCCTGACAATATCATCATTACGATTGCATAGCTGGCAAGGCACGTTACAACGGTCTTATTGCTTTTAGCTAAGCTGAATTCCATTATTCCGTTGAGAGATTTACAGGGCTTCAAAATGCTAATTTAAAGTGGGGCAGGAGCCATCTTAATTTATCAGATTTCTATGACCATTATTATAATGATTCCGCACGGTCTCATCATTACAGTCTTATCGCTATTGGCGAGTTCGAGAATCGAAAAGACCGTTAAATCGCTAAACGTGCGTAAAGTTGGGAGAAACAGATACAGAAAAGTCTATGTCAGTTTTGTTATTTCAAAATAAAACAAAAAAGGTAAACAAGGGGAAATCGATTCGCTGCCAAATATAAGTAGCAATCCCACTCATTTTCATCCTTCCAGTGCCAGGCTCCGTTATCCCTTTCCCCCAAAATGGCAATATTTAAAATAATGGAAATCGCAGGCATTTTGTGCTTTCAACGGCCATACACCTTTCAGGGCAATAAATTATATATAATTTTTAAATACTCCTTTCTCAATATATGTAAATTGTAGACATAATTTATATATATCAAGAGAAATATTTTTAAAATATGTATATAAAATCATGGAATTTAAAGTTATTTGAAAGAACTAAGCTGTCAACAAATACGTATTCTATCTCTGATTGGACAATTAGAAAAAATACTTTTTTAGATGGAATTATTATTGTTACTTTATTATCAATTGTACGAGCAACGTAATGTTGACATCGACAGAGGTATAGAAGAGCATATAGTTGAAGTCCTAAAGAAACTAAAATATTGCAGAGGACCAAGTGTATGAATCTGTGTGAGGATTTTGATAACAAGAATGTGTTTTGTTTAATACTACAGAGTTAGTGACACAATGATCTCGACACACTTCATGGTGCACTAATGCAGGTGAGTCCTCTCAATCAATTGTGTAAATGCAAGGGTAACCTGTCCCATGGGCCCTGAGGGATTAGAACCTGCGTGGCTAGTTGGCGATTATTGGCTTCTTTTGTTATGCAAGAGCAGAACGAGGTGTGGGAGCTATTTTTAACCTCATGTATTTTTTGTATGAAGTAAGAAGCATAAGCAGATTGCGGGTCAAACATGTGAAGTGATGGGAGATATTCAATGAAATTGTAAAGCCCACAAGCTCATATTCCTCCTCCTATATCTCTCGAAAGACCATGTAAACACATTACCCTAAAAATAATACATTAGTGATTAAACATTTAAACAGGAGTTGTGAAGTTTTTAAAACATATGTACACAACAATAAAAATAATATTCAAAATATAATTTGAATTTAAAATATTTCTAACTTTACAAACAAATAAAATTTTTAAAAGCAATATCTTAATCTTCTTTGATTAAAATTAAATATAAATTTAGTTTTGTAATAAACCAACTATGTGTATGAGTTTTAACAATACTAAAAATATATAATTCTTGGCTTCCAAATATAATTCTAACAAGCCCTCTTACATGTGAAATAAAGGCCACGCAACACTAATAAATTTGAAGGGGATCTAAGAGATGAAACTATAAAAGATGGTCTTCAAATTTGAGAGTGCCAAATGCCCTTTATCTCTTCCCAAAGAACATTCTTATCATTTATAAAGCAAAGATTTACACAACACACCCATCAAAGCCTCGCCATAGCGTGGGATCTGCAATGGATGGCTTTAATGAAGTATATCACCCACAAATCCATCAAAGCCATACACTCACCGAGGGAACCGTTTGGTGGGGTCGAAATCAATGAGGCTTATGCCTTATTTGTCCTACATGCCCATGAAGGACATAAATAACTTACCATGATCGATAATAAAATGGGCCATAGTAACTTTTACGCAAACTTGAATCAAAATTATGTTGAGCTTTTTTATGGACAAATATTTATGTATTAACGTGAGACAAACATTTCCACTACAAATTATCCTTTATTTTAATCGATTAAACACTTAGTGGGATTTAGTTGTGAGTTTAACACTGATTGTTACGTTGTTAATAACATATTAATGTAATATCTCGTGTGCCATATTAAATTGTGGAAGAAGAAGATATTACACTTTACACATGGATTATCTTATGATTCTTTTATTTAATTAAATATTATTATTAGGTAGAACTCTAAAATGGTTTGGGGTTTGGGGGTATTACATTGATATGTTTATATTTTGTAGTATATGCTTATTGATGAATGAGATCATCTTAGGGGAGGGTGAAAGAATATTATATTTATATACTTTAAATTTTGGGTATTTAGCTTTTTTTTTAAACCAATATGTTAAATAATGTACCAGTTTGATGATGAAATTTATTTTATAATTTATATTTGTAATACTATTTCTTCTTTTAAATTTTAATTTTTTAATTTTTTTATTTTTATTGTATTTACGTAGTTTATTATATTTCTAAATTGGATAATTTTACATAAATTATATTTAAGGTTTTTTAATATAATATATTTGTGTATTTTATTATTTTTTATGTGATAGAATTGATGTATAAAAATTGAAATTAATGTAATTTACAAAAACATACAATTAAAATAAACTAACAATAAATTAATACATTAATATTAATCATAGTAAAATTAGAAGCATCATACTTTTTTTTTGTGGGTTTTGTAAACAACGAGTTAAATATTAAAACATAGAATTATGAAATCCATAATGATTAGATATCACACAATAATAGAAAAGCTATTTACAAAGATAGATTACATATGTATTTTCTACTACTTCAACATCATATTGAAAATGAAATATTTAAATAGTCTTTTTAGTATCGGTTCAGGTCTTTTCACCAATAGATGTCATTGAAGAGATATCTTGCTATGTTAGAATTATATTTTATTTTATGCTAAATAGTAATAGAATGTGTTTCAAGATCATTATCGTCATTTATTCTACACCTTACATTATATCTATCTTGAGCTATTTTCATCATGAAATTGTAAATGTAACATGGATACCATGATTTATTTTTAAATATTGTAAATCTCAAGATAATGATAAGGAATGACCTCGTGATCAAAAATAATATTTTCATTATTCACCTTACATTATAATAAATAATTCCATGATTTATTTTTAAATATTGTAAATCTCAAGTAATGATAAGGAATTTTGTGATCAAAAATATATATTATTCTAATAGATCTCATGTTGTTGATAATTATGAAAAATCGTAATCTCCACATGCTATGAAACTTTGTAAGAGATGTGAATGTCGTGAAAGTATTTAATGTGGACTCACACCATTTTAAAAATTATAGAATTGTATTTATGAATAGAATAATCGATTAAGTCTCGTGTGTGTGTGTGTGTGTGTGTGTGTGTGTGTGTGTGTGTGTGTGTATATATATATATAGCCAATCTAAAGAAAAGAAAATAGTTTTTAACCAATCCTACTTTTGATTATTTGACTTATGTAATGCCCATATTTTACATACACAAATACAATGCTAAAAATACCGGAATAATTATTTTTAAATTACATTGTAGTACACATGACACTACAATGACGGATCACTTAGGACATCACACAACACTTGATATGTTTCTGCACAATCATTAACCCACATAGATAACATGACCCACATGATGCACATCAAGGTCCTTTTTTTTTACAAGGCACAACATAATGATTTAACTACGTGACATACTTATAGATAGGGCATTTCAAAGGACACAATATTTAGGATAACACATTTGTTACGAGCATGTTTCAATCTTTAACTTAAGTGATAGTAAAGTTTCAAAATATGGGAATCATACATTCCCTTTTCTTTTTCTCGCTAGATTTCCTCTATATTGATTAACATTTAACTTACATTGTAACTCAAAAGTGTAGTGTCCATTCCTCTTCAACAATATTTAATGTTGATGTTTTTACTCAATGGATTGATACTTGGACATTTTAGTATTATATTTTGTTTAGTAGATGATGGATTATGTAGATATTTGACTATTGACATTGGATTTACATTTTTATGACATTAGATGATGATAATAGACACATTATATATATATATATATATATATATATATATTATATTGTGTGTGTGTGTGTGTGTTGAATTGTAATATTTTGGTTTTATACTAACATGTCATATTCTGGATGTATAACCTATGTTGGATGTTTTGAGTAGAATTATTATTTTATGGATGCCAAAATAGAATTAATTGTATGATGCTAGATGATAGAATTGTTATTTTTGAATGATGATTATTGATTTTATATGTATATTGTCTCGATGTTGTTAATATGGACCGAAAAGGCTAGAGAGGTATTTTGTTTGTGTTCCAGACATTTTATCACATACATCAAAGGGGATAGGAGACCAACCACGAAAGGATGTCGGCTTTGAGAAATGTGGTCAAAATTTGACAACTTGTGTAATGTTATGTTGTGTTGTGGTCGCATGCTACTTAGGTGGTTTCCCATGGGGGTGACCTCACATGTGTGGCCATGGAGGTAATGTTATTTCTTTAAAAAAATTTATGTGTTTTTCTTTTTGTGTTATGTTTTAATTGTTGGAAATTGTAGTCACTTTATCGGGCAAGTAATAATGTGTTTAATTAAGCTAATCCTACTTCATTTGTTAACTAAAATTGGGATGTGATAATTGGATAGTTATGAGGGTAGATGGTCCTTGAAATCATGTGATGTGGTTTGGATTTTGTGTTGGATTTTGCGCATATAACCCTTTCCCAACTTCAAAATTCAGATATTGACTTATAGGCTTTTTTTTCGAGGATCAGTGGGACAAACGAAGCTTGTCTCATGCCTCTTAAATTTACCCAACAACCCTAGCTTTATGGTATGGGAGTTAAATTTTCACTTATTTATTCTTTTTGAGTGTAAAAGGTGAAAATAACTTGCACCTTATTACTTGTCACAATAAATTTTTCCTTAGAAGACTTAGTGTGCATGTTTCAGTGTCATGTGGGTTTTTCATAGTTCTTACATGCTTATTTATTGTCTTGGGCATGGTGTTTGATTTGTGTGTTGAATGGAGGAATGATGAAGGAATCCTACATGGATCCACCTCATCATCCTCACATCCCATTTCTAATTATTGATGAGTTTTTGCGGATCTTCAAGGTTATTTGTCTACTTTCTTCGCGTGACCTTTGGATTTTGGGGTTACTTGTTCATTTTCTTATGGTGCAATTTGGATTTGGAAGCTTGTTTGAGTTTCGAGTGTGCTTGGCTCAAGGTGCCAAAGCTTCAGGAGTGAAAATACTTGGAAACTATATGTGTAATGCTCGTCGGGCATTGGCTCCTTTCACTCCGCTTCTCCACCAATTTATCTCCATTTTTTTCAACATACTAACTGCCCAATCCCACTGCAATTTATAACCCTCACCTCTTCATTTCGACTGGCCCTCATGGCCGCATAAAGTGGATTCATTAATGGTGAAATGAAAGCTCACGCTCGGCGTTGGGTGGGTGTGGATTCTCAAAACCTTGTTGTGCAAAGCGGCTCTGGAGTGTTGAACCAAATCCTTCTCAGAGAGTTCCGTGAGGAAGAAACTCGGCGATGCAGCTAGCCCATGTGGCCGAGAAGTGAACTTATCTCTGTAAAATCAAGTAATTTCAAGAGAAAGTGTGATGCCCGCCGCAGTGGTGAGCCAGTGGAGCCGTTGGTGTTGATCCCGTGTGCCCTCGCTTTCTGCATCGACGACCACATGCACATGTTTCACTGTTTCTGCAAATTCCGCAGCCCGTAGTGTATGACGCCCAGATAAAGTTTTAGTGAAGCTCCCTTTTGAGCGCTCTAATGCGCAGTGGCATGCTCACCTACATTGTTATCTCGTGCTCAGATTTAATGCATCCTCAAATCTGGATTCTCTTGGTGTCTACTGCCCGATGTGGATAAGCTGCCACATATTTTATTTTCCGAGCGTTTGCTTTGGGATCCGGAGTAGGAGCCTTGCCCCGAGTCGCAGAGTGTACCTGTGTGGAAACCCCGAGAGGATTTCTGGCAAATGCATGTCCTCTCTACCGAGCGAAATGTCGACGGAAGATACCGGTTCCCTCGTAGCTGCCGTGGTTGAAGAATAGTCAGCTTGCATGCACAGGTGTCTCTGTGGTTCGTGATTGAAAGTCAGCGCTTCTCCACGGTCATCAAATGGGTACAACGATCATTTCGCTTGATGAGGCGCGAGGAAGATGGAATCTGATGGCCACCGGCCGCCATCAAATGCGCAGAGATGCTGCAACGCCATCTCCGAAGGGGCTACTTTTCTGCCTCACGCTTTTACAGAGTACAAAGTATCTTGGGGTATTTAATGTGTGTTTCTGGGGCTATTATATTTTTGTTCCTGTCGTGGTCCAGAATTTTAGCACCAAATCTCAACCCTCAGTACTTATGCGATGAGGCAAAGATGTGCAAAACCCACGCCAGAATATGCTATATCTGGCATATAGCTCTTCTCATTGCGCTGGTGCTGACTTCCCCGTTATCTGGGTTTTCCGGAATGAAGATTGCAATCGCTATGCAAATGCCGAACTATTGGGAAGCTGTGGAAGGGTGTCTGAAAGTGGCTTTCATTATCAACATTTAGGTCTCAATGTGGATGGGATTTTTGCTTGGTCAGCCAATGACTCTCTTGTCCCTCATGATCAAGATCGCTAATACTGCTTAAGATTTACTACTTGAGATGATCGGGAGGGTCTCTTTCGTGAGGCCACATCGGCTATGGCCTCGTGGGTTCAAGTAATGGCTCTTTTGGAAGAGTCAGGTGGAGGGAATTTTACACTCAAGGCCGCCGATGTTGGTGCAGATCGCAGTTGGTGTGACTGAGCGTAATGACCACCTCAAGATGACCCTCAACCCGCAGCTTGTTGAGCTGATAATGCTGGCCTGATAATGTTTGAGATCTCAGATGGGTCAAACATTTGTCTGGGTCCTAGCGCTGAATCTTCTGCGGCGGCTCGTGGTCGTGGGTACATCCATTTCCCATCCCTTCGGCAACTCTTTCATGACTTCACTCTATGTGCTATCCTTCGCTTATCATCACTACCGGTGCATCGCGGACATGCTTAATCACAACATTGGTACTGCAAGAACCGACTTTCGAGATCAAGGCAAGTTAAGGAAATTGAACCCGTTTTGAAGAGAGGCACTCTTATTATCTCCTCGCTATACCGATGACAATTGGCACTGCTTATCAGTAAGCTTTGTTGCTTCGTCATCAACTCTTCTCACTCTATCTTCAACTTTGGTTCTAGATTTAAACTCCACGCGATATATAAAGAGAGAGGATGGGGAGAAAACGAAATGTTCCACCACTCTGCAAATAGCAATGCTGGTCAGAGGTGTATGCGAGGTGGTGTCCAAATGCATTCAGTAGCCATTGGCAAACATATTTACTGTGCATGTAATTCTGCAGTGTCTCCTCGAAGCATGTCGATTGATTGCAAAGCCCTTTCTCTCTGTAATATCTTTCACCACTCTTTTCTTTTTCCTTTTTCTCCAAAACCCTCCCAAACTTATCATCCTGGCCTTGGCCAAGCTAAATGGGCTAAACAATGTCACAAGATTCTCCATGATATTGTAAAACGAGGTTTTAACTTTTACCTCTATCTGCATACGGGCAGCTGGTGGATGCACATTACTGGACGCATACAACTGATGTTATGAAGCTAAGCAGCAATGGCCGCATCAGCAGTTCGACCTTCAAAAGCAGTTTCGCAGGGAAGAGAAGTCAGTTGGTCAAGCTAATACCGCTGCAGGTGCTACTCCCACCTTTTGCATTATCGATCATGGAGCTTAATCAGTGCAATGATATTCTCTATACCATTAATTCTTATGTCATTTATTTAATTGAATCACTAAATAACTTCTACTCTTCAATGTATGATAATGTCTCTGCGTGTGATGGCATACTACCTGGCTTCGTTTCCACTTTCCTTGCTCGCTTGATACTGTTTTAGCGTTAGAAATGATCGCATTGGTCAAGCCCTTCAGCATTGTTTTCTCTCGGGTTTTTAATAAATATTAGTTGGGTGAACTCCTCGTTGTCTGTGGACTAATAAAAACAAAAGAGGCGGGGTCTGTGAATGAAAATTCTCAAGTTTTAAGTTACGTTGGTCTCACGATTTGGAAATGTTTTACCAAACATTGTCGTTGGACTCCAACCTTTATAGTTCAAGTATGTTCTTATTCTTTGTTTCTGCTCTTAGGATCTCAGTAGTTCCTGGTCTATGTTAAGTTTTCGTAACCGGTGATCGGAGCATCATGCAGCGCATCGTGCAGTATAGGTGAATGATGCTATTCTGCGTCTCTATCCTTTTCTTTTCGGGGTTGTTTTTAGGTTCTAGTAAACCTTTTCGGTTGGCTCTGGTGCGTGTTTAGCTGACTGATTATCGCTTTGAGCCAAGTTGATATTACTTTCAACTAGGTTAGTCGCTTTATGGTTATTTTGTTTTCAATCGCCTTTAGAAAATACTTTTATCTCTTCAAGCTGTCATGCTCTTGATTTTCATAATTGATATCAATTCTAAGTTCACCGCTTTCTGAGATTGTTGTCTCTGGAACCACCTTCTCTCCTTGGGGTGACCTGGTCAGATGTCCTCGAGAATGTAGCGAACCTATGGAATGTTTTCTTTTCTTTGACGATACTCACATTTTCTTTTCGATAGCTTTTTAAATATGTTAGAGGAAATACTCTTTCTTCGTAGACTTTGTTTTGTTTCACACATGTCGAGGATATGAGATCTAATGTGATCATTCATCGAGGAAGTTTTCAAATCTTAAAATTGGGATGTCGGGTTTACGCATAAGAAATTACCCTACGCTTTGCTCCGTGAAAGATGCTTAAATTTCATTCTCCTCGTGACTCATAGTTATGTGAGTCTGAAACTCTTTGCTTGACTGGGGTTTTGTGATGATCGCTCAGGATACGACCTCCTGGCCGCCAACAGTAGCAGTATGGTTGCTGATCAGACTGTAAAGGCTTAAGTCAACTTGTTGCTCTTACTTACGCATCCTTCGGGAAGCTTGGTGGTGGCATCTTGTGTGTCAGTGTTCTTTGTGAATGATCGAGTAACCCAAATCTCGTAAGAATTATAATGGATATGTTTGGTCTTGTCAAGTTTGTCCTTTTTCTTTAAGACATTTCTGATTCTTGATTAAGAAAGTCTAATAAGGTATTGTTCACAGATAGGACGTGACCTCATGTATGAGGTCATCATTGTGCGCGCTTTCACCCCTTTTTCTCGCTCCAATTTATTTATTCTGCATTCCGACATAAAATTAATCATATAGGTGCACATCATCTTAATATTATTTAAGTCATGTTGGTTTAGATATTCTCTTGTCGATTGATTGTTTGGGATCTTCCAAAGGCATAGTGAATCCCTTGGCTTGGTGAACTAACTTAAAATCAAACAGGAGTAGATCACGCTTGAAATTAACCTCTTCCCCGTAATTGTTTTTTGCTTTCGAAATGTTATTCTTTGCAATGATGGCTACATTATTGTGATATGGGTGAAATTTCACTATGCGATGTTTATTAATCAAGCTCCTCATGTGAAATGTTAACTGAATAGAGTTAGTGCTGCATCCCTTATATTTAGACATTATGCTTTTTGACAGCTCTAATTGCTCTCTTGTTTAGTCTCTGAATTATTGTTTTCTTCTTCAACTAGCATTTTCTTCTTCGGGAATAAATAGAGTAACAACATAATGTCTTAATACCGATATAGCTTTTTATCGTGGCTTCACTTCGTGAATCGACATATGAAGTAACAAATGTGCTAGAGGATTTTTTTCGAGTAGAAAAGAAGAAAAAAAAAGAGAGAGAAAAGAAACACGTAAAGTGGATCAGATCTCTTTCTTAGGAAGTACATGTAATTCGAACGAAGTACAAC